>VDFB02000015.1:493617863-493826937 GCA_007258455.2 Sequoia sempervirens
ATATGGCTTTAACCTTTGAAACATTGTTTTCCCAATCTTTATATGAGGATATGCATTACAAAAGTTCATATACATCTCAAATTGTGATATGTCTAGCCAATATTTGATATGATTTTTAGAAATACTAGGTCCAATCCTGTATCTCATAACATCTCTAGTATTTGATGATGGACAAGTCTGATCATGCCAAAAGCCTGAGACCAAGTTCCTAACAACATCTTCAATCTTGTCAAAATGGGGAGCTCTAGACATAATTTCCCAATTTGCCTTCTAAACTCTCATCCAAAAAATTTCTCTTTTTCTCATATTTTATCAATGTGGTTCTACTATAACCAATTTCAGTTGAAAGTGCTGACATTTTTCTTTTTCTTGCTATAGCTTGATGTACAATAGATGTCAACATCACCCTTCTTATAGTGGCCTTATCCACAGTTCGAGATCCTTTCCCAATGGAATGTAAACCCTTTTTAACATTTTGAACAATATCCTTTTGTAATCCCATGTGTTTCTTCTTATTTGATGATGAATGGACACCCAACAATTGTAATGACTCATTGAGATCATCATGAAGAAGTAAACATGATAACAATTGGGTTTTTTCAAGTGTATCAAGATGATTGAAATGATGATTGATCATTCCATTTATAGATTTAGTCATTGACCTCTTTCTCTTATTATAAGGATAGTTGGCATAATATTTGAGTTTCTCCATATCCATTTCAAGTAAATGATCTAAATTTCTATGAGAAATTTGTTTCCCACCTTCTCAACTAGTTTTATATGCTCATCCATACCTGGTAGGAGGAAGTGACTTTTACCTCTCTCCAACATGCATTGTTTGAACTTGTGCCTCCTCCCTATCTTCAAGGACCATGCATTCTTGAGTGGATTCATTTGATCCAATGTCTAGATTAGGCTCGACTTGAGCATGAAAAATTCCTGCTTGTTGAGCCCTTCCTACACATGTGTCACAAAATATTTTGCAAACAAAAGTGAGAGATGATGTTAAATATATAAGTGAAGTTTATGTATGCAAGCAAACAAGTTGATAAAACATGATGAGCTATAAGTGAGAGAAGTTTGTGCTATTTTTATATGCTCATCCATACCAGTAGAAGGAAGTGATCTTGACCCCTCTCCAACAAGCATTGTTTGAACTTGGGTCTCCTCCCTAACTTCAAGGTCCATGTGTTCTTCAATGGATTCGTTTGATCCAATATCTAGATTTGGCTCGACTCCAGCTTGAGGAATCCCTAGAGCATAAAACATAAAAATAATTTGAGAACATTAAAGTGATGAAAATAAAATATGAAAGACACAAAACACTGTAAATATTGAAAAAAAAAGAATTGGCTTAAGGAATTGGAGTCAAGGATCATATAAACAATGCAACTTGAATTACCAAGATGACTTGAGGATATTTAAAAGCATTTTATAGTCATTCAAGTAAATGATGGTTAGAAACTTCAAAGTAAAGTACTCAACACACACTTGAGAGTGAGAGAGAGAAGAAACAAGCATACCTTGTTTCTATGATAATTTTCCAAGTTTTGATCACTTTGTTCTTCTCTTCTTTGGAGCCAATTTTCATTGAGATGCATTCTTTTCTGTTGTCCCATTTTCTTCTTCAACTTAAAGATGACTCTAAACAAGTCCTCTACCAACTTAGTTAAATTATCCTCCAAATTTTTCCTTGATTGATAAAAATGAAAAGTTGTCTAGCTCCAATATTTGCCTCCTTGATAAATGTGCAAAAACTTCTCCAAAATCTGCACTCCAAGTGAATCAAAATTATTCAAGTGTACATGGAATAACTAGATCCTAGTTTAAATGAATCAAGTAGTAAACAAACAAGTTATTTCATTGTGGAGTTTGTTGTTATTTAATCATAGGTATGCACAACATATATAGTAATTTTAAAATTTTGCTAAAGTGTTAATAATGTATATTAGAGGTATAACTTGAATTGAATTTTCTTAATTATATTTGAATTGAATTTCAAGTTACTTGTCAAAAATGTATAATAGAGGCATAATTTGAATTAAATTTTCTTCATTATATTTGAATTGAATTTCAAGTTACTTGTCAAAAAAAAAACGTGATAATAGCTCGGGATATAATTTGAATTGAATTTCTGCTACTTGGTCAAAAGATTATATCTTGTTCTCAACTCAATGATTCATGTTGCTTAAGTCATTTAAAAAAAAAATTATTGTGATCAACATGAATGAACTTAATTATAAAATGGCATTGATTATTCTAAAATTCTACTAGAGATCAAATGTATATTGAATATAAGGAAATGTAAGTTGTAAGAGATCATAAAATAAGAAAAAATGTATGTATATTGAATATTTAAAGCAAATGCATACATATATTACGTGTAAACATGTTTAAACCATAAGAAAATACATGTACATATATGTAAAGGGATTCAATACATATAAACATAACACATATTATAAGCAAAGAGGCAAATGTATGTATATATCATATAGGAAAATATATGTACATATATCATAAAAGCAAAATGTAAATTAAAGATAATCAAATGTCGAATACTAAAGATCAAAAAATAAGCAAATGTATGTATATCATATAAGCAAGTGTAAGTTAGAGATCATCAAATATCAAATACTATTTTAAAGATCATCATATAATCAAATACACATGTGGTAAAGCTCATAAATCTAGAATGCATGGCCTAATATGAATGTCTACTCCTAGACAAATGGCCATCTGAATGAGAACGGTCCTGCTCTGATGGATGTGCTGAGCCCTACAAATAAAATTGTGTACAAGATGTGTTAAAAACATATAATTTTTATTAAATAAATTTTATGAAAGTTATTTTTAAATGAACTTGTATTTTTAAATATCAATCTAGAACTTGTATTTATCTATGCATACATAAATATATATTTTATGAAAACTCACATATCCACTGATAGCAGATTCATCCATAGAGTCACATCGATCATGCACACGATCTGGACCAAGGCTAGGAGTGATATGAGGTATGTCCACCTGTAACAACATATATACACATATATATCAACTTACATGAATATCTAGTTAAAAAGAAATTTAAAAAATAATGAAAAGAGAATTGAAACATGCACATGAACACATACATGCACATCATCTGATATCGGATGACCTAAGTCCTCTAAAACATTCACCTCCACCATATCCACCAAACGATCAAGCGACGAATCAACATCTGCATCCATCTGATCTATCCCATGCCATGCCATAAATGATGAATGTAGAGGACTATGAAGGTGAGATGGCATCGGTGATGATGAACCAGAACCAATCAACATATTAGTAAAACCCATAGTCTGTGCAGCTACCGTATGAACTATAGGTGGATCCTGATGTGCACTAATGCTCGGCTAAGAGTGATGGGATCCTAGAACTAAACAACCTCTATGTCTCAAATGATCTCTAACATGCTCTATACCAATCCCATTGTCTAATGCAATGTGGGCATATGCCTCCAATAGGTCCTCAACCAAACAATGTAGAGTCATGTGTGACATATCTCTTGTAAGTGCATCAAGCTGTGTAGGAGTAGGGATGCCAGCCACTGTAAAAGGATCCATGGTGGTCCACTGTGCTGAAAATGGTGTGGATCAGGAATGTATAGATATCAAATACTAACCTACACAATCATCAGATATCCTAGTGGTGGCAGCCACAATGTCACCTACAGTGTCAATTTCTTCCTTTTGGGAAGCAACGACAACCTCATCTGCTATGGGGGCTAGAGCTAGGGTGAGAGTAGGAGACCTGTCACCAACCAATACCCTAAACATTTGGGGGTGGTCTATCTGCTTGATGATAGGTGGGCCTATCAGCAATCCTACCATGCCTCTGACCAACATACAGTGGAATGTCCAGGTAGTTAACTTTGAGGCCCAAATGGACCTTAGCATACAACTGCTGAACAAAATACAATGGAATCTGGTCATTGTTTGGGTATAGACCATGTGCTGTGAGAAATCATGGGTAGATCAATGAGGCCATAGCATGATCAACACATCTAGTGACCTGGTATCCCCTAACCTTACGCATATTTTGATAAAATAGAAAACAAGTGCTTTTATCATTTCTTTCTTTGGTGACACTATCTTGTATTTGTTTAAGGGAATGTCACCATGTACTTCTTCCCCATGTGGGAAAGAATAGTAGTCACTCTATCTGGGGAATATGCACTTGTCCTCTCAAGTTCATCTTTTAGTTTTTCTAGACTATGCAATATTAACATGCATGGTTCATTATATATCCCCGGGTTTGCACCCTGTGCTAATGAATCTCAATTTTTTATCTCATTACTAGTATTTGCAAACAAAGAATCTAGCACAGGTGGAACATGATCTATATTTTCCATGTTATATATATATATAATACAATACACCTAAAAAAACAATGAGACTTTGGTAAATAATATATCTAGATAAAAAGAATACAAATCTAAAATAGAACTTGTAATAATTCATCTACTCATCAATAATATTTTCATACTATTAACTTGATTTAAAAAAATTGGAAGACAACTATAATCTATAACATAGCATCCTTAAATGGTTCAAATTTTAAATGAAACATGAAAGAAAGAATAAGAATACAAAGATTAGTATAAAATATAAATCATTTGAAAATAATTGGGGATAAAAATAATCTAATAGTTGTTAACATAAATGAACTTCAATTATATAGAACATCAAAAATTATACATTAGAAAGAAAATAAATATGTCATATTACTTGAATCAAATCTAATAAAGTTTGACTTCATTGCATACTTGTTATAAATATCTCACATGAACCAATGAAACTCAATGTGTCTCCAAATTACATAAGAAGAGAGAACCTGAAAATGAAAAAGAAAAAGATCCATCTTTTTGTGAGTTTGTTAAAATTTAAAAACATTCAAGAACCCCAAAATGTTTTGAAATTGATGAGCATAATAAAATTCTTGAAGGCAAGAGGTCATCACAAACCATTCGGTTGTGGGCTTCAAAAATTTCAATGAATGGTTTACCAATAAGATGTATTAACCAAAATATTCCAAATTTTTATACAATTACTAAAGATGTACAAAATGAGACCTTTACTAAATAAATTTCAAAATGCATCATTAAATGTATATTAACATCATCCGCACTCTAATTAAGAACATTAAAAACAACACCAACACAAAGAGATAAAATTAAAAAGTTCCAACTAATGATGTTATAATAATCCTCCCCAAGTTGATCCTCTCATCCCAATCATCATACTTAATGTTTTGGTACTTGAATCATGTTTATTATATTATGTGCTCCTCAACACTATGTAAATTAGAACTCTTAATAAACATGTTTTTTAAGAGGAAGCATTTTCTCTTTCTATTACCATAATGATTATTCTTGTTTTTGTAACTTGGTATTTCTACTTGTAGATTTTCAACTTTTTATTATGTAAATCATTCTTTGATACCCAAGTAGTTTGCAGAACCTTTTAAGATGAATAAAATATAGATTTATCATTTGTAATCCTCATCCTTCCTTGCTACATGAGTAATTTTTTTTATGAAAACCATGTTTAGGAATGAAAATATCCAATCCCTTATGCTTCTGAACTAAAGTTTGCAATGCTTATGGTTCTTTTGGCCTTATAGATTCTTGAATCATTTTATAATATAAAACCTACAAATAACCTACTTTGGCTCTAATAATTGTAAACCCTTTAGGAATTCTAAATTGTTGCATCTTGTCTTGATTTTTCCACCATTGTTATTCCTTTTGAAATTTTTACAAATCAGGCAAAGAATCCTTGCACTTATATAGAGGATCCTTAGGTATGTTCTTAAAATTATTTAAGGTTAAATGACTTAATCTAAAATAAAGGCATATACGGATCTCTTGCAATTGTAATCTCTTTACTAGTGTGAACATATTTGATACCTTGATGGCATGACATAGATGATGTTGCTTGATATTGCTTTATCCATTGATACCCAAGTAAAATATGAGATACATCTAAAGAAGAAATAATATGACATAGAATAAGAACTTCCCTCATCTTTTAGACCAAAAAATTAAGGTGAAATAATGTATCCTATAGTTTCAATCAACATATCATTAGTCAATTTTAAAGAAACCCTCAAGTATGCATATGCTTGTTTATAAAATGATGATAAAAAAAAATTTATTCAACATGCATACATTTTATTGGTTAGAGTAAGATCAATAAACACACCCTTACATGGTTCATGATCCACACAAAACCAAAGGACCATTATAATTATTTGGTAATATCTCACAATGTAAAAAAGGTGTCAAAAAATTTAGCATATCTAAACCGTAAATTGACTTGTCATAAAGTGGGTGGGTAGCTTAGTGGTGGAGATTTGCATCCTAACTAGTTCATGGAAATTTCAACATGGTATTAGAGCCAAGCTAGGTGCATTTGACACCTATGTTGTGGCTCAAGGGAGTGTGTTGGAGAAATGATACACACCTAAGCCATAAAAGGACTCATCACAATGTGAGCCATTAGCTCAATAGTAGAGCATCCTAACACCAAATGGGAGGTCCTAAGTTTGAATACTGGTTAGTCCATAGAAATTTCTATAAAATTCAATCACTAGTACATAAGAAGAAGAATAAGTACCCTTATAATTTTTATTAATACCAACAAATCATTGCTCACATGTAGGTGAATCAATGATTTCAAGCTTGTCAACATGTATATGTACCTCAATCTCATGACCCTCATATAAAACCATTTTGTTAGATTTATTTAGTGTTAAATATTTAAATTTTCATTACGAGGAACAATTGAAGGATTGACCCCAATATTAACCCCCTCAACCTAACTTTTTTTTATCAATCAAATCCTTAATCAATTATTCCTTAATCCCATAAAATGTTGAGTATAATTACTTGATTAACTCTACAATTTAATAACAAAATTCTTTCTCATTATATCTTTTGGGAATAACCTTAGATTTATCTAATGGCCTAATAGGAGGAAGTGTAATCATGTTTGCACTAAGTAAATTTTGAAGCACATTTTACAAAGGAAAAAGTTGGAGGCTTTAGAGTCATAATATTAGAAACATTTATAATGTATAGTTTGTACAATGGTCATTTCCATTATTTTTTACTATCCTTTTGGAAATAATTTTTCTTTTCAAATTTACAATGGTAGGATGACGTAGATGAAGCATTAGAAGATCCACAATTAAATTTGGTAGCCTCTAACAACTTTAGTTCTTAACATTCATCTCACTTGCACATGCAAATGTCAAGAATGTATATACTTTGTAGATCCTTGTTTACAGTCAAAAAATCTAAAATAATAAACTTCAATCCAACATTCCCAATATTTGCATTGACAAATTTCAATATTAAAAAATAGACCCAAATGGAAGATAATACAATCATTTAATAGCATAATATTTTAAATTTAATGGGAAGAACTTAGCAAATAACTTATCATCATACACAAAATCCAAATATGTAGCACTAAAGAACCTTGAATGTGTCATGGGATCTCCTTTAATATTGTGCATCTCAAATCTAGGATCCAAAAATCCGACAAAAAATGGATATGTAAAATTTTCAATAGAAATTGAATTGTGTTTGATTTTTATATGTGTCTTTTTTTGTTTCCATTAGGTAAGGAATCAACATTACTTTTCATCTCAACAAGCCTTTAAACATTAATGTCAAGGGTAGATAGAGGTACACTAGGATTAAGGATAGGAATGAAAGTGGCAAGATGAGAAATGGAAGGTGGTGTATAAATTTGTCGACATAATAAATGAGTGTGGAGTGACAAAGACTTGCGTAGGAATATCACAGTAAGGGGAACATGGGAATTGTAAAGAAAACTAATGAGAACTAATGTGGAGACAAGAGAACTATTTGCATCATAATAAGTAAGCATAAGATGAGATCTAGGAAAAATGAGAGATAAATTTGGGGAGATTTGGTGGAAGGAGAAATAAATTGCATAAGATAGATAGGAGTAAAACAATAAGGAGGAATATATAAAGAAGAAGCTTGGGATGGAGGGAAAATGGCACATCACTCAAAGGGATTGTTGAGCTTATCCTTTTACCTATTTAACTTTAAGTACTTTCTTTCCACATGGCTTATTAATCAACATAGTATATGAAGGAGATCAATCATTGTACTAGGATTAATATTACTAGCCAAATTTGCAAGATCCAAAGAAATGTTGTGTGCATCAAAGCTATATCTTGATTAAAATTTTCTCAACAAGGGCCTCATGGTCAAATGATTCTTCTCCATAATGATAAATTTAGTATCATGCATATTCCTAATCATACCAATTTTAGCTTGATTCACAACCATGGTGGGATTGAACTATGACTTCTTACTAGGAAAATAGGATGATTTTGGTATTAGAAGGAAATAAGGATCGAACAATGTTTAGATTTGATTAAGAAATTAGACAATGAGAAAGCACTTAAATCTAAAAACTAAATAAGATTCAAGAAAACCTTTATGGCCAAATCGTAGGACATACCAAATTAAATGGCTTTGCCAAAATGAAAAGAAAATATTTTCTTTAGAGTTTCCTTTCCTAATTAGCTAGGATAAATAAATACAATAAGTAAACACACAAATTACCTTCAAACATACAATTGAATTTAAAAATACTAGACAAGCACACTATAGAATTGACAAAGAGGGTTAGGGTTTTTAGCTTTATTTGTTATATGGAGATATTTTATTGTAATGTACATAATCAATGATATGATTCTTGATTTTTTATAAGATTTAATATTATGACACCTTAACAAACCAAGATATGACTTTCATGGTTCACTCCTACATGTATGGAATTTACATTTTCATCTACAAGTTTGACCCTAAATTTGTAGTTTTAAAATTATTTTGTGACCTTGACCCCTACACTTCTAGTCTTTAGGAATTTATTTATCTCCATTTCTTAGACTATGTTGAGAGCCATTATAATGTTTTTTTGCACTAACTTTGGGAGGAAACTCATTTTTCCTTACTCAAACCCTTGGATTGATTTAAAAAAATTGAACAAGTTAAAATACATGCCAAATTATATAAATGCAAGTGCCTAGGTATTTTATCCTTGTAATCTTAAAAGTTGATGTAATACTCTAATGATCAAATCATATGTTGATCTATGATACATATGGATCGATATCTAAATGAATTAGAAAATTTTCTTTTATATAACACTATAGCTCTAAAATTTTAATATTTCATGCTCAAATTGTTGAGAAATAACTAATTGGAAGTATTTCAACTTGGGACCATATTTAAATTTGGATATATAAATTTGTGTGCCAAAGAAACAAAATGAAAAGAATAACATTTGGATCTATATCCTTGATATGCTTAAAGCTAAGTCTACTCTAGGCTCAAGTCAATGGCTAAACTTTTGCAAATAAAAATGCAACTTGGTTTGTCTAGTACATATGTGTTTAGTTTATCTGTTGTGTTATTAGTTGGATGATAGTTAAGGTGTCCACTACGAAATGGTAGATGATGGGGAGGTGATGTTGGAGCATTCTGACACTTGAAATAATGTTGTAGATGCATTGAAAAGGTGTAGATGCATTGAAATTATAGACCTCTCATCCCCTAATAGATATTTGATAGTTTTGATATTCATTTTTCTCATGAAAGGTGTTTAACAAGACAAAAATATATGCAAAACGGGGAAGCAAAATACTATATTGAAAATGCTTTAAAAACTTTCAAACAAATGCAATTTAAATTCAACAAATTTAAAAAAATTTGCATTTAGGGTTTCAAAATTAAATAAATAGATGCATTTTGAACTCTAAAAAAATTGAATTTTACACACCTAGTGCTCAATAGTGCTCGATATGCAAACTGGAATGATGAACTTTGAAGTGATGAACAAAAATTTGCTTTTACCAGAAAGAGAAACCTTGTTTGGTCACTGTCACGGTCTCTATTCACCGTGCGCACTAGGGACAGTGACTGATTGGTAAAAGAACAAAGTAAAAATGATAGTTAAAATAAAACATTTTTTTGTTTTTGTTATATTAAGGGGGTTCGGTCGAACCCATGTTCGACCAAACCCATCTGAATGTGTTTTTTTATTTGGGCGTTGAATGGGTTCAGCCGAACCAAATGGTTCAACCGAACCAGTAAATTGGTTCAGTCAAACCATTTGGTTTGGCCGAACCCATTCAGTATGGTGAAAGGAAAAAATTCAAAATTTCCTTCCTCTTAGAAAGTGTAAACCACTATTCTAAGGTAACCCGATGTCCAAGGTATGACTATGCAAATGTATGATTATGCCTAGGTATGACCAAGGTATGACTGTGACCAAGGTAATGCAACTATGTTTTTGGATTTTTCAAAAGTATAGGATATGCCTAATGATGATACTAAGTTATGGATTCAAAGTGACAAGATGTCAAGGTGTCAATAGTGTAAATGACACAACGAGGTCCAAGATATGGTAATTTCTATGCAAGATGAATATTTTTGGATTTTCTTTCAAGGTATAAATGATGTCTAAGTATGATATTAAGACAAAGAATCAAAGTGACAATATTCAAAAGGTCAATAGTGTCACAGTGAGGTCAATATCTTGAGTATGTCTAAGGTATTCCAAATGTAATGCAAATGTGGAAGGGTGATGGGTGAAAATGTTAATATGACCTAAAATGGTGACTAATATTATGACAACTAAGCACCTTATAGAAAATCCAAGGTAAGGTTCCTTAATCAAACTAAGATAGCCAAGGTTAAAAATCTGATTTATCAAGACCTCAATGATGGTAAGGACTAAAATGATGAGTTGACAAAGGTGGTCTCAAAATAGCCTTGTGAGTTGAGGATACGACCTAAATGATAAAGGACTAAGATGATGGAAGAGTGAAGTTAATATAAACCTAATTTTGTCACTATGAATTGCTCTAAATTCTGATAAGTTTCCAAAGCGAAAACCTACAAGGTGTATGCAAGCTAAGAGATGACCTAATGTTTGACCTATGGAAAATGAAAATAATTTAATGCTGGAAGCATGGATGGATTGGAAATGATAGGTCTGTAAGCTCACAAGTTTGTGATCACAGGATGAGATGATGCTTAGGAATTGATTAGAAAATGGATTGTCTTAGTTTCCCCTAAAAAATTTAGTGGTAGGTAATTGTGTCATTTCAAGTCTTGGTTGTAGTTTTCTAGATTGTAGTTGTGGTGAATGAAAGTCAACAGTGGTTTTTGTTGTGTTTTGACCTAGGTTGAATTTTTTGAGCTCAATTTTGGGATCTAATTTTGGCACAATCTGAATAAAAAACATTGAAAAATAGTCTAAAGACAGTTTTGTTGGTCTGGAAATGTTAAGAGTGTGAGTGCAATGTGTATGTTCAAGGGTTATTCACCCCAATATTTCCATGGGTATAACACATATTGAAGAAAATATCACACATAGAAAAAAATTGTCTTATCCTAAGGTCAATTGGACAATGACGACATGCTTAGAACCACTCTAGGAATATCCTTCAACACATGGGAGGGACACCCTTTTGGGTTATATGTCACCTCTTGTCTACAATAGTTGATGGGTAGGGGCCTCTTGCTATGGAAGGATACCACAAATCACCTTCTTTATGGAAAGTCACAATCCCAAAAGGCAAGTAACTTATGCAAGCCATGGGTTTCTACCTCATTGAAGGGATCCAAATGTTGGGTGTAACAATCTTATGGGTCTGATGCTACACCCTTGCACTAAGAATATCACCAAAACTTAATCAAAGGGTGGATTCTAACTAGTTGGCTCTTAATATTTGTTTTAGGATATACTCATGCCTATACATGTGACAATTCACTCAATTAAGAGGCCTCTCATTCCTTTCCCTAGAAAGGATTTTGTGGCATCTTAAGGATACTAAGGGAGACTTCTATTAGTATAGGATATATGCACCAAGTGATTGATTACTTTCATCACAACCACATTATTTATATAGTGGACCAAAATGAAAGTACTGCTTGGGCCATTCCCTCTCACAAGATAGGAGGTAGACCCTCTAAGGGGAAAATAAAAGTGAGATAAGTATGTTGTTTTTGATCTCCAAGATCACATGAAGTGCAAGGAGAGAGCATACACACCACCTTTTTCTCACACTTGAATAGTATTCATTTTAAAAAGAAAAACCAAATGTGTGGGTAATAATGCAAGTGTTAATAGATTTTTTTATTCTCAAGATCACCAAAATGGTGCGAAAGAAGAGCATACACACCTCTACAACAAAATGCAAGACCACAAGACAAAGAAGACAATAGTTTATTTTAACCCTCTAAGCAATATGCGAAAGAAGAAACTTGATGCAAAGTTAATTTTAGCCCAATGGGTGGATATACAAGTCAATTTTAAATTGAATGAATGAAGTATGCAAGTTGATGTAAATTTTTTCCCAAATGAGTGAATATGCAAAGTTAATTTTAGCCCAAATGACTGTGAGTACACAAAATTGCAAAATGAGACAAGACAGCAAGTTAGCAAAATCAAATGAAATTTCCTCCTTTCCACCTATGCCACATGTTGCAAATCCAATGTTAGTACTATAAAATTCCCAAGCTACCAAATGCAAGAAAATAGAATTGAGAGAGCCTAAGAAAACTAAAAAACTTGGAAAATAGGAAGTTGCATCATTGTAACTGATAGTTGTGGCTCATAGGATCTAGTAGATGTGGCTCTAAAGTTGTCAAGTATAGCTCTTGGGATGGTGACTATATCATAGATGTGCAATGAAATTTGAAGTAATTGTGTCATTCCCATAAACAATTGTGGAAAAAAGACCTATAGTTGCCAAAACACAATAAAATGACCAATTTCAACTAAACCATGTAGGAGAAAAGCTCCAAATCACCCAGGAGCAACCTGCAACTCAACCTTCACATCCGAGAAAATATAATCACAAAATAATGTGATAAGCTTAATTAAAGCTAAGATGATTTCAATAATCATGTACATAGAAGCCTATTAAATAGGCAAGAAATGCGGTGAACAAACTCACCGTCATAAAACAAGATGAGTCACAGCTGAAACTACCCGAGACAAATATTAGCAAATATTAAATATGTGTCCTAAGTTAAGCTTAAGACAATGTGTAAAAGGTAAAAACCTATTTACACCAACACCCCCCCTTAAGTGCAAACTTAGGGAGATAATTATGCAAGATGAAATGCAAATATGAGTCCCGGCTACAAGGCCATATTAGGTACTCATGTACAAATGCAAATGAAATCTCTCACAACCGGAGAAAAAGGAGAAAACCCAGTGGGACAAAACTCCTCCCCAAAAGAGAGATATGATACAATAATAATATCCATCACAAATCCAATCAATCTCTATCCATACAAAAGATGATAAAAGAGATCATAGGACCCCCCCATAAGAGATAACCTGCTGCAAGAAGAAGCATTGGAAGTACCCTATGGAGTAACACTGAAATCCTGAATGCGGCAAGCAAGGAAAGATACTTCTGTTTGCTAGAAACCATATTAGAGTCACTCAAGGACTCAAGTTGGAATCATGATAAAGCAACAGCAGACCCGATGCCAAGGAACACTGGAAAACTCGCAAATTGGCACATCTCTGGAATCTATGAAGCAACAGTTGATTGAAAGATGATCTGGAAATGAACTGAAGTACAGAGAAAATATGAAGACACGAGTGCAAGTAGATCTTCAAACTTCGATGAGCAATAAAAGCTACCAAACAGAAAAAATTCTGAAGAAACATTCGCACCATTGGAAAATTGAGATCGCCACCTTTCCGACAATATTTTGTTTGCAAAATTTCACCATCTGGAGCTAAAGTTATGTAGAAATGAAAAAAGCCCTAAAAAAGGACCTTTCAACACTAACTGAGTGCAGAAACTTAATACTAAACAAGGTCAGAAATTGGGCCCCTGATCGTCCAATATGACCACCTTATTCAAAATAGTAGAACAATAACACCGCCACCATTGGTGGTGGGTGGGCAGAGCTGATAGAGTGGGGTGGTGCCCCAGTGGTTGTACCACCCTGGGGCCACCCCCATCTCGTTGACTCTCAAAGCGGTTGAATTAGATCATTTGGAAGATACAAACACAAATGCAAAGTTTATAAACAAAAATTTGTATAATTATAAACCTTGTCAATGGTACCGTCTGAGTAGTTGAAATCACTGTGCAATACTGACAGAGTATATAATAAAGGACACCAGCACAATAGGACGACCAATAGTGGATGGTGCAATGAATAGTTGAACCCACCGGTGTTATAAAGAATGATGAGCTGATGGCACAATGAAGTGATAAGAAGAGTATACCAATGATAGAACAGGTACGCCAATGCAGCCGGTCAATTTATGAATGCAGATAGTCAAAGAGAGTGATCTGGATCAAAGCCGACCAGAGCAATGAAGATGGCAAGGGCTCGTACCCTAACAAGCGTATGCCGATGCAGGATGATAGAATTCCTTGACAGTATGCCGATGGGTTTGGTGACCATTAAATCCCGACCAAAAGCCTTGATAACGTCGGTCGGTGGAAGCAAACTACACCGATCACGATTTGTCCCAGTTGTATGCCGATCCAGAAAAGACCCGTCCAATCCAGCTGATGACCTACCTTGCAATATGAAAGAAGCCAGCCGATTAAGAGATCAATGACAATGTTGGTGAGATCAATCAGATAGGTGTTGGTGGGATCACAAAGATCTAATGAGGAAACAATGTCGTCGGTAGGTAGAGAATCGTGTACTTGGTGACTAGATCGAAGCCAAAGATTGCAAAAGATATGTTGTGTGACCACCGAGTGAGAGAGATATATGTCTAACAATAATGCCAATAAGATTAGTGAATGTGTGATCGGGGGCTAGCAATGGTTCAATGACCAGAAGATTCGGCGAGCCAATGGAAGTAGAATGAACTCTACCCACTCAGCACCATTAGATGTGGCCGATTCAATAAATCATAATACCACCAGATCTGACCGATGGAAGCAGATCTCAAAGATTTATGACGCCAAAGAGCAGTATGACTGATTTGTTGATGGAGGAAGGCCGATCCAATCAAATATATAATGACCGCCGAGATGACAATGAAGCAAGTGACAGGGGAAGAAACCAATGCCGGTGGATGTTCAAAGAACTGGCGATGATATTTGACAAATGCACGGGCCAACCTAAATCTGCAAAAAATCAATCAATATCGACCTCCTTGAACGAATGTCTGGGAAAACAAGTGGCAAATTATTCTTAGAGGAAGGAAGGGCAGGAGGCCTGCTCTGATACCATGTAGGAGAAAAGCTCCAAATCACCCAGGAGCAACCTGCAACTCAACCTTCACATCCGAGAAAATATAATCACAAAATAATGTGATAAGCTTAATTAAAGCTAAGATGATTTCAATAATCATGTACATAGAAGCCTATTAAATAGGCAAGAAATGCCGTGAACAAACTCACCGTCATAAAACAAGATGAGTCACGGGTGAAACTACCCGAGACAAATAGTAGCAAATATTAAATATGTGTCCTAAGTTAAGCTTAAGACAATGTGTAAAAGGTAAAAACCTATTTACACCAACAAACCAAAGACCAAACTAATATGATAATGATGTTAACTAATAAACCTTGAAGCCATCAATCTGAAACAAAAAGAAAATTTGAAAATGAATTCAAACTAAAGATGTAATGATATCCTAAGCAGTTGTTGTGATGCCCCAAGTAGATGCATCATAGGAGCCTATAGCTACAAAACACCACAAAAAAGAATGATTTTGACCAAACCAAAGACTAATTATGATGCAATAATAATCTTAAATGATGGAAAAAGGAACTAGTAACATAGAATTAATCAAAAATTCAAAAATAAAAGCAACACAAATGATATTTTTTTATCTTGAAGTAGTTGTGGTGTTCTAGATTGTAATTGTGTCACAATAGTTTTTTTGTAAATGCATTGTTCCATCTATTAGTTGTGTTGCAGACCTAAAAACTAAAAAAAATTAAAAAAAATTGTAGAATCTTGTTACTTCACGTAAGGTTCACCAATGTAATATAGGGTAGAAAATCTAGGTTAATGTACTAAAGAATAAAAGCTAACCCTAAACCAACAATATAGCACAAATAAACATAGAAACATGAAATATAAAGCAATATCACCATAAATTCTTCAATCCATCATTGATTCACCTCCATTTCCCTTCTCCATCTTGCTTGAATGGACTTAGTGCCCTCAAATTTGAGTGTGCAATAGTAGCCTTTGATAATGACTAGCAAAATATTGAAGATTGTTGTCTCACACTAGTAGAATGTACTTGCATTAGGTCAAGATATAGATGCCTATATAGGATAAGATAAGATTACAAAATGAAAAGGACAGGGGTCTTTTATAGAAAAGATAATTTTGAGTGAATGGCTAAGATTGAATGTCAATAATGAATGGAAAAGAATGAAACTTGTAGTATGAAATAAGGTTACAACAAAATTAGGGAAATGATAAGAATGAATGGAAATTGAATGAGACAAGAGAAGATAAGATTGGCATAGAAAAAGTGGTTGTAGGAGGAATTCAAGTAAATATAAAATTATTTATTTGAGAGGAAAATGAGCAATTAAATAATAAAAACATTATTTAATTGTAGTAGACATGTGATAGATTGACTTTCTCATTAAATAACAATTTAATTAAAAGGTGGGACATGAATAATTGAATAATAGAAATATTGTTTAATTATAGAAGACATGTGACAAGATAATTTTTGAATTAAATAATAATTTAATTCAAAATGGGAAGAAATTGATAAATTAGTAAGCAATTAAATAAATAAAATTTATTTAAATGTAATAGAAAGGGACATTAGTGACATAATTAAATAAATAAAATTTAATTAATTAATTAAGGGAGGAAATAAAAGATAGAAATAAATTAATTAAATAATTAAAATTATTTAATTAATAGAAGACTTATGACATTAGGAAATAATTAAATAATTAAAATTATTTGATTATCAAGGATGAAAGGGGAATTGATGGAGAAAATAAAGTTTGCATGCCTAGGAAAAATTTTAATGTCTACACCCATCATTTGAAAAGAAAAACAAAAAATCTATTAGGCTAAACACTCCTCAAATTGCTAATAACATTGAAACTCATGGCATTACCACAAATACAACTCTGTATCAATTCAAACCAAGAGATAGGAAATTTTCACAATTGTCAGATTCTCTTCATGTGGTAATGTTACAATTATTAAGTAAGAACCTAATTCAACTCCTTGTGACTAGGCTAGTTGACACAAGTAAGCCTTTACCATAAAAATACATTTTTTTTCAATATCATCATAAAGGTGGACACAATATGGATGATTTATGAATCTTAAGCACCAAGTGCAAGACCTCATTGATTCTAATCAAGTCTGATTGGTTGGTGTTAATGATAAAGAAAATAAATTAGTCTCATTGCCTAACCAAAATTTATAAATCTTTACCAACCCATTACTAAGTCATCCAATTTTGTACAATATAATGATAACGAGGAAGAGGATTATGATATTTCAACATGATTAAAATGATATAATTTCAACCTTTTAAGGTTTGAATCACTTTGTTACTTGACATTTCATTTTAACATATTGATGCATCTACAACAATAGCTAATGGTCCACTCTATATCACTATCCATATCAATGAAAAACCCACAAGGGGAATACTCATTCATCATGTGTGTCTATAGAATGCAATCACTGAGGAATTTATATTTATGCATGAAATTTATACAGATACATATAAATAATCAAAAGTATGGCTAAAAGATTATGATGGTTTTGTTTTCCTTATGATATGTTCAATAAATCTTCCACTTAAATTTGGACCAAAATATTTGGATTTTTGATTCACCATTATACTGACGTCGAACTAATTTGATTTGAAGTTAGGCTATCCATGGGACTACACTCAATGAATGTGGTCCCACCAAGAATCCACAAATGCATAAAGGTCCATTTTAAGGATGAAATACATATTGTTTATAATCATAATGGGTTTAAACATTTGGTGTCTCATGAATTTTTTTTATTAGATTACTTTTAGCCTCAACCTATTGAAACTATTAACCTCATGAGGATCAATTTTTTTATGATATCAAAATTTCAAATCCAAACATATAGTTGAATTATCTCTTAGTATTATCCCACTTGAGGCTCCTTGATCTACTAAGAATTCAATAGATGTCCATCCCAGTTCACAAATAGTGGATGGACCAATTCCCAAACCAAGTATTCCCCTACATACACCTCACATGTAATGCCACAATCCAACTACTGCTATCACATAAATGCCCAAAATATAATCACACAATTACCTTTGTGACTCCAAATGCAAAATTATATGTTCCTAAAATTACAGTGGTTTCTCAATCTCTGAAGATCCCTTTTATTCCTCCTCCAAAGGAAGAAAAAAGACCTATGGTAGGGAGTCCCTCTATTAATCATTCACAAGCTGAAAACCATGCAAGAAGAAATAAAAATGTTAAGGAGTGTAAATGTAGACATTGTGCCATTATTTCCCAATTGGTTGAAAAAATAAAACCTTAAGTAATGATCAACCATCTATCCAAACTAACCCAGTAAATTACCTCTCTCCCATCCATCCTTGTTATCCTTTGATTCCACCCCACCACCCTCAATAAGCCATGCCATTGAACCTTGCAATTCAACCTAAGAAAATAATGAAAAGTGAGAATATGAATAATCTTATAATTAAACCACCCATTTTATAAGTGCATAATTAATTCTCTTTTGTTTTCAAAATATATGGATTTAGATCAAGGAAACTGTGATGATTTTCTTAATGAGAACAATACACCATGTGTTGAATCCAATGTTACACTATGTACAACACTTGTGATAGTCCCTTTAGGTAGTTTTTTTTCTTCCGTATATGATGAGAAATATTGAGATATAGACAATTTACTTGAGATTGGCTCACATGTGTCATACTTTTGTATATATTTATGGGGTTTCTTGCACATGGCATGATCTCCCATGTTGTGTTTCTTAATGTTTCTTACTTTCCTTTGGATGACCCTTCTTGTTCCTATTGACACAAGGATATAAATGAAAAAAAAATTGTTGTGATATTTTCCTATTTGTACCTTCATTCTTCTTTGTGTTTTTCACCTTTTTTCTTATTGTATTGTATTTTTATTTTGGGGATGATGCAATATGTTGAGACATTTAGGTCTCTTCCATATTTATCCAAAAGTTTGTTTATTATATTAATGTGTAATTCTTCCATTTTGTCAAAGTTACATGATTATTTGGGGAAGAATTTCAATTTTGAGCATAATTATATTATATATTATTTATGGTCTATATTGGCCTCAGATATGTGGATCCCTTATGTGTCATATTTTTCTTGTTGTATAGCTTTGTTTTGGGGGAAACCCCTTATAATTAGAACTTGATTTTGGAACTTATCATTGGCATAGTGCTTCATATCTAAGCTCTCACGACCTTGTCATATTGCACTTAACATTTTATTTCTATGGTAAAGAAATTTCTCACACTTGGGGTTTTTCAATTAATTTAAGGTGGAGGCATGCATTGCATTATATGCTTCACTTTGTTCAAACACATTGGACTTGGTGATGCATTGGCCTATCATTTTGATCACTTTTGTAGCACCTTATCAGAATTATTGGGATTATAATTCTTGGTATGGTTGACATGGGAACACACCTAGTAAAAAATGGTCCTTAGTAGCACTTGTGTGTTTCTCAATTGCTACTTTTAGAAGGTCTACCTAGTGAATATTATACTTTACTAACCTATGGGGCCTTATTCTATGGTTCACCTAACAAATATTGGAAAATTTGAGTCTATGACTCACGAATGCATTATATATGGATCCTAGTGAGATTTATATAGAGCATGCTAGTCCATGATCTTCATACCCCATTTTCATGTTTGCATCATGTTTGCATTGTTTTTTTTTTAATTTTTGTGTCTTTGTATTTTTAGTTTTATTGTGTATCCTCATCATTTGGGCTTCATGTTTTTCATGTTTCACTACATATCATACATGTGTGCTCCTTTTTCCTCATATTGTTTTTCCATGGTATTTTAAATCATGGGGCCTAGTGCTTCCCCTACACTAAATTTCATCATATCTCTTCAATATTTGTATATTAAAACCCCTCTTGACCTATTATTACTTTAGTGTGAGTCTGAGAGTAAGTTCATACTCTCACTAAAGTTGGGGCTAAATATTAAATTATAAATTTTTACCCTTGACAATTTCACACTAGGTTTAGCTCCCCCTATCTACTTGAACCTAATTATGCATTTAATTGATTATTTAATAACCATATTCAAAAAATCAAACATAAAAAATAGGATTATGCATTTAACATTTTTACTCCTGGGTATGTGCAGGATCATCATGCAAAAAATAGGCCCTTAAGTGGCAAAAAATTCAGAAAAATCAGTGTTAGGCAACTTGACATAAATATTTGAATAAGTTATCTATATTATTTCAAAAATATGTAAGAATAAAATTTGTAGAAAATTGAATGTAGTTTCTAAAATACTAGGTTTATTTAAAATAAATAAAATCTATTTGGTGAAATTTTGAAATTTCAATGTAGTAGTACTTAAATTTCGAGGGAAATAAGAAGTAGGTATCTGTCTGACCACCCTAACCATAATAAATTAATAATATTTTTTCGTAAGATTGTATATATAAGTAGAGGAATCATGTACAGATGTGATGCATATTTTTTTGTAATTTTTTTCCAAGTAAATAATTAATTATGATTTTTTTATTACGACTTTTAGAAAATATAAAAACTCGTCTGTCTGACCACCTTAACTTGGTCAAAACTTCATGAAAATTAATTTTTATTTTTTTAATCCTATAGTATGTGAAGCATAGAATGTGACGCATGTTTTAGATTCAAAAAATATGATACCGTTTGAAAGTTATAGATGTTTTTCAATCAGCCTATCGATCAGGACTTTAGTCATAATTCTAATAGAAAATGAATAATAATTATTTATTAATTCAAATTAAATCATAATTTATATTTTTGGAAAGCTGAGAATCTCCTCTAAAAACCCTTTTTGTTTCATTAATTTTGGGTGAAAAAAAAGTTGTCAGCCACATACCCCCATAATATTGCCACTTTTTGGCACACCATGATCCTGCACATACCCACCTAATGCTTTTGGAACCTGAAAAGGACAAGTGTGGTCTAGGGAACCTCATGTTGCAGACCAACACTTTCCACTCCAAATATGAATATGTCAATGCCAATAATTTATTAATGGAAAATTTAAAATTATTTTTTGTCTATCAAAATTTTACTTTTGGGAAATTATAATTATTGCAAATAATAAAAAAGATTTTTCACAATTTTAATCCTAATGAATCCTAACAAGTGCTTGAATTTTCATTAAGTTAAATTGAGAACCTAAAAGCAATCAAGACAAGTTGAGAGTATATTTATAAAAATTTTAGCAGCATTCAATCATGTCAAGCATCATTTCAATCATCAATCATGTTCTTATGTTAGTTTGTTCTTGTTTTGTGATCATTTATTTGTGAGTACTAACACTTGCAAAAATTTAATCAAGCTAAAAAATTATCCTTGAAGGTGATGAGTACATGACTTCAATCCATCAAGGAATGTAGATCTAAGTGGTGGGTTGTAGCATTAGTCAATTCATTACTTGTTTATCATTTAGCCTCTTTGCAACCAAGGGTAAAATCTCTTTATACATCATCATAACTATTGTGTAGGTAGAAATATAAAAATGGGGTTTGAATTAGGCAAGATCATATACAAAGCAACCATTCCCCCTCTTTTATGTGGTTTCCAAATCTAAAGATAATTGGATGAAGATAAAGGACTATTTTCTCATTCATACATTCAAACCTACAATTTGTTAATACACATAAGCTAGATTTTCTCACCAACAGACAAAGTTCCAATACTAATTCCAAAAGAAAAAAAGGTACATACCAACAACCTTAAGATTGTGATTTCACATCCAATAAAATACAAATATATTCTAGGTCACACCACACCCTAGACCAACCACTTCAACTCCAGATTTTAATACCAATCTCCTCTATGTTTTTCATCAACATTTCTAGACTATTTTTGTCTTTTTGTGCTTAGATTTTTAGAAATTATATTTAACTATTGCATTTCCATGGTTATTTCATTACTTATTTAAAAAAATATATATAAAATTCAATGTAACATCCCACACACATAAAAAATCAATGGATTAAAACCTTAATCCACCATTTTGGCTCTTCCATCAAGGTTTTTAGCCAAGTCAGTTTTGAGATCACTTTTTAATCCACTTAAAAATTTGGAAGAGTGTACTTTATACCCTAGGTCCATTTTCCCAATAAAGAATATGTGTGTGATGTTAGAAAAAGGGATCTAGGGTCTAAAATCAAACTTTCTCCTACAGTACATTGGAAGGAACCAAAATTGATAACATATATCCACTTTGCTACTAATCTCAATGGAAGAGCTAGAATGGTGGAACAATTGGGATTTTGGTTCTTTATTTGTGGGAAATGAGGGGGTTTGATGTTGATTAAGTACTTATTTGATTTGATTATGTAAATTTCTATCTAGGTCAACTAGGAAGCTATAAAAAATTGATATGAGTAGAGAAGATTGTAGAACTAAATAATAGAAAAGGAAAACATGATAGTAAAGTGTAGAGAAAGACTAACCTAGTATAGAAATTAGGGTTTAGAATTCTTGGATAAGGTGCTATCACCATAGTCTTGAGAATATATATCTCAATAATCATTAAACATGTCTTATATAGTTATAGTTTGTAGGTTCTTCCTTTTTGGACTTAGCTTCTAAACTTCATCTTTGGTGATTAATTCCACTTTCCGTAATTTGTTGAACTATGGATCTTGAATACTTGATCTTGTAATTAAGTCTTCAATATTCTTCAAATTCCAATTTATATTTGTTACATGAACGTAAGATATGGGAGAAATGGTTGTGGCATATAAGGGATTTTCTTAGTAAAAACCCCATTTTAGTGTTTCCACCTCCACAAAAACTATGATGATTTAAAGAGTTCTTAGCATTGGTTGAGTAGAGGAAAAATAGCTATAACAAATGATAAATTAACAAGTGATATAACTTACCACTCAAATTTGATTTCCTTGATATAAACAAGTCATTATACTCATCTCATCCAAAGAGAAATTGATTTCTCATTGGAATTCCTACAAGTTGTAGTACTAACAAAAAAATGAACATAAAACATGTATAAACTCACATATAAACTTGATCCATTGCAAAAATGAGTCTTGATTCATAATAAGCATTGTGGAGTCTACTTATTCTACTCTTGAATCCTCTTTATGATGCTCAATTGATATTCAAAATGCCTTCAATATTTCTTAGGATTTGAAATGTTGAAAAAGACATGTATTTATATGCATTTCTTGATTTTCACAAAATTAATTATCAAAAGGCAAAAAATGAGATTGGATTTGTAAATGTAAAAATTATAACAAAATCATATTAAAAATTGAACCAAAATAGGTTGGACAATGGTGCTACCCACATTGTCTAGACCAATTTTGGCGCTTTTGTTACCATTTGATAAGGATTAAATATTATTTCCCAATTTTATTATGATTTCTCAATAATTACCACAAAAAGGGAAATCAAAGGTCATAACTATATCTAGGAACATAGAGGGGAGATAAACATAGTGTGAAATTGTTAGAGTTAAATATTTATGATAATACATTTAGCCCTCACTTTAGTGAGAGTATGAAATTATGATCATGGTCACACAATAGTAGGGATAAGCCAAGAAGGGTTCTTTTATCCAAACATTTAGAGAGATAGGATGATATCAAATCATGGAGATATATTAGCCATAAACCTCAAGATCCTATGAAATAATAGTGTAAAGATAAAGGAAAACACACACATGAAGTACAATTCAGCATGGCAAATATGAAGCATACACAATGAGGATGCAAATCGAACATAACACAAAAAAAACATAATACAAAAAAATGAAAGGATAGTACAAAAAAAATGCGAAAATGATAGAAATAAAGTGTAAACACAATGAACAAAAGAAAAAGGGGTATGGCATGATGATCTAACAAGCTCTCAGGCATAATTCTTAATATCCATAATGAAGGAATTAATGAATCACAAGACTATAAAAGTTTGATATTTTCTAAGTGACCCTTAAATAAAAGTATCAAAAGATACTAAAGTTTGATATTCACTAGTTGATCTTGATAAAAAAAAACACAGGCTAGTGAAGTCTTATACTCACTAGGTGAAGTTTTGCAACAGTAGAAAATAAAAACACATAAGGGCTAGCAAACTCTAATATTCACTAGGTGAGTTTCCATGTCAACCATACCAAAAATAATAAGAAAATCTTATTTTTTGCAAAATAAATTTGATAAGATAGAAACATACTCTATTCTATCTTGTTGCACTGCACCTCTACACCTTGAATGTTAATCCTTGATATTATCCCTTTTTTTTGGGTTCTACTCATTCATCACTTGTACATACTCTATCTTCTACAATTCTCCTTCTCTATTTTTTTCTTTTCTCTTACAAACTCAACAACCCATGACAATACTTGATTGTCTTTCATTTTGTTTTACTCCACCAATCTACAATCACTTCCTCAATATGTGCACAACCATCCAGATCATCTAGAAAATTCTCTATTAGGATTTCCACACTTACTATCTTCTCCAACAAGCTTCCTATTCATCTAAATCCTTGCACACTCTATGTAGATTTGACAAATTTATTAAACTGACAACTTGTCAAAAATCCTATAATTAGATATGCATTAAATGTATTTTCTTCCTTGATCAATCTAATATTGATCTCTCTCGACATGGTGATATGTGTTATTGACATATGAAGATAAACTCTCCAATTAGATGGTACTTAAAGTAGTTGAATGAATTAAATTTTTTCACCATGTCGGTTACTAAATGAAACCCTATTTACATGGACTTATCCATTTGAGATCTTCATCTTTGAATCTAGGCCCTCGATCATTTAGCTTTGCACCATGATCCTTTGGCTCTTTTTTGATCTTGAAAACTTTAAAACATCACCATCAGATGAACCTTCCTTTAAATCTCCATCATCGATCTCCATCTCAAGAATATTGCTTTACACCATCGAAGATACTTCGTCATGTTAGGCTAAAACACTTTATGGTTTCACCAATATTTTCCTTTCTATTTGATAGAAATTTTGAAAGAAACAAGCCCACACACACCATCTATCATACATTTCATCACCATGCAACTCACAATAAGGATTTGAATTGGTTTATCGAGCAATCATCCTTCACCATTTTTTTTCACACGTCACCAAACTCCATTGTCATCCTATTAGTTCCCACCTTATCAAAATTTTGAAGGGACACTAAAGTAACTCACACTAATATAAGAAGGTCTTGTTGATGTACAATATCTCATTGCATATCACTACTTTTCACCAATCATTTAATTCACATTAGTGATGTGAATTGATGTAGCAATCACTATTCGATCTTCCTCCTTTGAATCTGAGCCTTTAATCTCATCCATCATATATTGCTAAAATTTCAAAGAGTACACCTTTAATTCTTGTGATTTAAATAGTTGAAACAATATCCATTTGATCTTCATTAGATGATCTTAACTATTCATTGCTCATTGTGCAAATATTTTCTTCACTTTGCTTTACTATAGCGATGAGAACATCTTTCATGATGTAATAATATTCTACCACCTATCTTTCCTAAAATCATACTCCACTATCTCCCATCATTTATCACTCATCACTCAAAGGCTTCCTTCCTTCTACTTAACAATAGTGATGTGAAGTAGTAGAGCAATATCCTACTATGTGTTTCACTTGCATCTTTAGGACCCACTACTAACTTCTTCCTCCATCTAATCAAAACTTAGTTTGATCTCCATTTTTCCCCAATCCACTATAAGGTATAGAAAAGGTCCCACCATTGGTTCCATGAGCTAGCAGATGTTGTTAGATCTTCTTTATCATAGTTGTTGATAATACACCAAGGTGATCCCACAAAGCTGGTTTACAATTTCTACGAGATTTTGTTTTTTGCTAAAATCACATATTTTTAGGAAATATAATGATTTAAGCATTAGAAAGTTTCATTTAAATCATTCCAATTGAAGAGGTTTTGGTCAAACTAACTTAGGTCCAACCCTCTTGGATAGAACCCCACTAGTTTTAAACCATACCTATAACAAAGTTTCTTTTACACCTATCAAAATGCTAATAAAAAACCACTTTTGATTTATTGTTTGTGGGATCAAATGAATTCATTTAAAATTATTTTTTGTAAGTATGTATTCTTTATTATAAGCTTCGAAAAAAGTATAATTTGAAATAAATTTAATTTAATTATTATATTTAATTTTTATTTCTTGTGAATGTAGGTTTTTCACTGAAAATCAATCTCTCTATTCTGCACATGTGGAAAAATGGAAGATTATCAAAAATAAGTAAAAAATAAAATGAGTGCACCAGATATTGAAATCCTTGATCCAACAAAAAAAAGAATTTCAATACATACAAAAAAGGTTATGTGTTATACAGTCCGCCTATGTTTGAATTGTAATTGGTTTGACTTCAAAACTTGATTAAGGAAAAAAAATTCAATAAAACACTATGAAACCAATTGGAAGCACTAGATATTGTAGTTACAAATATAAATTCAAAAAAATTATAATTTTATCCTTAATGGAAAAAAAATTATTTGTTATACAGTGAGTGTCACTCCTTATAAATGGTGTTTACTGAAAAAAACTAATTTTCAAAGGAGATTGAAAAAGAAGTGCAATATGATTCTAAAAAATTTGAAAAAAATATATTTAGAATCTATAGACAAAATGTCACAAATAACTAATTTGCATCATCTTCAAATTCCTCATGGTTCAGCCACTATGGGTGCTCAAAAGTGAAGAAGAAGTTAGAAGAAAGGAATTTTTGTGATGCAAATAACCTTGGTGATGACCATTAGGTACCTTTGAATTTTTATCATTCATCTTCTTTCATCGAGCATCACTACAACTCAAATAACTTTATTTCTTCTTCACCGATTTGAATGGACATGGCGATCACCGTTGGTTCAACTGTAATTCAATCTACACTATCCCCCACTATATCGCTACCTTTGGCAATGAGCCCACTAATCTCAGCAGGAAGGTAGGAAACTACCATCTATCCACCTTTGACATCACTTTCATCTATTCATCACCCATCACAAGAACCATCCTACCACTTCACTTCACAACAATGATGTGAATCGACCGAGTGATATGTCACCACATGTCTGTTGGATCCACCATCGAGGAGTGTCAAATGGACTCATTATTGTGTCCCATCAAAATGTGCCTATCTCTTTGATATACCTTGAAATTTTGATAGCCATTGTATGATCAACCTTTTTCAATCTGCATTGTTCCCTGCTACCCTAGGGGACTTAGACAAGACCCACCAAAAACTTAGAGGGCTAGCAAGGAGACCATCTTATCTCTAAGGCTTGATCACAACCTTTGATCAAGCATGATCATTATGTTGAAGGATCTTAACACATTGTCTCTTTTCCAACCCATTTTCTCTTTGATGTATATTGTCTCTCTCTCTCTTTATCACTTCATCGAAGGGACTCTAAAGTCACTTCTCCTAACATATTGACATCTCTTTGATAGAAACCCATAGACAAATATTTCATTTTCAACTTAAGAAATATTTCAGTAGTTGAATATTTGTTGGGATGATAATAGCTAGGTGAAGGGGTTGGTTCCCCACATGGTATAATAGGATTAAGTAACAACTTAAGCAACTGGTAACAACCAACAAGTAGTCAATGAAAAAATATATAACTTGTTAAGGCGCCATGATTACAACCCTAGGGTTTAACTGATAAACACTAAACCTTTTTTGAGAACACAAAAAATTCATTCTAGAACAAATTTGCCACCTTCTAATCCTATAAATTACATTTCTGGAATGCTCTCAAAAAAATCATATCAAATCTCACCTTTGATTTCTCTTCAAAAACTTGGAAGAATTCTTTACAACACCATGTAAATATTGCATGAAAATAATGCAACATTTGAGAAATTTTGCAACATTTGTAGAAACATGCTTCTTTCACCAACATTCTACACCAACTCTTCCAAAACCAAATCTACTGCATACCTTATCTCTCCTTGACATCAATGACGCCTTTTATCATCATGTGGAAAAATTTTCCTCATAGGATCACTTCCTCTCACTTATTATATCTTCTTTGAAATCAATGACACTTTTACATTAATGCCAACATCCTCCTATATAGGATCAACTCCATCTCTCCTCTAATCCCCTTTTTACATCTATGACAACAATATGCCAACAACCTCCCCTTTTCATTGATGGAAAAACTAAATTCTCAACTTACAACCAATGGTATGATACCAATGGTGGGTAACATCTAACCTTAATTTTACTTTTCTCATCCTTATGAGAATTTGCATACTTTTCACATGCTCTTGCTTTTAGAATTTTCTCAACTCTCTCCCCCTTTGACATCAATGGAAAAGGGTCACACTCCTGAACATTGTTTCTTAGGTCACCAGGCTGCTACAATTTCTACTTCTTCTTAGCAATGGAAAAGGGACTTTATTTTCTCTCTTTTACTAATACTGACTGATACCAATTTATTTTATCATGCCAATTGCTACTCTCAACCTTTGACCACAATGTAAAAAATAATATACTTCAACCATTATGTACCAAGTAACAATATCTAATACCCGTTAAAGTTCCATTACATGCTTTGAACCAATTAGATCTGATACTAATTGTAGATGTCTACACTTTATTCTCTATACCAATTTATATTCTAGACCGCACTATATCAAGTATAACATTGACTTGATACCAATAGCAACTCCCCCTTAGACCTTGTTCCATTCTTTCTTCTCCATACTTGAGCACTTGCTCCAATTTAGGCTTTGTGCCAATTAGACTATTTTGTACCAATTCACAATGGTCTAACACTAATTGTAACCACTCAATACCAATTACAACAAAAGAAATTTTGAGTGTATATACAAAATAGCTCCCCCTAAGACATATCTCTTCTTCTTTTGTAGAAAAGGACCATTTATCTCAATAAAGAAACAACACAACTTCTCTCCCAACTATAGATACTCTTTCCTTTTAAGAAGCCATACAAGGAGAAAAAGTGTAATCATAAATCTACAACCATCAAGTCATTAGAAATTTTTAAAACATATTTTATTATACTTGATCTATCCTTTCATTTCCATGGATGCTTCCCCTAGACTCATAACCTATCACTAAGAATAGTGATGTGAGGTAGAAGAAACCACATTTGGTGCCTCTTGCTGAAATTTCAGTCTCCACACCTTCTTGGGCTTCTTTTTTGTCTTGTTAGCCTTCTTTTTAGGAATGTGTGAACCATTGTTCACTTTGGGGGACATATTTCTTCTTTTGTTCTATGTTATATCTTTTACATGATTTAACCTACAACCCATAGCTATGTGACCAAATTTATTACAATTTTAGCACATTACATTCATATTTACTATAGGAGAAAATGCTTTTTTTTTTACATATTGTGTGCTCCTTCTAGGTGCAATTCTACACTCTCTATCTCTATGGCCAAATTGATTATAGATATAATAGTAATAGTAAAAACATGGGGAGTACCTGGTCATAGCATTCCTCTGAGCAAGATAAGGTGGTATTCTTTGATTTGACTTCTTCATGTATCCCATCCTTGAGAATCTATCTACATTAGCTCCTTTTGTATGTTGCTTTCTCTTCAAATTTTTAGGGATTGATTCCTCCACCTGCTTATTTGTTGTGGAATTTTTCTTCTGATAATTAGAAACTGAATGGTTATTCTTCTTCTTGTCTATAGTAGGTATCTTTTCTTCTTTTTCTTCCATCACCTCAATAGTTACTTTTTTGATCTTGCATTTCTAGAGAAATTTTCCTTGGAACAACTCATGTAAGATTTCTCTTCATTGGTGCAAAATCTTCCTTCTACTTTAAATATTTCATATAAATTTGCAAAATCACTGGTAGAAGGATTCTTTCCTTTCTCACAGACAAGTTCAATCTTCACTCTTGCTCTTGATCTTTGTCTTGATGGATTTTGTGATCTAATCAACTCATCTAACATCTTAGATCCACCTTTCAACTTCAATCCTTTGTTGACCTGCACTCTAGCATTATCTAACTATTTTCTCAAGGCCACTATTTTTGCTTCCACCTTCATGCACTCTTTTGATTTAGACTGTAGTTCATATTTGAATACATCTTCTACTCTCCTTGTTTCTTCCACTTGTGTCTTCAAGTTAATCACTATCTACTTAGATTCTTCAAGACTCTTGGTCAGCTTATCAATCTCCTCTTGTGCATGTATTTTATATTCTTCATTTTCTTTCTTCAAACTTTTGATCTCATCTAGAGCATATATGAGTCTACCTTCAAAGCCAACCTCTCCTTCACTGAAGGTTTCAACTTCTTCATCTTTATTAAACCTATCAACCTCTTTGTTAGTGGTTTTTCCAAATGGGTCAAATCCACAAAGACTTTCATGTTCATTATCTGATCTTCCACTAACATCAGAAGACCCATTTTCTCTTCTTGTGTGCAGATTATTCTTATCCCTATTTTTACCATCCCCTTCTCTCTTAGGGTTATCCTTTTCACTATGAGGGAATTTCGTAGCAACAAGACCTAATCTACCAAAGTTAAAAAATTTAAGCAGTAGCTTACCTTTGTATTTTATAAAGCCTCTTCTCAATCTCCTGATGCAATCATTTTCCTCTTCATCAATATCCTCAAATCCAGAAGTAGATTCTTCTACCTTCTCCCTTCTAGTTGCAACATCTCCTATGGATGTATCTACACTCTTCTCATCTTCACTTGTCTTCTAAATTTTAGACTTGCCTCCATGTGTCTGAATCTTGGTCTGCACCTTACAATTATCCTCTTCAACTTGCTCCAAAATTCATGTGCAATTTGATAATGCATGACTTTGACAAGCAGAAATCCTGAAAATCCATTAAGAATCATGTCCATTTCCTTAGAATTATCCTCATACACCTTATTTTCAACCTCTGTAGTCAGAGTTGTATTAGGAGTTGTATATCCATATACTATTGACATCCACACATCGATCCCAAATGCATCTTCATTTTGCTACTCCAAACCATATATTATGATCCATGAAAGAAAGGTACTTCTATAGATGAGCCTTCCTGATTATCCATTATGTGTTCACTTAACCAAGATCTACCCAAGTTGATTAAGCTTCTCCTAGTGAACCTTGCTCTGATACAAATTTTTAGAACATAACTGTTAGAAACCAAGATCAAATTTGCAAATCAGAATAATCCTTCCATAGAAAGAAAAATCAAAAAAGGTAGAGATATTGCAAAAAGATGTGCAACATTAATTATTCAGGAATTCAATAATTACATGATAATGATTTTCTTTATAAAAGCAAAGATGCATAATCCTAATCTTATCTTGAGCAACAAGATAGCTCAACAAGATAAAGATGATAACTAATTAACCTAGGAATTAAATAATTACCTAAGCAAACTTATGTAAAGTGTAATTAAATATTAATTACACCAACACCCCCCCATAAGTGCAACTTTGGAAGAAGAAAATTATTATGCAAATATGAGTCCCGACAACAAGGCCTGATCAGGTACTCATGTACAAATGCAAAGATGTAGAGAAGGAAAACCCAGTGGGACAAAACCCCCTACAATGAGATGACTGCTGCAAAGAAGCACTGGAAGATCACTATGAAGTAACACTAGAACCGTAATCCGACAAGCAAGCAAAGATACTTCTGTCTACAACTAAAACCAAAACCGAAATCATGATAATGTGATAGTAGACCTGATGCCATGGAACACTCAAAAACTCAAAAACTAGAACAACCCTGGAATATGTGAAGCAACAATAGATGAGATGATGATAGAATCTGGAAGCCGTGTATCTTGATGTTGATGCCAAACTATGACTGAAACTCTTCCATGGGAAGGAGTACCAAAAATAGACTCTGTAACATTAACCATAAAACCATGGCCCTCAAACTAAGAAGAATCTAAACCAATGAGGATCAAGAAACATAATCTCCCAACTAAAGTGTGAACCAATGAATCCGATATGTGTCAAGCTATGGAAAAAAATGTGGCCAAAAGAAACTAGGAAACCAAATAACCCATATGAGTTTCCATCAAAACAAAATGAAGATGGAGATCAAAGTGAAAACTACACTCTAATCAGATTTATTATGCAAGAAACCCCCCTGAACGGAACTTTATCATAGTCCATTTATTACAATAACCCGATGATTTTAAAAGGAGAGAATACAAACATGCATAAAAAAAATAGACCTTAGATCTATGTAGAGGACTGAATTATCTTTATAACGTCGTAAGAATGACGAAAAATGGATCACTGAGTTAAAAGATATGCCCTCTGGAGTGAAAACAACAACATCTGAGTTCAAAGGCCTGAAAAATAAATTTGGATAAAAATCTAGTAAAAAAACCTACACCACTGGATCAATGTCGGAATCAGCTTTCCAATGGTATCTTGTTTGTGAAAAATAGAGATCGTATGCAAACAATACACCCGATTTAGTGAAAACTGCTCGAGAAGGGGAAAAACCAGTGCGGCATTAAATTTGATGGCCAAACACCCATTGTAGAAAAAATAAGAGTCTAAAATTGACAGCCAAATACCTGTTGGCACTTTTTCCCAATATACCTTATTTTTTTAAAAACTTGTTTTTTAAAAAAAAAAACAATAAAAATACATAGAAATTTTTTTGTTTTAAAAAAAAAATTTAAAAACGTAATTGGTGGGGGGGGCGATGGGCCACCCCCCATCACTCCATGATGGCACAGTACTACTACATAGGTCTGTACCTACGTAGTACACTGCGCAGGGGTACTACCCCTTTGAAAAGACTATGTTTTTAAAAGAAAAACAAAAAAGATTTACAACTTTTTTAAAAAGCTCTTAAAAAATCTTTTAATTTTTAGTTTTTTTTGCATCGACAAAAAACCGCGAATTTTTTTTTTTGTAGAAAAATAATTTTTTTACAAAAATTTTATTTTACCTTGGAAAGCGTGTTGGAGAGGCCATACGACTTCTCTAGCAAATTTTGTTTTGCCTCCCGGATCAACTATTCAAAAATCAACAAAACAAAGGGCATTCTTAGGGTTGTTGGCTACTGCGAACACAATGGTGACCTCCGTTTGTGCTCAAACTACTCCAAAAAATTGGCTATCTCTAGAGGTTGCAAAAATTCTCTAAGCTTGAAACCCTCACAAATCTGGAAAATGATGGCCAAAATCTGCAAAACAAAAGCCAATCCTAACTTTTTCTAGCGCTCTGAATACAATGGTGAAGCCCAATCTAATCCAAAATGCCTCATGAATGAACTCAAGGCATGATACCCTTCAGGAATCCCAAGCAAACCCTACGATGATTTTCTGAAAAGTCTTAGAAGGGGCTGCAAATCAAGGCTCTGATACCATGTTAGAAACCAAGATCAAATTTGCAAACTAGAATAATCCTTCCACATAAGAGAAAATCAGAAAAAGTAGAGAGGTTGCAAGAAGATGTGCAACATAATATTATTCAAGAATTCAATAATTGCATGATAATGATTTACTTTATAAAAGAAAAGATGCATAAACCTAATCTTATCTTGAGCAACAAGATAGCTCAAAAGATAAAGATAAGATCCTATAACTTAGGAATTAAATAAAGCCTAAGTAAACTTATGCAAAGTGTAATTAAATATTAATTACACTAACACCCCCCATACGTGCAACTTAGGGAGAAGAAATTATTATAAAAAGATGAGTGCCGACAACAAGGCCTGATCAGGTACTCATGTACAAATGCAAAGATGAAGTAGAGAAGGAAAACCCAGTGGGAAAAAACCCCCCTACAATGAGATGACTGCTACAAAGAAGCATTGGAAGATCACTATGGAGTAACACTAGAACCGTAATCTGACAAGCAAGCAAAGATACTTTTGTCTACAACTGAAATCAAAACCGAAATCAACATAATGTGACAACAGACCCGATGCCACGGAACACTAGAAAACTGAAAAACTAGAACAACCTTGGAATCTATGAAGTAATAGTAATTGAGATGATGACAAAATGTGGAAGCCGTGAATCTCAATGCCGATGCGAAACTGTGACTAAAACTCTTCCATGGGAAGGAGTACCAAAAATAGACTCTAAAACATTAACCATAAAAACATGGCCCTCAAACTAAGAAGAATCTGAACCAATGAGGATCAAGAAACATAATCTCTCAACTGAAGTGTGAACTGATGAATCCGACATGTGTCAAGCTATAGCAAAAAAAGTGGCAAAAAAAAACTAAGAGACTAGATAACCCATACAAGTTGCCATCAAAATAAGATGAATATGGAGATCAAAGTGAAAACTACACTCTAATCAGATTTATTATGCAAGAAACCCACTTGAATGGAACTTTATCTTAGTTTGTTTATTACAATAACCCAATGATTGTAAAAGGAGAGAATGCTAAGGTGCATAAACATAAAGCAACATGAAGTGGTACTGAAATGAAGTACAAATGTTCAATTTTCACCTTTCCAACTACCAAAACATCCAAGTAATCTCCAAAACACCCATCAAGACAAATATGGAATACCCAAAAATTGGGATAGATATAGAAAAAAGTGCATGGATAGAAAGATAGAGCTCCTCAATACCTTTTCAACCCATCAAACATGATGAAAATCGGACATCGTGGCAAAAAGTTATGAGCTTGGAAGTCCAAAATAAACATATGACTTCAAATAGAAAAAACAATAGATAAATAATAAAATAATGAAAAATAACCTACACCATAGGATAGTGCTCAGAACCAACTTTCCAACAATATTTTGTTTTCAAAAATTCAAGTTCGGACGCAAAAGTTATGCCCAAAATACCAAAACTCCTCCAAAAGGGTTTCGAGTTAAGCCTGTGACTAGGCTAATCGCCAGCATTAACCACTAGTGGTTAACCACTAGCATTTAACTAAAGGTGACGTCCATTAACTCTAGTTTTTTTTTTTAAATTCTTGGATTGTGTGCCGTACCAGGCCGTACGACCCATAAATGATAAAAAATTACCTCCCAGAGTCACTGTGTCTAATTTTGATGATTTGACAGTCAATTTTGGGGTTTTTGGGTGCTCTGAATGCGATGGTGAGGTTTGTTTGTGCTGAAAATGCTCAAAAATTCTAGGTACACTCTAGATCTGGAAACCCTCATATACTTGAAATCCTCGTAGATCTGACAATTGAAGGCCTTTTTGGACAAAATGAAAGGCAAACCTGACTGTTCCAACAACTCTGGATTCAATGGAATGCTCAGATCTGATCCAAAATGCTTCATAAATAAGTTCAAGGCATGAAAACCTTGAGGAACCCCAAACATGCTCTGCAATGATTTTCTCAAGAATCTGAGAAGGGTCTACAAATCATGGCTTTGATACAAATTTTTAGAACATAACAATCTACTAAGAGAGGGGTGAATCAGTAGATATTAAAACTTAATGGTTAAACTCTTTTTTGCAGAATAACTTGTTAAGCCCTTAAAAAATTTGTGAAAATTACATCTTTTAGCTCTGAGGAATTTATGTAGATTAATTAATTAATCCATTAATGTAGATTTACCAAACACTCATAGGGATAAACATACATGCACACAAAACATCACAAACAAATGATATACATGGTAAACCCAAGATGGGAAAAAAATAGTAAGAAATTTTGCTAGGATCTACTTTCCTAATCCATCCTCACAAATATATCTTTTGTTACAATGTTTGGGGGCAGCAAACCTAAGGAGACACAAATCTACTAATTTTAGGAGCACCAACTCTCTACACTGAGCACCAACTCAATTATGTTATGACACCAACTAATTAGATGTACAATGATAGTATTACAAATTATTCACATGAATCCAACTCTATGCTATTATTCTAATATGTAACTACTCAATCATTGTTCTGCAACTATGTAGAAACTCTCCCTAGTGTTGATTTTGTAATCTCAACAACACATATCTCTTCTCTAAATTCTCTCTTTCTTGCATTCTCTTCTTTCTCTCCTTTCTTTTCTCTACACTTATAACATACTTTATTCTATCCTATTTCACTACATCTCTACACTTTAATTTTAGCCCTTGATATTCTACCTTTTTTTTGCATTCTACTAATTCATCACTTGTGCATACTCTATTTTTTGCACTTCTTCTCTGGTATTTTCTCTTCTCTTATAGACTCAACAACCCACAACAATACCTAATTTTCTTCCTTTCTTCTTGACTCCATTAATTTGAAATCACTTCCTCGAGATGAACAGCACCATCTAGATCATCTAGAACATTATCTATGAGGGTTTCCACACTTTCTATCTTCTCTAGCAAGCTTCCTATTCATCTTGAGCCTTGCACACTTTGTACAATTTTTTTGAATTTGCTAAACTGATAACTTGTCAAAAACCCTAGAATTAGATATGCATTAAATGTGTTTCCTTCTTTGATCAATTTGATCATGATATCTCTCTACATGACAATCTGTGCCATTGACTTGTGAATATAAAATCTCTTATCAGATGGTCCTTAGCATTAGGTAGTTGTTTCTACACTCATCTTTCCTTATAGGTGGTATCAGATCATGGCCAGTTGTGTTATCCTTATGGGTTTGAGTCTTGTAGAGAAAATTGGTAGTCTAGATTGCAAATTGAGATGGCAAGCACATTAGGAAGATTATAAATTGAAAAGTTAAAAGGTGGCAATTTTGTGATGTAAAAACTCAAAATAGAAGACCTATTGGTGGATAGAGATATTTGGATTATTTTCATGGGAACAAAACCATCAGGTATGAAGAAATAAGATTGGTACCTCATAGATAGAAAAGATTGAGGGTTGATAAGACTCTATCTATTGGACTTTGTTCTCTTGAATGTCCATGAGGAGAAGACTACATCTTAATTATGGAAGAAACTTGGTTAAATTTATTAGGGGAAGTCTCTGGTGAATAAGTTATTCTTGAGGAAGAAGTTATACTCCTTGGAGATGGAGGAATTTTCATCTATAGTAGACCATCTGAATTCATTTAACATGATTGTTGCTTAGTTAGCATCTATAGGTGTAAAGATTGATGAAGATGATCACTATATGGTTTTGTTGTGTTCCCTACCTAACAAATGGGATCATTTAGTGATTGCTATTGGAAGAACAACAACTAGTTTCAAGATGGAAGATACGGTTGCTTTGTTATTGTCAAAAGAAATGTGAAAGAAATCTTTTGAGATGACCAAAGAGGCTCTAGTTGTTTGAGGAAAATTAGAGGATAGATGCAACAAGAAGGATAAAAAAAAAAATCCATGTTTGAAGGGAGATAAAAGTCTCCAAGAAAGAATTCCAAGGTGAAATGCTAGAATTGTGGGTAGATTGCACATATTCAAAAGGATTGCAAAGAGGAGAAAAAGAAGAAGAAGAAGAGCTCTTTGGATAATGATTATTCTCAGAGAGATGTGGATGCCTTCATTGCTGCCTTGGTGACCCAAGAATCAAATGTCTAGTTCATTGACTCAGGTGCATATTTTCAGATGACATCTCATAGAGATTGGTTCATAAAACACAAAAATTATGCAAGTGGAAAGGTCTATCTAGCAATTGAAAGATAAAAATTTTAGTCATGGAAGAGTCAGAATTCAATTTCCTTATAAAAGAATCAAAGGAATTGATGGTGTAATATGCATACCAATTCTGGCTCATAATTTTCTTTCTGTTAATAAGTTGAATGATGTTGGCATGAAAGTTTCATTCTCAAGTGGTGGCTGTAAAATTACTAGAGGATTAATGGTGCTAGCCAAGGGTGCATGTATTGGCACTCCATACAAGTTGGATATACATGTTCAATGTAACATTGTCTCTACAAATTCGGACAAAGTTTCTCATGTTGGGAAGAAGAATATTGTTCCTTTGAGTGCAAACTCTTTGGCGGTAGACTCCCAACAAAGAAAGCCATGTTGTGGCATCATAGACTCTAAAACATAGGAGAAAATGGATTAAAATCCTTGAAAAATAAAATCTTGGTTGAAAGGCTCGATGATTCTAACCTTGAGTTTGATTTATGTGAACATTACATTTATGGAAAGCAACACCATGTTTCTTTTTATTCTAGTCCTCATAAATCTTCTACCATACTAGATTATGTTCACTCTGATGCATTTGGTCTAGTGAATGTTCCTTCATTATGAAAGTATTAATATTACATGTTTCATTTATAGATGATTATTCAAGAAGAGAATATGTGTATTTTTGAAAAATTAAATTAGAAGTGTTCAACCATTTAAAGGTTTAAGGAGTTTAAAAACTTGGTAGAAAATCATACTAGAAGAAAAATTAAATACTTGAGGATAGACAATGGTGGTAAATTCTATTCTATAGATTTTGAAAGTTATTGCAAATACCATGGGATTAAAAAGAATAAAACTACACCTTACACTCCATAGCAGAACGGAGATGTTGAAAGGTTAAATAGAATGCTAATGGAAAGGATGAGTAGTATGTTGAGTAGTGTTGGTCTGGAGCAGAAGTTCTGGGATGAGGGTGTTGCTACAACACATTACTTGGTAAATCAATCTCCCTCTTTAGCACTTATGGATAAGATGCGTATGGAAGTGTGCCCAAGTAATTTCCCTCTCTAAGACATATTTGAGTCTTTGGTTGTGAGTATGCATATGTGCCTAGTGAGAAAAGATCTAAATTGCAAAAAAAGTCTATTAAATGTATCTTCATTGGTTACGACATTAGTGTGAAAGGGTACAAGATTTTGAATCCTGTTACTAAGAAGGTAGTATACAATAGAAGTATAATCTTTCATGAGCTAAAACCTTCTACAGTGGATCTAGATTTAGAGATGAAAGAGAAGAAAAAAGATGTAGTTGAAATTCCTCTTACACTAGAAAAAGAGGAACTATGAATACCAAATGTACCTAAATCTAAGGAGAGATCAAGTACTTGTAAGAGTTTTAAACAAGAAGAAGAACCACTACCTTAGTCTAAGCATGTGAGGAGATCTACATGAGAAAGACAAAAAACTAAAAGGTATGAATATTCTATGTTGGATTCAAGTTGTGCCTATGCTTTGATTACGAGCATTGATGAGCCTAGGACTATGAAAGAGGAAATTAAAATGTTTGATTTAGATTCCTAGAATGAAACTTGGGATTTGGTCCCTTTTCCTAAAGATCAAAACATGTTGTCTATAAATGGGTATTTAAAAATAAAATTGATCTAGATGGAAGTGTGGAGAAATATAAAGCTAGGTTGGTCATGAAAGGTTATTTTGAGATAGAGGGAATTGATTACAAAGAAATATTTTTTCCTATAACTAAGCTGAAATCTATTAGATTTCTATTGTCAAATGCAGCTATGTATGACTTACAGATTGAGCGAATGGATGTGAAGAAATTATTTCTTCATGGATATTTGAAAGAATAGATTTATATGTCCTAGTTGGAGCACTTCACTAAAAGAGGTAAAGAAAATATAGTTTGCAAGTTAAAGAAATCTCGGCATGGTTTAAAATAATCACCTAGAATGTGATACCCAAAGTTTGACATGTTTGTGATATCATTAGATTTTGTAAGATCAAAATAAAATTATTGTGTGTATTTTAAATCTGAAATGGTTGGTTTTTTATTATTACCCTGTACGTGGATGATATTTTAATGTTTTGGAATAGTAAGGGTATGATTTCTAATTTAAAATATTAGTTGTTAGCATAATTTGAAATGAAAGATTAGGTGCATCTAGGTATATTTTGGGGGTGGAAATAAGAAGGGATAGGGATGGTAGAAAACTTTGACTTAGTTAGAGTATGTCAATGTCATCCTTGAGAGTTTTAACTTGGCATATTTTAAACAATTAGTTGTTCCAATGTTACAAGGAATAAAACTATCTATTCAAGATTGTCCAAAATATCCTACCAAGATAAAGGACATGACTAGAGTCCCTTATGTGAGTGTGATTGGTAGTTTAATGTATGCAATGGTATGTACAAGGCCAAACATTTCCCAACAAGTGGAGTATGTAGTTAGTTTATGGCTAATCCAAGGAGACCACATTGGTATGTTGTGAAATGATTTTTTAGGTATTTAAAAGGTACTTCTCAATATGCTTTATGCTATCATGGTAACTTGGTTGGGTCATAGAGATCTATTAGCATTTGTGGACATGTGGATTCTAATTTGGCAAGGGACAACGATAGCAGAAGGTCCACCAATGGGTACACCTTCAAGTTACATGGTGGTGCAATTAGTTGGATGAGAAAGCAGCAAGTTGTATGTTGGTTATTTTTTTAGAACCAAACTTAATCTCACCATTCACCTCTGAATCTTCTAGAATCCAATGATAAGTAAATGAAAGGATTGGCCAACAAACAAGTAAGGATTCTCAAGCCTTTACTTCTACACTCTAAGATTTGTGAAACCAAGGAGGGTAATCCTAACAATGTTCACATGATATTCTCATGCCATTTTTATTATAAACATTGCAAAACACAAATAGTTATCATATAGAGGCTCAACTTAGTAGAACATATCAAAGAATTTGGTTGCTTCTTGATAATAGTTCATATTCAGAGCCATAAGAATGGCAATGTCTAATATAATTGTAACCAATTTCAGAGAATTTGATTTAATGAATGGTTCTTTGTTGAATTAATCAACATAATGCAATATGATTACCTCACTTAAACTAGTGCCTCATCCTTGGAATGGAGTCAATACTAATACCCACATAATTTGACATCAATTTTTACACATGAAATTATTTAAATATTTGAGAAGACTACATTATACTATTTCAACATTATATCTCAACCATAACTTCTTACCAACATCCTAGAACTTAATTTAATATAAATCTATAGCTCTATTCAAGCATTTACACCAATTCTTTGAATTATTAAGCAAGCATAAAACCATACAAACATTGAAAATCAATAGAAACTAATAAGATAACCCTTGATTATATTATTTATAGTTTATAAAACCAATACATAAGAGAGAAAATGGTGTTGAAATTGTACTATTATGTTCTATTATTGTATTATTACTATCAGACCTTCATGTACATATTAACAGACTCAATCCAAAGAATAGACAATAAAATGTTCAGTATCCTTTACAATTGTCTGTGTGATTAGTTCCAAAAAAACCAATCGACCTCTTTGTAACTGGCCCTAAAATCCCATTTATAGAGATATGGGAATGAAAAGCATCACACCAAATTACATTTACAATCACATTTGCATTTGACAATAAAATTCACTTTAATTTCATAGATTCCCCAAATAGTTACATTACTCATTGCAAAATGGAGGAAAAGAAAAAGCACAAAGCATCATGAAGTTCATTGAAGAAGACTAGCCAATGTTCCAAAAGGCATCATTTGTTGTTGTACTAGTGCCAAAATCCCTTTTTCCACATCGATCAAAGAATATTATCCATCAAAACCCAAGGGAAAAACTTACATATTGATTGGAAAAGGCATATTTTCCATCAAAGCAATGGTTTCCAACATATCTCCTTCACACCAGCCAAAAGATTTCCCACATCAACACCAAAGACAAAAAACCTTACACCTATTGAAGTGGATGAGTCCGCTATAATGTCAATGGTGTCATAAAAAATAATAAAAGAACTAGGGTGCTACTCTAACTCTTCACAGTCAGAATCAACACACCTGCTCTGTCTTCTTGGTGAAACTAGACAAGCTACTACTACTCCCTCATTAGGATCCTCATGTGGAACTAGAGTGACAAGGTACTAGCATACTCTAGACCAGTTTCTCCTTCATCACCCAAAAGGCTATCTAAAACTTCTATGGGAGAGTTGTGTCATCCCATATAAGAATCATAAGACTTGGGGTACTTCATATTTTTCTTCCCATAAGACTTAGTTAATTTCTTACCAGAATCCTTCTGGTCATGACCAACAATTCTATTCCTCAGGTGGTAATTACTTTTGACACCACCCTTCTTAGTTTTACCATGGGTACTCCTCCTACCTTTTTGCATTGTAGGAGCTCCTGGAAGGCCAAGTTCATTTTCTAGTGCATTTTCCTAGGACTCAAGCAGGATAAGTCTCCTAGACCTCTTGATTGGGTGGGAAGACACACTGTGTTTACTCATTCTTACGGAGAAAACAACAACTTATGATTTCCAAATACAAAGAAACTTCACAAATTTTCAAGACAAAGGAACTTCCCAACTATGTGCCAATTCTATCAACCCACATGAATTCTTCAGTAAAAACAACCCTATAGACCCTAGGTAATAAAACCTATAGATCCCACAATAGCCTTTCCAAACTAACCAATTGATATTCAATCAACACATAAAAAAGTGGACACCAACTTACTGGGGAGGAACTAACTTCAATGCCTCTACAACTTTTTCGCCATAGTATTTCATGCCATCTTCTTATCAGACTTAAGCTTAATTTCTCAACTTCTCATTGCAATTGTGAAGAAAAATGGTTGCCAATTCCCATTTTAATGAGAAATTTGAGTGTGTTGAACATTAGTGCTCAAGGAAGGCTTGCAAAAGTGAGTTAACAACCAAACACTTAATTTTGAATCTCATTCATTGATCATTTGCCAAGACAGATTGACAAATAAATAAATCAAGGTAATTTATTATGATAAAGCTAATTGCATGTGCTTTCTACCTTTGTTCAATTAAAAAAACCCATGTGGATAGACATCCACTCTATTTGCATGCTTAATCACCCACATAGCATTTAAGAAAGCCTAGCATGTCTAGTTTTCTCATTTACACATGGGAATTAATCCACTTGCAACTCAGATCAATAGGATGAAAGTGAGTGGTCATGATTTAATATCAAACCATTGTCTTGGATACCTTTCTTTAATGCAATATCACCTTCCTGCATGTACAAACCCCTGACAAAAATGGTAGTCGTGATAAAAAAACTACCGATCATATCTCAAACATGAGCAAGAGAAATCAATTCTTATCTTGCACCATTTATCCTTCATGTCTTCTTCGGTGAATTTTATTAATATTTCACCCTTACTAATATTTGTTCTCCTTCTTAGATTAATCCGCGTGACAATCGCCCCCTCCCCCGCTAAGAAACAAAAGGTACAAGTGGGTCCTTCATGGGATGGTAGGGAGTGGTCAGGGTTGAACCATGGTACTTTCCATCAACTGTCGACCTTTGATGAATAAATAATTTATTTCCTTCAAAACCAAGTGGGTCCCTCCATGATGCAATAGGTGTCAACAATCCACCAGCCCATGACATTTCTTTTATGCAAAATAAAATTAGATGGGGTGGTGGGGAGTGGACAAGATGAAGCCACATCACCCAATGATGATCGTCAATTTTATTTTGACACCACTCACAAATATTTCAAAGGTACTAGGCATGCCAATGTAGAAGGCACTTGGGTCAAGCCCACTATCCCATGAGAATAATTAAATGGTAAATAAGATAGAGTGGGGGCATGAGGAATGATTGTGATTCGCCCATGATGATCAAATGGTCACCATAAAACCCAAGATCTGCACATGCCAAATTTGTTAGTTTTAAAACAAGGGCCTAACTAGCCACATGATGGATGAGGGAGATAAGGGATTATAATGAAACCTTTGGTCAAGGGTTAAAAATTAAATCAAATCTAAGACCCAATTTAATTAAGATATATTATGACCCACATTAATATAGAGAAAAAATTTAAACACCACTATGGGTAACAATCAAGACAATTAGGATCAAGGGGTTGGTTTATTAATGAGGCAAAAGGAATAAGTCATGATTTAAATGATTAGGAACTGACAATAAGAAGTCAAAAATGAATTAGAGCATTGGAAAGGATGTAGGCTTAAGGGATATTTTAAGGAGGATTCTAACAACATAAAACCCTACAAACATTGTTATTAATAAAAACCCTAAGCCCCAAGGCAAAGGATTAATTTGAAATTTGATTTTTTTTGAGATGGAACATGAAGCAATTTTAGGGGCTCCATTAGTGGCTCATATTGGGGACATCTATTCCTTCATAATAGAGCAAGATCCAAGAATCTTAGGTTAATACAAACCATGCATAGAGAAGAAAAACTAGGACCTACTCAGATAGGGAAAGAGAACCAAACCAAACCAACCACACCATATATACATAAGTTACATGATTGTATAGAAAGATCCATTTTCCATTTTCATAGAAGTCTCTTTTGATGTGAAATATTTTAACCTGCAAATTCAATTTCATCAAGCTTCAACTTTACTTGGTGGCCCCAAGCCCCCAAATCCTAGGATATGTATATTCTACTATTTGAATTAGGCCAACTAAAAATATCTCCATGATTTGTCCACCAAATAATATTGCTATGGTTACTACAATTAATCATACTTTCCATGTGTCTAAATTTTCCATTATCATCATGAATTTTTCTTGACTAAAAAATGGAAATTAGACAATACTTTAAACCCATACTCTCTTTAATATATGACCCCAACCTGCTCATTATCATGTCTATGTAAAGGATTATCTAATTGCATTGAGAAAGTGAAACATTCATAGTCTATTTGATAATTTAGGTCATATGAGGTGACAAAAAATTCAATTTTCACATCAAACAAAAAAACCTCATAAACACTCAGCATAAGATCTTTACCTAAGAGCATATATCTTGAATTCTAGGATTCATATTGCAATTCACCTTCTAATGAGTCAAAACCCATAAGAGGCTCATATAATACCTTAAAATCATCCCTTGGATTCTATCCCATGCTTTTCTTGTGTGATGAATAAGAAATGTCGATACACAGGCATATCTTTAATTTTATGTTCACATTCACCTGAGCAATCCATACCAAACATATTGTCACATGCTCTAGTACCATAGAAACATGATTTGTTAGCATTCATAATAACTTGACCCATATTCAGCTCAGGTTCATCACCACAAACCCTATTGTCAATCACATCCCATGTATTTATAGAATACTTCTAATTCAATCTTAGTAACATATTCTGATTTACTCCTCAAATCATTATCCATCTCCATGCAAAATGTTTCAAAGGATGGCTCAAATAACTTAGAATTAACAAAATCAACAGTAGGGCACTCTTGTGCACCATCAATTAATAGTTGTACTAACTCTAATTTGAAAGGTTCATTACAAGCTTCTTCATCCCTTTCTTCCTCAAAGCATTCCTTATTGAAAACAATCATGTCCATTTCTACTACAAAGCCAACAAATTCCATCTTTGCTTCATATAAGCAATCAGGGACAATTAGGACATGATGTTGATGGTTAGTACCACAATTTTCATCATTCTTAGAACTATTTTTAGGATCAAGATATTCAACACACGCATTCTTTTCTTCAAATTCATCATCATTCACAATGCTAGCACACTCAAACTATAATATGATTGGATTGCATGCTAGGTATCCCTCACATATAGTTTGTTCATTCACTAGTAAGGGAAATACTTTCTAAGAATCAATATTATTTTATGTAGAGCAAAGAGTTAATTTTTTTCCAATCTCAATTTGAACCAATTAAAATCCTCTTTCAAACCTTACAACCTTTTCTTACCAATCTTTCACAAACTCGCCTAGTCTTCCTTGTAGGTGTCCAACAAAGGTTTCTTGACATCAACACCCCATCTAGTATCAAACCATCAAACCAAATATATTTTCAAACACCCATTAACCCCTTACATAACATATCTCAAAACTCCCTTAGGTTACTTTGAAACAACTTCATCAAAACAAGGCACCTACGCTATCCTAAACCCTAAATTAGGTCACTTTTGCAAAGGAACTTTTTTCTAATCTTATTCCCAACCTCAAAAACCACTTGGTAAGAATTAAATAGGTTACAAAACCATACATTCCATAAATTTTATCAAAAGAACCAGCCTCCAATGCACCTAACCTTGAAACCCTCCTTTTTAGCAATTTTCATAGGGTTTTATTGAAAATCAACCTTCCAGACCTTCTCTAACCCTGCCACCAATTGAAACACCCTCCAATATACCTAAAAATGCTCAAAAAATAAAAAAATCATACTTCCCCAATATATTTCATAATCTTACAACCCTAAACCACTCATTTTCACTGAAAATCACAGTCTTTCAAAACTAGGGCTTGTTACAAAACCCATCAACTCGCCTCCCTTGATGTAAATAATCACTTTAAACCATAATCCTAACTAATTTGGATCCATTCCACTTAGAAACAACACTTACAAAAGGTGGAATGGGTTTTTTTACATTTTGGAGTATATAAACCCTTAATTCCCTATTTTCTGGCCCCCTACAAAGATTTCACTACCAAATCTTTCAAACATAATAAAATTTGATCAAATAAACTCTAAATGGAAGTAAACACATATATATAAATTATTCTAAATAATTTATCCTGAAAATAAACTTTATGGATTCATACAAACCAAGAAATCATTAAATTTTGTGGAAAAACACTAAAATTTTAGAGCTTTCAAGATGATTTCTTCTTTGAACTTTTCCAACTAGCCTTTACAATGACACACCAAAGATATATATACCTTTTCCCTCCAAAACCAACTAACACAACTGTACTAAACTGAATTTTGAAGTTTGTGACTGTTGGGCTTCTACAACTTTGCATACTTTGCACTTTTGCAACTTTGTATTCACAAGTTTTTACAAGATTGTGCAACTTTTACAATATTGGCCCAAAAGACACCAAAACTCACCAATTAAATTAAAATGGTCTCAATATACCTTATTTAAGCTCAAATTACTCAAAACACCCTATACTTAACCTAATGACCAACCTATGACTTCCTTCTCATGATTTGTCATGGTGCCTCTACACCATACACCCAACCTTGAAACCTTTCCAAGTGTCTTGGAAATTGAACTTTCATTGGTCCACATTTTAAATCTTCTTCTTTTGACCTACAAAGACTCTTTTTTCTTCTTCTTCTTTAACTTGTAAACTAACCCTTTGACCCTTGATTTTGTGGCCACTAGTGTGTTGCCCTATCTCTGCAAACTATCTTCTATCCTTTGAAATCAATGAAGAATTCACCTTTATACGTAGACACTATCCTCTATCAACCTTCCTTTTGACTATCTTCTCTTGGACTCTTTAAACACACTCAAATCCATCTATTTTCCCTTGCTTCACACTCTTACTCATGTCAACTTTTATCCTTATCTTTGTCCCTAAACTTTCAACCACTTTACCCTCTATCTTATTAGACTTACCATCTTCTATTTTCTCAAACTTGCATACCTCTATACCAATAATAATTTACTACCTTTTATCCTCTTTTGCATCCAAGGGACATAGGACTATCCCTATCACAATTCACTCATACTCCTTCAACTCTTTTTGAACCTTCTCAAGGAATTCATCCTTTGACTTTCTCTATTCCATATTTTAACACCAAACTATCTTCTCCTTTCTTATTCAACATTGAACCATACTTCACATTCATTGTCTTGGTATCTCCTTCCTTCATAGTGACTGTACACGCTTTTCCTTTATCTCCCTCAACCTTCACATACTCCTTGCCAAACATAATGACTTTTGTTTCCTTGCCATGTTCTTTGACATCCTCCTATAATTGTGTTAGTATAAAAGAACTTCCATCCTTCACAATGATGTAGGTATTAGCCCTTCAATCATATAATGCACAACTATCAAATTTCCATGGCCTTCCAAGAAGTAGATGGCAATGATCTAGGGGTAAAATTTCACAAGAACCTTATATTTATACCCACCAATCTAAAACTCAAAATATGCAAGTGCTCATTTACTAAAAAGTGATTGATTATCATTCAACCAAGATTCACTATATGGTGTTTCATGGGGAAATTTTTCTAACTTTAGTTTGTCTACCATTTCACTAGATGCCATATTGTCAGTTACACCTAAATCTATCACAACTTTGCATATCTTACCTCTACACTTACATGTTGTATTGAAAAATATCCTTCTTTGAGTCTTCTCCTCTTCCTTGGATGTCTTCAAGAGTGTTCTTCTTAGCATCAATATTTCTCCTACCTCTGGAGCAACAACATAACTAGTGGAATTTTAACTCTCACCTTCATCTTCTTGGACAATTTGAGCTCTTCTTTCACTTCTCCTTTCTCCACCACTTGATGTAGAACCAAATTTTTTAGGGCACTTGTATGTTGGATGCCCAAACTATTTACAATTGTGGCATCTACCTACAAATTTTTTTGTGCTTCTACCTCCTCCAAATCCACCTCTAGTAACTCTAAATCCACCACGTTGATCAACAATATGTCCTTGTTCTTTATGTTCTTCTTGACTCTCACTTTTTTGTCTTGAAGTATAGAAAGATCCTTTGCACCTAGAGGTTCTGCCTTTGCCTATAGTTGTCTTCTCTTTCCTTCTTTTCACTTTTTCTTCTTCCTTTAGATCCATCTAGTAACATTCTTTAACACTCCTTGGATTTATCAAAGCTAGTTCATCTTGGATATTAAATCTCAACCCACCCAAGTACCTAGCTATCTTTTCATCCTCATTCTCATTATGGTTAGATCAATTACTTAACTTATAAAACACTTTAGTGTATGTTTTCACATCCATTTATTTTTTCCTTAAACTTTGAAGCTTCCTAAACATCTATATAGCATAATCAGAAGGGAGAAATTTAACTTTCATCTTGGCTACCATCTTGTCCCATAATACAATCTTGGATTTTCTTCTCTTCCTTCTCTTTGATTGTTCATATTCCCACCACAAAACTACATGACCTTTTAGTTTTGTATTAGAAATATTCACCCTTTGTTCTTCAAGAATGTATTCACAATTGAAGTAGTTATCCAAAGATGCAATTCAATCTAGTAATTATTCCTCATTTAGGTTCCCACCAAAATTTGGAACATCAATATTTTCCTTGTGCTTGTCACTCTTGATTTCCCTTAACAACTTTTCCATTCTCTAATCTTCTCGATCTAGTTCTTCATCCAGATCTTCAAACTCTTCTTCCTCTTCCTCATAAGAATCATTTTCTTCACTTAAGTGCACATCTATTCTTTTTTTTGTTTCCAGAGCTTCCAATATTTCTTTTAACTCTATGATCTCCTTAGTATGTTTATCCTTCAAATCACTCATCTCCTTGGCCATATTTTTCCATTTAAGAGGCATCTTGATAGTTTTGTATTTTCAACTTCCAAGTTTCCTTTCTTCAATAAACAACCTTCCACTCTCAAAATATCTAATCCCTAAGCTCTAATACCAATTGATACAGAGGAGGAAATGTGTTTCCAATCTCAATTTTAACCAATTCAAACCCTCTTTTAGACCTTACAACCTTTTCTTACCAATCTTTCACAAACTCACCTAGTCTTCCTTGTAGGTGTCCAACAAAGGTTTCTTGACCTCAACTCCCCAATCTAGTATCAAATCCTCAAACCAAATAAATTTTCAAACACCCATTAAACCCTTACAAAACATATCTCAAAACTCCCTTAGGTTACGTTGGAACAACTTCATCAAAACAAGGCACCTACTCTATTATAGACCCCAAATTAGGTCACTTTTATAAAGGAACTTTTCTCTAATATTCTTCCCAACCTAAAGACTCAATTGGGAAAAATTCAATAGGTTACAAAACCATACATTCCACAAATTTTATTAGAAGAACTAGCCTCTAATGCACCTAACCTTGAAACTCTGCTTTTTAGCAATTTTCATAGGGTTTTATTAAAAATGAACCTTCCAAATGTTCTCTAACAATACCACCAATTCAAACACCCTCAAATATACCTTCAAATGCTCAAACAATCAACAAATCATGCTGCCCCAACAAATTTCATACTTTTACACCTGTAAACCACTCACTCAAAATCACTATCTTTCACAACTAGGGCTTCTTACAAACCCCATCAACTTGCCTCCCCTACTCTCAAGAATCACTTGAAACTATAATAATAACTAAGTGGGAACAATTCCACTTAGAAAAATCACTTAAAAAATGTGGAATGAGTCTTTTTACATTTTGGAGTCACCAAACCCTTAATTTCCTATTTTCTAGCCACCTACAAAGATTTCACTACGAAAATTTTCAAACACAATAAAATTTGATCAAATAAAATATAAATGGAGTTAAACACATATATATAAATTATTCTAAATCATTTAGCCTAAGAAAACACTATACAAATTCTTATAGACTAAGAAATCAGTAATTTTTTTAGAAAAGCATTGAAATTTGAGAACTTTCAAGATTATTTCTTCTTCAAAATTTTCCAACCAGCCTTTACAAGGACACACCAAAGATATATATACATTTTCCATCTAAAAGCAACTAGCACAACCATACTAAACTGACTTTTGAAGTTTGTGACTGTTGGGCTTCTACAACTTTGCATACTTTGCACTTTTGCAACTTTGTATTGACAACGTTTTACAAGATTGTGCAAGTTTTACAATATTGACCCAAAAGATACCAAAACTCACCAATTACATTAAAATGGTCTCAATAGACCTTATTTGAATTTGAATTACTCAAAACATTGTAGAATCAACCTAATGAGCAACCTATGACTTCCTTCTCATGATTTTTCATGGTGCCCCTACACCATTATTGCATCATTTATGGAAAGAAATTTCCTCTAAATCATCCTCATAAAAAGACTCATATCCTTCAAAAAAATAATCAGAGACCTCACTTCTCTTACAATCATTATCACAAGGTAGTTCATTACCATATGTACTGAGCTCAAAGTATTTAGAATGAATGCTCCAACTCTCATTTCTAGTATCTTGATTATCACTTTGTAGAGATACATCAACAACACTCACAAGTGTACCAATGCCATAATTAGGTAGATTTTCACCTTTTGAAATATTCCTTTCAATAAGAAAACCACCACTATCATTTTGAGACCTCATTCTTTATATATAATCATTCTTAGCTTCCTCGAAAACCTTGATCCAATCAAATATTTGATCAAATCCATGTGGCTTAAATTATTTTTGCAATGTACTAAGCCCAAACTTATAAATCTCATTGAATAGGTCAATGCATACTGAGTCTTTAGGTCTCAATCTTTTGGGGATTTATAACAAGATATCAAAAAACCTTGCTAAAAAATCATATGGTGATTCTCTCTCATGTCTTTTCATGCTAGATAGTCCTTGAACAAAAGACCTTAGATCAATATTTCTTAGGATTTATTTATGTTCAATTTCCAATTCACCATTAGTTTCACTAGGGGTGTTGCCACAATAGTGGTTTACAATTTTTGGGAGATCCTGATTTTTGCGGAAATCAAATATATTTAGAAAATATAATGATTTAAGCCTTGAAATGTTCCATTTAAAGTATTCTAATTGAAGAGGGTTTGATCAAAGTACCTTATACCAATCCCCCTTGGATAGAACCCCGTGCTAGTTTTAAACCATACCTATAATGAAGTCTCCTTTACACCTATCAAAATGTTGATAAAAAACCATTTTTGATTTACCTTTTGGGGGATCAAATGAATTCATTTAATATATATTTTTTTCAAGTATGTAGTCCCTATTATAAGCTTCCAAAAAATTATAATTTTAAAAAAAAATAATTTGATATATATATATATATATATATATATTTCTTGTGAATGTAGGTTTTTCACTGAAAATTAATATCTTCATTTTGCACATGTGGAAAAATAATAGATTATAAAAAAAAAGAGCTTAAAAATATAAGTGCACCATATATTTAAGTTCTTGAGCCAACAAAAGAGGAAAAATTAAATTTTGAAACATACAAAAAAAGTTGTGCATTATACAGTCGTGATATGTCTAAATTGTAATTGGTTTAACTTCAAAAATTAATTAAAGCAAAAATATTAAATAAAAAACTATCTAAGTGGACGCACTAGATATCGGAGTTAAAAATATAAATTCAAAAGAATTATAATTTTATCCTTCATGGGAAAAAAATTATGCATTATACGATGAGCGTCACTTTTTAAAAATGTTGTTTTCTAAAAAAAAATAGTTTTGGAGGGAGAGGGAAAAAGAAGTGAAATCTAATTCTAAAATTTTTGAAAAAAATATATTTATAATCTACAGACAAAATATCATGAAACTCTAGTTTGCATCATCTTCAAATTCCTCAAGGTTTAGCTGCTATAGGTGTTCAAAAGTGTAGATTTAGTTAAAAAAATTATTTTGGTGTCTAGTTTGGCCAAAAATTGTAAACCACTATTATTGTATCACCCCTAGGTGATGGTGGAAAAATTAGGATAGTATAATCATCTTTATCATGACAATTTTTTCTATTATGTGTTTCATTTGTATGAAATGTGCTAAAGTATCCAATGCTGGTAGCCATATATACCCTTTCAAATTATTGAGTATCTCAAATTGTTTTCAATGTCCATGAAAATTTTATATGCATGATGCAATATTAAGGGATCCTTATCTCTCAAAACATAAAGTTCATTTCTTCATCAAATGTACCAAAATACACAACCAAACACTCTACATCACTTGGTCTCATGGTTTTAGGAATATCCCTAATTTTCTTTGTAAATCTAAAATTGAAAGCTGGGACAAAGTCCTCTTCATCCTTTTGTATTTCCATAATATTTTCCTTACTAAACTCGGATTAATCCTTTCACCAATTTTTTCTATAAATTCTACCATGAACTTGTTCCATGAAGAGATAGAACATATTGGTAAATATGAAAACCAATCTTCTTTTAAAGAGTGAACAAAGAATTTCATGACAACATCTTCATGATTTATTTCATAATCTCCCATCAGATCCATAAATATATTCAAATTTCTATAAGTTGATTCAAAACCTTTCCCAATGAAACGTTGTAAATGTTCCTTAACATGATTTGGAACAAGGTTTTGAAAACCATGAATACTACTAAAAATTAATGGTGTATATCTCCCAGTAAAGAAATTTCTTTGATGGCATGACAGAGGTTGCAATAATTGCTTGTTCTTACTTGACATTCCATAGGTAAATACAAGGGAATGATACATTTTCTTGTACCCCTTTACAAACCTCAAATATCAACTTCACAATTGATCATTCACTAGCTTACTCCTTGATTTAATCATGACCTTAAGGTGCACAACCCAAATACATCTATGCTTTAGATCTTCTAATGGGAAGATTTTAAAGATAAGCATACTTCACCATAATACAAAAACTTCAAATTACACCTTAGAAGTATGTAAAATTACCACTACCATTCCCTTTATTTGTGCTCAATTCACTTAAAAGGGAGCCACAATTTTTTCAAATCACTCAAATGGTTTTCACGCAAATGTATTTATTCTTGAAAACTAGAATAGGGGAAATACCTAGATATGCTATAGTTGCATAGAATTATGCTTCTGACTAGAAAAAATTTCAGATCTAAAGCTATCATCTCAATTTCATTAGGTTCTTTGCATAGAATCACCACCTCCTTCTACAGAGGAATGCAATTCAACAAGATGAAGTTCCTTTCAAAAGTTAATTTCACTTTGAAGATTCTTCAATATCAAAATTACACAGGAATCCTTTATATTTTGGAATTCTTTGAAACTTTTCTTCCAACTACTTGTCAGGGTAACATCATCATGTGAGCTCAAGTCTAGTTTATCTTTTCTCAGCAAGTCTTCATTCTAACTTTATGGATTCTCTCAAATAATGCATACTAATGCAGAAATATTAGAGTTTCCACTCACTGCTAGTGAGAAATTATGAAAATATTCATGGAATTGTGGTAGATTTTGACAACATTTGCAAGTTTCAATGGAAACAGAAAAAAATCTTGCAACATTTCAAGGGATTTGACTCACTAGCACAAAGCTAGGCTTGAAATATAAATTCTCTAATAAATATTTGACTCTTTATTAGGACAATTTGAAACCAAATTTCTAAGATCCTTCCCCAGTAGAGTCACCAATCTATTGGTGAATCGAATGGGAAAATATGATTTCACAACTTTCCATTTCTGGTTACAAACTATTTTAAAACTTGAATGACTCTTTTAAGGAAAAATTATCTTCTATCATAATTTCTCAAGTCACTCCCTAGTAGAGTCACCAATCTGTTGGTGTTTTTCTTAGAACCAAAATTAATCTCACCATTCACCTATGAATCCTTTAGAATCCAATGATAAGTAACGGAAAGGATTGACCAACAAACAAGTAGGGATTCTCATGCCCTTACTTCTACACTTTGAGCTCTGTAAAACCTAGGAGGGTAATCTGAACAATGTTCATATGATATTCTTGTGCCATTTTTATTATAAACATTGCAACACACATATAGTTCTCATATAGAGGCTCAACTTAACAAAATATATCAAAGAAGTTGGTTGCTTCTTGATAATAGTTCATATTTAGAGCCATGAGAATGGTAATGTCTAATATAATTGTAATCCATTTCAGAGAATTTGATTTAATGATGGTTCATTTTTGAATTAATCAACACAATGTACTAGTGCCTCGTCCTTGGAATGGAGTCAATACTAATACCCACATAATTTGACAACAATTTTTACACATGACATTATTTAAATCTTTGAGAATATTTTATTATAGTATTTTAACATTATATCTCAACCATCACTTCTTACTAGCATCCTAGCACTTAATTTAGTATAAACCTATAGCTCTATTCAAGCATTACATCAATTATTTGAATTAATAAGCATGCATAAAACCATACACCCATTGGAAATCAATAGAGACAAATAAGAAAATCCTTTATAATATTATTTATAGTTAATAAAACCAATACATAGGAGAGAAAATGGTGTCAAACTTGCACTATTATATTCTATTATGCTAGGATTACTATTAGAGCAGCTTCATATAAATATTAGCAGACTTGAACCTAGGACTTGACACTAAAATGTTTAGTATCCTTTACAATTCTCTATGTGATCAATTCTAGAACAACCAATCTACATCTTTGTAACCAGGCTTGAAATCCCAATTATAGAGATGTGGGAGTGAAAATCATTGGGCCAAATTACAATTACAATCACATTTGCATTTGACAGTTAATTTAACTTAAATTTCAAAGATTCCCTAGATGATTACATTTACTCATTGCAAAATGGGGGAAAAGCAAAAAGACAAAACATCATGAAGTTCATTGAAGAAGACTAGCCAACCTTGCAAAAGGCATCATCTATTGTTGCAGTAGTGCTAAAATCCATTTTCCATGTCAATCAAAGAAGATTCTCCATCAACACCCAAGGAAAAAAATTACATGTTAATCAAAAAAGGCATATTTTCCATTGAAGCAATAGTGTCCAACACTTCTCCTTCACACCAGCCAAAAGAGTTCCCACGTCAACACGAAACACAAAAAAAACATAGGTGCTACTCTAACTCTTTAGAGTCAGAATCAACATGCCTACTCCATGTTCTTGCTGAAACTAGAGAAGCTACAACTACTCCCTCATTAGAATCATCATGTGGCACCATAGTGAAAAGGTGCTAGGCATAAGTTCTATATCAACATCTCATTCATCACTCAGAAGGCTATCTAAAACTTCTATGAGAGATTTGTGTAATCCCATATAATAATCATAAGCCTTGCGGTACTTGATCTTTTTCTTCATTTAAGACTTAGCTAATTTTTTACTAGACTCTTCCTTGTCATGACCAACAATTTAATTCCTTAGATGGTAATTGCTTCTAAAACCACCCTTCTTAGTTTTACCATGGGCACTCCTCCCGCATTTTGGCATTGTAGGAGCTCCTAGAAAGCCAAGTTCATTTTCAAGTGCATTGTGTTGGGACTCAAGTAGACCAAGTCTCCTAGACCTCCTAACTAGGTGAGCATACACACTAGGTTTACTCATTGGTATGGAGAAAACAATAACAACTTATGAATTCCAAGTACAGATAATATTCACAAATTTGTAGGACAAAGGAAATTCCCAATTACATGCAAATTCTATCAACACACATGAATTCTTGAATAAAAACAACCCCTACAAACCCCAAGTAATAAAACATATAGATCCCACATTAGCCTTTCTAGACTAACCAACTAATATTCAGTCAACACATAAAAAATTGGACACCAACTTACTCTAAAGGAACTTAATTCCATGCCTCTACAACCTTTCCACCATAGTCTTTCATTTCATCTTCTTCTCAGACTTAAGCTTAATTCTTGGCTTCTGAATTCAATTTTGAAGAAAAATGGCTTCCAACTCCCATTTTAATGAGAATTCTAAGCGTGTTGACCATTAATTCTCAAGGAAGGCTTGAGCAAGCGAGATAACAATTAGTTGCTTAATTTTTGAATCTTAGTCATTTATCATTCGTCGAGATGGATCGACAGATAAATAAAATCAAGGTAATTGATTATGAAAAAGCTATCTACATGTGCTTGTTTCCTTTGTTCAATTAGAAAAGCCCATGTGGATAGACATCCACTCTATCTACATGCTTAATCACCCAGTTAGCATTTAAGAAAGCCTATTGTGTCTAGTTTTCCCACTCACCCATGGGAATTAATCCATTTGCAACTCATATCATTAGGATGACATGGAGCAGTCATGATTTAATCTCAAACCATCAGCCTGTACCTTTCCTTAACTCAATATCACCTTCCCATGTGTGCAAGTTTACCAATGAAAGAAATGATTTATGAGATCAAAAACTACCCATCATATCTCAAACACATGCAATAGAAATCAATTCTTATCTTTCACTATTTATCCTTCATGTTTTCGTTAGTGAATATTATTAATATTTCACCCTTACTAATGTTCCTTCACCCCTTCATATTAATCCACAGGGAAATCGCCCACTTCCTCATTGAGAAATGAAAGGTACAAGTGGGTTCTTCATGAGATGGTGAGGAGTGGTTAGGATTGACCCACATTACTTGGCATTAATCGTCGATCTCTAATGAATAGAGAATTTGTTGCCTTCAAAACCAAGTGAGTCCCTCCATGAAGCAACAAGTGTCAATAGCTCGCTGGCCCATGAAATTTCTTTAATACAAAATAAAACTAGATGGGGTGGTAGGGAATGGAAAAGATGAAGAGACATCACCCAACGACCATTGCTGATTTTATTTAGATGTACTGCTCACAAATATTTCAAAGGTACTGGGCCCACCAATGTAGAAGACTTGTGGGTCATGCCTACTAGCCTATGGGAATAATTAAATGGTAAATAAGACAAAGTGGGGGCATGGGGAACAATTGTGTTTCACCGATGATGATCAAACAGTCACCATTAAAACCAAGATCTACACATGACAAATTTATTAGTTTTAAAAGGGGTCCCAACTAGGCACACGATGGATGAGAGACATACGGGATTAAAATGAAACCTTAGGTCAATGGTGAAAAATTAAATCAATTCTAAGACCTGATTTAATTAAGATATATTTCAACTGTCATTAATATAGAGCAATGTTTTAAACACCACGATAGGTAATAACCAGGACAACTAGGATCAAGAGGCTAGTTTATTTATGAGGCAAAATGAATTACCCATGACTTAAATGATTGGGAATTGGAAATAAGAAGTCAATGATGAATTAGAGCATTAGCAAGGATGCAAGATTAAGTCCTATTTTAAGGAGGGTTCTAACAACATAAAACCATACAAATAGTGATAGTAATCAAAACCCTGAGCTCCAACACAAGGGATTAATCAAAATTTTGCAAAATTTTGAGATGGAACATGAAGTAATTTAAAGTGTTCCATCATTGGTTTGTATTTCTACCTTCATAGCATTGAGTTTATCTTCCTTATCGATGAGACCTTATTCTACATCCTCTTGATGGACTGATAATAATGCTTGCTTTGGCTTTATGTATTTTGCTAGTGACAGTTGATCACTTCATCAAAAGTCTTCTTAGTGTCTCCTCAATACTCCAATGAGAGTGTATCAGAATGACATTGTGTTTTCACCAAGCAATTGAGTCTTGTCTCCTCGACATGCCAATGAGATGCTAGAGAACTCTTGTCAGTGGGACTTTGTAGTTTCACCAAGACTTTTAAGTGAGTCTCTTTGATGGGCCAATGTGTTGGCGACTATTAAGTGAGCTTTCACCAACACGTAGGTGCCTTGTTGGGACCTGACCATACTAATTGGGAGAGCAAGTATTAGATGATGTTGGTGGAAGATGTGTGACTGGGTGGATTGGTGAACTATGTGATTATTGAAGTGACTTGGTGATTTCAAAGACAGGATGAATAGAGTCTCTTTGATGGTTCAATATGAAAACTAGTTAGACTATTTACTGCAATTACTTGGGGAATTTGAATCAAATAGTTCCTTGATGGTTTTGGAATGTAGAACAAATATTGTATCAACATTGAATGTGTTTATTCTTTAAATTGAACTAAAGTGAGGTTGATTAGGGAAATGTTATGTTGCCAAAGTTTTATTGTGAATTAACACATGTGAAAGAAATTTTTTTGCAACTTTGTATGTAAATTTTTTTTACTATAATATAAAGAGATTTTTCTTGGTGTGTGGGTTTATCTCTTGTAATGGTTTTACCACATAAAATTGGTGTTCAATTCTCTGCATGTTGTTTTAATTGTCTATTATGTTACTTATAAATTGCATCTTAATGAACTATAACTTGAAATTGAGCATCATATCTACTTTTCTCTTCTAATAATTGGCATTTGGAAGGTGTTTCCACAATCAACTTTCCTTATAGTATTTTTCCAACTTTGCATACCAAGCTCTAGAAGCTTGCTTTAATCCATACAATGGTTGCTTAAATTTACAAACCATATCCAATTGATTTGACAACTAAAATCCTTCTGCTTGTTCCATGTAAACCTATTCTTCAATTCACCATTTAGGAAAGTATACTTCACATCCATCTGATAACTTTTAAATTATTTGTATGCTACAAATTCCAAAAAACATTATGATAGCTTCCATCCTTGACACTAGATAAAATGTTTCCTCAAGTTTTATCCCTTCTACTTGTAAGTAACCCTTACACACAAATCTTTCCTTATTATTTACCACTTCTCCATTATCATTTAGTTTATTTTTGAATACCCACTTAGTTCCAATTATGTTCTTTTTTCCGGTCTAGGTACCAATTCCGAAGTCTGATTTTTCTCAATCAAAATAAGTTCTTCTTCCATTTCCTTCATCCAATGTTCATCTTTTCATGCCTCACTCACTATTTTATGTTCAAATTTAGAAAGTAAACAAAAATTTACCTCAACTTCAACATTTTTTCTTCTTTTCAATACTCCTTTCCTCTTGTCTCCAATTATTTGTACTTTAGAATGATTCTTTTTCACATACTTAGGGGTCTTAGGGGTCTTTTCTAGAACTTCTTCCTCTTCATTCTATATTTCTTTTCTTCAACTTTTTCTTCTTTTTCTTTGCAATTAGGTTCATCTAACACATATACATCTACTATAATTGAATTCTACAAATTTTCATGAACCTTAAAATTTTCACTTTCAACAATATTTCTTAGAATTTTTCTACAACATCTATAAGCTTTTCTTTTAGTAGAATATCCGAGGAAGATACCTTCATCAGACCTTGATTTCATAAGTTTTTCTCATCTCTTTTGATATAACATTTTCTTCCATATACTCTAAAGTACCTCATAGTAGGAATCCTTCCATACCAAAACTTATAGGGAATCTTTCTGTTGTTAGATTTTGCTTGAACTCTTTTAAGTATGTAATTAGTAGTATGCATTTCTTCTCTTTAGTAGACTTTTGAAAGGTTTTCATCTTTCAACATAGTTCTAGTAGCGTCTTGAGCATACCCATTTTTCCTTTCAACCACTCCATTCTGCTAAGGATTTCTAGGGGTAGGCAAGTGCCTCTTTATTCCATAAACTTTATAAAACATGTTAAACTCATCGGAGTTGAATTCTCCACCTTTTTCATACCTCAAACATTTGATTTTCAAATACATTTCATTCTCAACCATAGCTTTAAATGATTTGAATCTATCTAGTGCATCATATTTCTCTTTAAGAAAAGTAATCCATGTTATTCTCGAGTAATCAACAATCAAAAGAATGAAGTACCTTCCACCTTGAATACTTATCACCCTTGTAGGACCACAAGGATCTATATGCATTAATTCTAGTAGTTTGGTAGCAGATTGTTCCTTTCCTTTGAAACTACTACTTATTTATTTTCCAAATTCATAGTTCTTGGAAACAACATTGATAGGCTTAATGATTCTTGGTAGGTCTCTCACTGCATGAACTAAATTGATTCTAACCAAATTATAAAAAATATGTGACACATCGTCCAATTCCATAACAAACTATCATTAATCTAAGACATAAAGCAATGACCATCAACACCCTTAAGCTAATAGATGTTTTTATTTGTCCTCTTACCAACATCAATCACAGTTATGTACCCTTTTCTAATATCACATGTTTCTTTCTTAAACACAATATTATATCCTTTTCTACACATTTTTCCAAGATTCAAAATATTATGCATTAAACCTTTAACATAGTAAACATCTTTAGTATTATGCTTGCCATCAAAACTAATTGAATGTATTCCACAAATCTTAGCTCTTGAATCATCACTAAATATAACTAATCCACCATCATAATTTTTAAGTTTTAAGAACTTACTTTTATCCTTGGTCATGTGATTAAAGCAGCTACTATCAACAACTAATAGATTTTATCATTTTTAACATGAAAAGAAAAAACCAAAAGTACCTTCTACTTTTTCCTTCTTCTCTGAATACTTTCCTTCACACAACTTTTAGAGTTAGCAAAAGTAGATTCATCTTTTAAATCCAACAACAAGCATTCATTTTCATCAACATCTCCATAATCAGATTCATCATTAGAAGCACCAACATCTTCCATACCATAGTAACTTCTTTTAATCATATTTCCTTTATTCTCCTTACTTTTAGTGTTCACAGCTACGTTTGGACATCTTGAAGCATAATGAACTACTTTTCTAAAACTAAAAAAATTGAAAGGTAGTTTATCTTTCTACTTACTAGTGCCCTTTTTCATCCTTATTACAAATTTAGCTTCCGCATCATCAAGATCTCCATCTAAGTCTTCAACCTTTTCTAATTTTCTAGCCTTGAAAGCAGTCTCTACTTTTGTACTAGTTTTCAAACAAGGTTTTCTCATTTCAAATGAAGTTAGTGTACCAAGTTATTCATCTCTATAATAAGTATTAAAATTTGAAACTTCCTCTATGGTAGATACCTTATCACTTTATGAATTGGGAAGTGTTTGAAGAACTTTCTTTACCACCCTAGGTTCTTTAACTTGTGCACCAAGACCTTTCATAGCACTTACCTTCTCATCAACTCTTTGCATGTATGTTGTAATTGTTTGATCTTAAAAAATTATTAGGGTCTCAATTTGTGCCTTTAGATTCTACAACTTTTCATTTTTAACCTTTTTATCTCTTCCATAAATTCTTTTAATCTTATCCCAAACTTCTTTAGTAGTCTTAAGATTCATAACTTTAACCAATTCATAATTTGAAAGAATATTCATAAGAATGAATCTTTCCTTACATTTATTTCATGTTCCTTTATCTCATTACTTATTCTTGGACCATTCAGAGGAGCAACACATCGAGTCTTTATTGTATTTTTAATCTCAAATCCTTTAAATTCTAGATATCCTTCCATCCTTCTCTTTTAGAATGCATAGTATGTTCCATGAAATCTAGAGCAATCTATCTTTTTTTCCATATGAGATCTACCTCAAGTAGTTAAGCTCTTCTCTAAGGAACCTTTCTCTGATACCAATTTTTGAATGAACAAGATAGTTGAGAGGGGGGTTGAATCAATTTTAGAAAATTAAAACATAAAAAGCCTCAATAGTAATAAGATCTAGATGCATTCATTAAACCCTTTTTTTGTTAACGTGATTAATGATGAAATGTAGATAAGAAAAACTTGAAATAATAACACCATACATAAGAGAATAACAAATTTACATGGAAAACCCCATGATGAGGATGATCTCACAATATAAGTAATTTCAAAATTGCTACAAGGGCCCACTACTATAATAGGACACACTTTCCAAAAAGGCTCACAACTAGGGATCACTACCATAGAAAGAAACAAGGAAGATAGAAGAGAAATTTTACAAAGAAAAGAAATTCTCAATGCAATAAGGAATCCACAAGAAATTCTCTACCACTTTTGTAGCCTTGCATGAAAGATTGCAAATACCTTCAACTCAATACATTCAAAAATCTAACAATTTGAAGTTCACACTGCTCTACTCCAACTTTCATCTATACTTATGTAATTTGCATCAAATTAATCACTCTCATCTATCTCACATATCTATCATATATTACAAAAAAATCACTCTTATTTATATCATCCTTAACCTTGAAAACCTTCTCCAAGGTTAGAAACTATCTGTTACATTTAAATTTCAAACTAGGTTGGCACCTAAACATTCTTGTGGTGGATAGGAATTAAGGTGGCCCATATAAATCCTTAATTAGGACCCAAATAAATCATAACACACCTCAAAACACTTTCACAAGCTTTGCATGTAGTTTTAACACCAGGTCATTCATTACCCATGCAAACACCATAAAACATTAAGTTAAATGCTTCTTGAAATCAATTTAAGACTTCTTGACAACAAAATTCTCTTGAGAATGATCTAAAATAATCCAAAAAAGACTTCATCCAAACTTGCATCATAGAAATAATTCAACCCAAAACATCTGATAAACCCTATTTGCACATTGACACATGAAACACATATTGTACTATACCTAATCAAGTGAAACCATGAATACTGAAAGATACAAACATTATAAGAAACTTCTTAGATCTACACAACTTGAAGCCAAACTATGGAGAAATTTAGAGAAAATACATTTCTCCTAGACCATAGAAAACAACACTGAAAAATTGGTTCACACACTAGTGAAAATATCTCACTTTGCACAGTGATCTAGAAACCCAAATTATTGATATAGAAACTACTGAAAAACTTGAACAATATGTTAGATCCGCATAGGCATAGAATCAACATAGAATAATTGTGGAGCACATGATGGGGCACGTTCTAAACAATTCCACAACATTTTTTTCTTTTTTTATCATTTTTTCTCAAAATCTCTTGGAAACCAAGTACCAAAGTCATCATATCAACACATTACTTCATTCCAACAAATCTCCAAACACTACAACATAAAGATAGATCCATGCACTCAAAAAAATTCCTTAATATATCAACTATACATTAACAACATACAACAACCTATTTCCATCTTTTTAATAATTTTATCAATATCCTTGACATCTTCATTAAGCAACAAACTTCCTCAATTCATAGTTGACATCAATGACAACACCTTCATACTCGCAACATATCCTTCACACAATTGGGGAAAAGCATGAACTACCTCTCCATACCATTTTCTACCCTATTTTGTCATGTTTCACATAAAGCCTCTCACTTAATATCAAACCCACAACTCCTTTCATTTGGTTGTCCTTTCATTGTTAAATATTCCTCTTTGGACTATCATATATTATACATCCTAATTTGATTAGTAGATTCAGATTTGTGTAAGATATTTCTTTATATTATAGTACCATTTTGTAACTAAACATTATCTCATTTTTATGCTACAAATATAATTGTTTATCAGGTCAAGGAAATGATCAAAGAGTCCAACACTAGACGAGTGAGAAGCTAAGAATGCAAAAAAGAGAAGGAATGAGGAGAAATCACAAAATTAGGAAATTGAACATGATAGAAGAAGACATGCTAATTCAAGAGGAACATGAACCATTGATTATATGTAAGAGATATATGGAATTGGTGGCACAAAGGAAATGCATGCCAAACCTTTATGTAATGAGATATTTGAATCCCATAGTTTGAGACATTCCATCTACCACAAGTCAAGATGGAGAGACACCCTGTATGACATCTCAACTTAAAAGTACATCATCACTCACATGTGAAGATGGAGGTACACCATCTTTCCAATTCTAAAGTCAAGGTATGCCATTTATTCCATCTCTAATTGAAGGTATGCTATCTATCCCATATCATTTACATATTGGGGTATGTGTAGGATCATCATGGAAAAAATAGGCCCTTAAGTGGCAAAAAATTCAGAAAAATCAGAGTTAGTTAACTTGATATAAAAATTTGAATAAGTTATCTATATTATTTCAAAAATATGTAAGAATAGAATTTGTAGCAAAAAATAAGTAGGTGTCTATCTAACCACCCTAACCACAATAAAATGATAATATTTTTTTATAATATTTTAGACATAAGTAGAGGACTGATGTCCAGATGTGATGCATATTTTTTTGTAATTTTTTTCCAAGTAAATAATTAATTACGAATTTTTTATTACAAATTTAAAAAAAATATAAAAAAATGTGTGTCTGACCACCTTAACTTGGTCAAAACTTCATGAAATTCAAATTTTATTTTTTTTAATCTGATAATATGTGAAGCATAGAATGTGATGCATGTTTTGGATTCAAAAAATGTTATACCATTTGAAAGCTATAAATGTTTTTCAATTAGCCTATCAATCAACACTTTAGTTGTAATTCAAATAGAAAATGAATAATAATTATTTATTAAATTCAAAGTAAAGCACAATTTATATTGGTGGAAAGTTGAGAATCTCCTTTAAAAACTCTTTTCATTTCATCAATTTTGGGTGTAAAAAAAAAGTCATCAGCCACATACCCTTTGCCACTTTTTGGCCCATCATGATCCTACACATACCCATTGATGAAATTAATGTTGAGAAAAAATTACCCTTGAGAACACCTCCTATAATTTTTATAAAAAGCCCAAGTTTTTGATTGATATTGATGAGAATATTTTGCAGCCGATGGATTATAAGATTCCAAAACATACTTGTAGAAGATATGCTAATAAGATTTGGAGATTTTTTTTGAAAAATGAAATGAAACAAAAAGATGTTAACTCTTTGTTGAAACAATGAGAAAGATAAAGTATATGTCCATTATAAAGATTCTTTGGATAAGAGCATAAAAATATTCAAGTGAAAAATCTATTGTCAAGAATCTTGGGTATGTGTAGGATCATCATGGAAAAAAATGCCCTTAAGTGGCGAAAAATTTAGAAAAATCAGAGTTAGGAAACTTGACATAAAAATTTGAATAATTTATCTATATTATTTCAAAAATATGTAAGAATAGAATCTATAGAAAATTGAATGTAGTTTCTAAACTACTAGGTTTATTTATTTATTTTTAAAATCTATTTGGTGAAAATTTAAAATTTCAACGTAGTAGTACTTAAATTTTAGGGAAAAATAAGTAGGTGTATGTCTGACCACCCTAACCACAATAAAATGATAATATTTTTTTATAAGATTTTAGATATAAGTAGAGGACTCATATCTCGATGTGATGTATTTTTTTTGTAATTTTTTCCAAGTAAATAATTAATTATAATTTTTTTATTACAAATTTTAAAAAATATAAAAAAATCATATGCCTAACCACCACAACTTGGTAAAAACTTCATGATTTTTTTTAATCCTATAGTATATGAAGCATAGAATGTGATGCATGTTTTAGATTAAAAAAATGTGATATTGTTTGAAAGCTATAAAAAAAATTCAATCAGCCAATCAATCAAGACTTTAGTCATAATTCAAATAGAAAATGAATAATAATTATTTATTAAATTCAAAGTAAAACATAATTTGTATTGGTGGAAAGTTGAGAATCTCCTTTAAAAACTCTTTTTGCTTAGTAAATTTTGGGTAAGAAAACTTGTCAGCCACATACCCTACACATACCCATCATATCACCACTTTTTGGCCCATCATGATCGTACACATACCCTCTTATGAGTTCATATGAGAGTGTGCATACCACCTCATGCACCAAGTATAGTAATGCCACATGATGCGTCATTATATCAACAATAGTAAGAAATCAAACCAAGAAAGCTTGTCTCATTAGAAATATGAGTCAAGCATTGAGAATAAATAGAAAAACTTTATTGAGAGCCATTATAAGTTGCCAAACAATCAAGAATGCAAATGACAATGAATTATGGGAATTCTTCGGTAGACTACCATGAAAAGATAAGCCAATTATTGAAGTATTGAGATCCCTAATTGAACAATTTTGGAAGAATGACACAAGGGTATCTCCCAATTAAAGAGATGTGGTAAGAAGGAGAAATGGTAGTAAAAACTATTAACCACATCCAAAGAATTTTTTTTGCTAAATTTCTAGAGATGTATCCTCAAGTTAAAATTTGTCAAAGAATTTTTTAAATTCTAAAGTCTTTCTATGTCAAAATAAATCACACGTACTACTTATTGTTATAGACTACATATTGATTTTTCTAACCATTTTGTTGTTTATCAATGTATATGTTTACATTGACATACTAACAATGTTTTGCAAGACTTTGACATACATGCCCCACCTACATGTTCAAGTGATTCCATAACAACAATTTTATGTGAAAGAGAGCAAGGCCATTTATTCTACAAGAAATTATGCCATGTCAACATTGTGGTGGCTTGCAACTTATACCAATTTGTGAAAATATGGAAAGTACACATGTTGTTGGAAATGAACTAGTAGAATTCAACAAGTATAAGATAGTGGCCTACAATACAAAAGATGGTAAAGAAGCAAAAATGTCTGATTTGGTTATTGAAAATATTATAGTGTATCAGTTTATGTTCATATTTTGAGAGACTATAGTGTATGATTATGCAAGGAATACTTATAGAGTTTGATGGTTGAACTTGCAATTCAAGTTATAAAAGGATGCAATTTTTCTTAATAGAATTGTCTCAATCAGTAACTTTGTAGAGAACTAGAGCCTACAATCATAGTGTGAGGTGTACTTACAATATTACCATTAAACAGGTGCAAGACAATTGAGAGGGGGGGTGAATTAGTTTTCACCAAATTTAAATTCAAAACTTCAACACTTATCAATTTCACAACCACACAATTTTGTTATTAAATATGAATATGAAATGCAGATAACAAAAAGAAAAATCAACACAATGAACACTATATTTTACGTGGAAAACCCAATAAGGGAAAAACCATAGTGAGGATTAACTCGCAATATAAAGAGATAGAAAAAATAAATACAAAAGGCTCATTGCCAAGGGCTCACTATCAAACACTGTCTAGGTACAAAGGCTGACTACCTATAGAAAGGACTCACTATCAAATAGGGAGGCTCACTGCCTACTGATACAAAAGAAAAAAAAAGATCCACCATAGAAATGAACACACATCTACAGCCTTGCTCAGAAGATTGCAAAAACCATCAGCTTAGTACCTTCAAGAATCCAACACAATGAAGTATTGTTGCCTAAAATCACTTTCACACACTTCTACTCTTTTAATTTGAGGCTTACTTCAGTACTTTGTATCATCATCCAATTATTTGCATCTCGACTTGCTTTTATACCATCTTCAACCTTAGAAACTTTCTCCAAGGTTGAACACATATGCTTCATTTCATAAATTCAAATTACGTCAGTAAGTCCACATTCTCATGGTCTAAAGGAATGAGAGTGGACCAATAAAACACTTAACCAAGACCAAAAAAAATAATTTCTTGAATCAACCACACACTTCCTTAATTAAATTTTAATTCTTCATATGAAGTGTAAAAACCAGGTCAGCCAAACCTAATGAAAACACAAATGAACATTGAAGTACACTCTCTCCAAGAAGAAGATATCATGCAGATAATGCAACATGCTTCATTATGCATTTGAACACATCTTAGGTTCCTTTAGATACATCTGCAACAACTTTTGAATAGTGAACTTCTTCCATTAGTCCATCCAAACTATGCAAACACATACAATGACTCTGAAACTCAACTTTTGGATCACCAAACCACACACATCTTTGCTAGAACCCAAAGAACACCATTACAAGATACATTCTAGATCTACAAGATTTGAAGTAGAAAAATGGAGGAATATAGAGCATAAACATTTATCCCAATCCACAGACAACTAACTCTACTAGAACAGTTCACACACCGGTGAACAAAACTTTCACATTCCATCAAACCAAAAGCTACAAATCAAGAGATATCACCATCAAATCACCATCAATAAACCTTCAGATCTGCACAAGCATAGGATCAACATAGGAAAAACATGGAGCACATTCCAAAGTACATTCTAAACACATACATAACTCTGACTTTCATTCTTTATTAATTTTCTCAAAAGCACTTGGAAACCCATTATTTCAGCACATCTATAACATCTTAAAAATAGCTCCATGTACTCACAACATCTCAACTATACATGCATAATCTGCAACATATTGAATAGTGTTGGATTCAATGACAACATTAATGAAAACACCACCAAACTTGCTCATACTTGCAACAATAACAACTACACACAAGTTGCTATATTTGTGCATATAGCATTATTTCATGTCAATGATAGTACAAAGGGTGACATAAATATTGTAAAGGAGTATTATTTTTATATCACTGGTGATTGCAAACATTCTATAGAGTTCATGCAAGGTTTCTTTTAGGTGTTATACCATCCTTTGGATAGATGAGGTATATCATTCTATTAGCATATCACGTGAGACCCACCAGATGATACTAGATATTATGCTACTTTATTCATTTTAGATTGACATAGTTTGGTTTTCATATGGTATATTAGACGTTATGTTATGATACTAATGCCTTATAATTTTATTTGTATTATGATGATTTAAACATCAAACTTTATATTTGATTTCACATTATGATGATTTGAATGTTAGACCTTATACTTGATGTTATTAATGATTATGGATGAATGAGTAAAATTGATGAAATCATAATTGTGATATGGATATTAATTGGAACATTAGAATAAGAGTAAATTATTGAGTTTAAATGAAATTTATGGAATTATGAATTATTGTTACTAAATGAAAATGGAATAAATGCTATTAGGTGAGTGAAATAATGATGAATCTATGAGACCGATATAATTGTGCATTGGTATTCTTATGTGATTGAAAATGTGATAGAAATTGTATGATGTGAATATATAAATGTTTTATTCATTTTAATTATACATTTTATTGGACATATTAATGTGTGAAATTGAGTGTGCAAGTACAAATTTCATGGCCAATGGAATTGGAGGTCTTCAAGGAACCCAATGTGATAAATCTTGTGAACACCGACTAAAGTCTATTAAGAGGGACTATAGTCTTAATGTGATTTATTTATTTTTTGAAAGTGGTTTGAGAATTGAATATTATTTTTATTATAATGTTTTCTTTGAAGTATTTAAGTTGTATTTTATATGTAAGCTTATATTTGAGGGTATTTTGGGATTTTTATTTTATTGAGTTAAAAAGGTTGAGGAAAGATTTATTTTATATTTTTTTTGTGTTTTTCAAACCCCTAATTTGTTAACCCAAGGGTTAGGCGCTTACGGGTATGTGTAGGATCATGATGGGCCAAAAAGTGGCAATATTATGGGTATTTGTAGGGTATGTGGTTGGTGAATTTTTTTTACCCAAAATTGATTAAACGAAAAGGGTTTTTTGAGGAGATTCTCAGCTTTCCACAATATAAATTATGCTTTAATTTGAATTTAATAAATAATTATTATTTATTTTATATTAAAATTATGACTAAAGCCCTGATCGATAGGATGATTGAAAAACATCTATAACTTTCAAATGGTATCACATTTTTTGAATCTGAAACATGCATCATATTCTATGCTTCACATACTATAGTATTAAAAAATAAAAAATAAATTTCATGAAGTTTTGATGAAGTTAAGGTGGTCAAACATACGAGTTTTTATATTTTTTAAAAGTTGTAATAAAAAAATAATCATTAATTATTTACTTGGAAAAATTACAAAAAAATGTGCATCACATCCAAACATGAGTCCTCTACTTATATATAAAAATCTTATAAAAAATATTATCATTTTCTTATGGTTAGGGTGGTCAGACAGACACCTACTTCTTATCTTTTTCTTGAAATTTAAGTACTACTGCGTTGAAATTTAAAATTTTCGCCAAATAGATTTTATTTATTTTTAAATAAACCTAGTAGTTTAAAAACTACATTCAATTTTCTACAGATTCTATTCTTACATATTTTTGAAATAATATAGATAACTTATTCAAATTTTTATGTCAAGTTGCCTAACACTGTTTTTTTGAATTTTTTGCCACTTAAGGGCCTGTTTTTTTCATGATAATCTTGCACGAACCCTTACTTCAAGTTATATTTTGAACTAAAATCAAGATTTGACATCTTGAAAAGGCCTAGCTTTAAGGGTGACAAATTTGGATTTGGAATGGGTTGTAAATGGATAAACTTCAAACAAATTTTCATTTATCTGGAGTGCTTTAAAGCAATAGTTGTTTTAGAAACAAATTTAGGTAGACTTCTATTTATCTCTTTGCTTTTGGATTGTTGAGGGGTGGGATTTCCTTTTGGGATTTGGTAAATTTTCATTCTAGTTTTAGAATAAGTTGTTTTGGGTGGAAAAAGATTCTAGAGGAAAAACTTGAGTGCTTCCACATATTTCTTCCTGGAAAGCGTAAGAGGTTGGTTTCAATCCCTGTGTGTTTGTCTTTGGTTAAATCTACTATTTTTTTGAAAAGACTGTGAATAACCATTTGAAGTATTATTGTATTGTTTTGTGTTGATTTTATTTATTTGTGTTGGGTAGTATGGGGCTGAGAGAGGATGACCCTCCAATGGGGAAACCTTCAACCTTTGAGAAGGTGGAGATTTGGGTATGAGTACGCACATAATTGGAGTATGGAATTTTTGGGTATGAGTACCCACATTATTAGAGTATGGGGTTTTTGGGTATGAGTACCCAGTTGTTTTGTGGAGTTAGATGACTTGATAAATGGAGAGAAGATGTGATTCTATACAGGATATCTATATATATGTGTGTGTGTGTGTGTTTCCCTATTGGGTAGTGATGTCTCCCAAGTCTCCCCCTTTCTTGGATCTTTGAGAAGATTCAATGTGAATGTGGATCCTTTGGTTTGGGCATTATTATACATGTATAAGTTTTTTCAGTGTTTTTTTATGTTTTTTGAATGTGTGTAACTTGGTTCCTTTGATGGCCTCCAAGCTCGAGGGTGACTGGTTTTCCAATCAAAGGTTGGGTGGTGAGTACCCCATTGGCTTTAGAAGAAAGATTGTGTCATGTGTAAGTTTCTACAAATTTTTGAAGAGATATTTAAGATTTGAGGAAGTTCAAGTTGAGACTATCTTTGTTCTATTATCAATGTTACTAAATGAAAATATTCCATAATGTATATGACCCTAATGGGCTGATTATAAAAGTCTTGGTGAATGTTGCATAGGTTCATGTACAAACCTTCTTGAAAGAATAGTTGTAAAGAGAATGTTCCTTCTCTTATCTATCTATTTTGTTTATAGATTTCTTTTACCATTCTAATGAATGTTTCATGTAAATAAATGTTGTTGTCAAATTTGTCTATTTTATGATTATATTGTTACCCAAAAAAAGATTAAACAAAAATAATGAAAAAATACTATACCTTTTTGTTACAATTTTTGTGTTGATAACTTTTGTATTGAAATTTAACCAAAAGAGGTTAGAAATTGTATTATGATTTAAGACAATGAACTAATAAATACATAAATGTATTGCTTCCTCAAGAAAATTCTTCCTTCTTATTTTTATAAGATTCAAGCTTTAGTTGTAATTCTAAAGCATATATGTATTTTTAACTATTCTTGAATAAGACGTTTAAAAGACTGTTACCATTTTACTCTGTTGTAGAAACTTTAAGTTTAAAGTTAAGGCAAAAGAAATATTTAAAAATTTTATTTATTTTTCATTACAAATTTAATATTTCACTATATAAAATTTCTTTGTGCATAAACAATATTGTTCCATAAACCAAGCGAAAAACATTCCCATCTATTGTGCATTGATACATTCTGTTGGGTAGCACTCTATTTTTTTTGGACAGTTAAATAAACTTGTAAAGACACTTTTAAAAAAGAAGAAGAGGAAAACTTAGATCCAAATATGTAAAATAATTATGTTATTCATAATTCAAATTGAAATCTTCTTAAAAATAATAAAAAATCAGTAAAGTTTTATTCCTTAGCCTTTTCGGATTTTCTTTTTTGCAAACACCAAATCATAAACAACAGTGAACTCTGCTCCTCAAACTAATATTGATCTTATTTATTTTCAATCTTTTACAGAGCTGTAGATTCTATGAAAAAGCCGTGGGATTATTTATTTTCAATCTTTTACGATTTTATGAAAAAAATTAGTGCACCCTTAGATTGAGGGGAATAAATGAATGGTAAAGTGGGAGCAATTTAAGGTGGTTGCCAACTTTTAGAATGGTTTTAGTGAAGATTTAGTTCATGTTTTTTATTAAAAAGTACATGTCTTGATTTTATAATCCAAACTTTATTAGAATGAAATCTATAAGATATATTTAATGGGTGGGGAGTTTCCATTTATGGCTCCACGTTTCCCTCTAAAAAGCCCATTCTTAAATTTTAGATTCCTTCATATTCTTTGAATTAAAAATAAAAATAAACTAAATTAGATATTTAGTAATATTACTTTTAAAAGGGAAGACATCTTTGTAAATATGTTCTTTATCTTTTATTTTTTAAATAAAATAAATGGAATATATATAAATAAATTTATTTATTTATTTGATTTTTTTTTATATAAGATAAAGATGAATATTTAGATAAAAGACATATATATATATATATATATATGAATTATACTTAACTAGTATACATATATTAAATATTAATATATATAAAATATGCCGAGAGTTATCATTATTAGACACCTATATATATGTAACTCTCAGCATATTTTATATAAATAATAATGTTACATAAATAATAATTACTATAATTAAATTAATTATAATTATTAATATTTAATTACAGTGTTAATAATAATAATAACACTAAGGTTTATTATAATAATAAATTTAGTATAAGTTAAATAATTTAGGATTTAATAATTTTAAAAAATTAGAGTCAAAGTTGATTATAATAATTTAATTCATATTAAAGAGATTTTATTTCATTGAAAAATAATTTAAAATTGATCTATAGGATTTAAAAAGAACAATGACAAATAAGAAGGAAGTTCAAGTATAATTCAAACAAATCTAAAAGAAATAATAAATAATCATTATAGAGAAAGTATATAAAAACAAATCATATATTTTGATGCTTCACAAATCTTGTCATATCTAATTACTAATGATGAAATCACTTTCTACTTAATCAAAAAGAAAAGAACCAATATGAATGAAAGAAATATTTAAATCAAATACCTTCTCACTTAGCCAAACATGTTCAAGATGACATGTTACAAGTTTAGAGAAACCCTTTTCTCATCTTAAAATTCTTGTGAGCTAGAGATTTAAGTGTAACACATGAAAAGATAGAGACTCAGAAACCTCGATCTGAATGCCACTACTTTTCATATCCATACACTTCACACTTGATAATGAAATCCAAAAAAGCCACTTGTGAATGATACTTTCACACTAGTCACAAATTGCAAAGCTCAAAATTCTCCAGGCATAAGAATAATATCAATCATTTTCCATTCTCTAAGAAAATCTAAAGTGAATACAAAACATCAATACCACAACTTGAATTGATATTTTAATCTACTAATTAAAGTTCACTTCCTTTTCACAACAAAATTTTATATAATCAATTCTAAATATGTGTATATGCATTCACATGTTTGAATATAAATGTCCAACTATGTCTAAGAAAGCATATGCAATATTGCACAAAATTCGAGGAGTAGATTCAATTACAATCATTTACTTCATGCAATTCTTTTGGAGATAAAGCAAGAATGAACATAATTCATCCACAGATACAGTTAATTCATTTTCCACTACACTACCTCTCTCGTTCACCATAGAACTGATCAAACCATTTAAATGTAGAAAAGAACTTGAGAGAGTACTTATGAATGTTTGAAATAATACATTGGTCTTCCATCTCTGGCTTCATCTTTAGCTGGGATCTTAATGGGGTGGAAACTTCTCAAATCCTCACTCAAATTGTACTTGAACATTGTACTCTCACCATCAACAAACAATTACAAACTCTTTCTAAGAATACAATTCACTAAGAGGGAAACAAACAACAAAAATGTTACCAAGTGTGTCACCGATAAGTAACAGTTCTTCCCAACCCAACCATTGTAAACCATGGAGCGAGAGGTAGGCGCAACCCAACCAATGCTGATAAACTATTGAGTTTCTACCCCATTCATGACGATTGCTACGATGATTGCTATGAACCATGCTACTGCCATGCTAGGTTTTTCCTCTAAAAGCTTAAGATTCACAAAGTGGATCGTCAACAAGAATACATGTAAATGAAAACCCTCTTATTCTAATCCCTTCCTATGGTGACCTAAAAAGAAAAAGGAATCATCTTACCTTTGTTCTTTGAGCCCTCATCTAGGAGTTCATTAAAATTTTGGAAAATCTTAGAAGTATCTCTAGAAGTGCCAGATACAAAGGAAAATCATTTGACAAACTCAATAACATGGTAAGGAAGGCATTCATAATGCCATGCTTTGGGCTTAACATCACCAAAAAAGGATGAATTCACTCCATCATGACAAATATAGCAATAAATAAAACTGTCGTCATATATGCTTGCCCATGGGTTCTTACAAGAGCAAATGCACATGAAAATGGCTAATTAAGAGGACTGAATAAAACACAAGATAAATATAACTCATCTTAACAATTCAAGCTATCAACATAATGGAAAAAGAAGACTCACCAGGGTAGAAGTAATTACTAGCTAGCTTCTCAAATGTTGTCCGATCATTGTAAATATACCTTCATTGAAAGTAACCAAATCCAAATTAGAAAATAAAACAAAATAGAACATTAATCATAAAACAATTCAAACACATAAATAATTGTAAATGCATAGATCAAATATCCACAATCCCTGCAAATGTAAGCTTGACCACAAGAGACTTTCAATGTATATCTTGAGGGCCTCTTAAATCTTTCTGAGGTAAGAAAGAAGCACCACCATTGACAAATGTAGAGTTGAGGGGAATATCTATTTGCAGGTACATTGGTCCCCTTACTCACTCAGTGGAGGGGTCTTCAATGCACATGACTTGGATCTCAAATCATTCAATACGTCAATTTAAATGGGGAGGATAAAAATGTACACATACTCATTGATGTGAGTGAATATTCTTTTTGGTTTGTGGATTATATAGCAATACACATGATAGTGACTCTGGATATAAAATAAAAATAACATCTTTAAAATTAAAAATAATACTAAAAATAATATAAAAATAATAGTTTTTAAACAACTTAAAAAAATATAAAAATAAAAATAAAAAATATACTCAAGTTTTGCATGTCATTTGAATGCCAACTTAAATGGTATTCATTATTATTATTCTATATATATATATATATATATATATATATATATATATATATATATATATATATATATATATATATATATATATATATATATATATATAATATTGTATTTATTTAATTTTTTTGTATTAGATATTCAAGATAATCTTGTTAAAAATCTCAAAAATCATGTATATTCTAAAAATGTATATTTTAGTTTTTTGAAAATATTGTAAATTAATATGTATTTCCATAACAAATATTATAAAATGATATATATTACTATTATACATTAGAGTACTATATTATATTTCCTTAAAAAATTCATATATAGTAAAACAATAAAAAGATGATGATAATGCATGCATTTAAAGCTTACATATTAAAAAAAAAATCTTAAATATAATATTACAATTAAATAAAAATTATAAATTGATATTAAAAATATATTCAAGATTATCTTGTTTAAAACAAGGAAATTTTTGCAGTGTGTAAACTGCTTTAAAATATGATTTAAAAGCATAAATCTATTGATAAATAATTTACTTTGTGATGGGTTAATAGATGTCAATTTAAATGGGGAAAATAAAAATGTACACATACTCATTGATGTGAGTGTAAGAAGCCTCTTGGCTTAAAAATAAAAATAACAATAATTAATGATATTTTTATAAAGGTTTATTAATGGGAATAATATTTCTAAAATCAATAACAAATAAAGTCATACATGTTAAGAAAGTGTTCTTACAAATCTCATTAGTGAAGCTATGGTGGTAATTAGAATATCGCAAGCCATGATGAGTTGACAATATTAGTGTATAGATGATAATAATAAGAAATACTAATTTATTGTATGGATGTCAATATTAACATGAATACAATGGAGTTACATTGGAAAATAATAATATTAAATAGTGAGATGCTTCAATTATTAATACCATATGGAGTGTAAAATTAACACAGAGTAATAAAAGCAATTTAAGAAAATTCCATCCAATATTATTGATAATATTAATATTGTTTTTTAATATTGTCTTTAATCTTGTTCAAATTTTCAACTTACTCTTAATATTAAAACTAGTGCTATTATTAATTTCTCTTTTTAATATAATGGTAACATTAATATTAAATTTAAATAAAAGTTATATATAAATAAATAATAACTTTATTCATTATGTTTAATTAATGAATCATTTAATTAGAAGTTATGCTAGTTTTGGAGGTTAATCACAAATAGTAATGGATATTTTACGAGTGATGTTAAGGCTAAAGAATTTACTTTTAAGGTTTGAATAATACCTAATTTATAGTTGATAAAACTATTTGTAATAGTAGTAAATATATATTAACCCATGAATGATAATGTTAAAAGGTTTTTTTAAGTAATTTTTAGAATTGCATTATTAGTAAATAAATTTGATAATTTTATATTAGTGCTATAAGCAAAGATAATATTAAATGTAAATATTAAGATTGAATTAAGGTTATTATTACTATAAAAATTATTAATTTTCCCAATAGTATGTTACTATGATCATACATGGTTGATCATATTTAGTGTTTATTCATTATTATTTCAAAAATAATTTGTTAGTTGTGTTCTTCCCTATGTGCAGATTTAGGGCACAACATATCCTATGGTCAGATAATTATGTATCACAATTCAAGAACTTGTAGATGTTCTATTGGTTGTGTAGGATTAATAATATTATAGGTGTTTAGCATATGTGAAACTTTTGTGAGGTTGGGCATGGAAAGGGGGAGCATGATGGTGTAAAAGAATGTATCAAAAGAACCATAGCATGAGAAGAGTTAAGGTATAAAGATAATGCAAAGTTGACATATGTAAAATCAATCATTGAGTGGTATAATGCTACAATGGATCTAGGTAATGAAGGTATATCTTCAACTCATAGATTTTTTTGGTTGATAGATGATACTAACATTGCAATATATGAGTATTTTTGCATATTGACAAGATCATGTGAGCTATGCTCTTTCAAAAGCTCTAATGCTGGTTCATGGAGTATTCATATATGGAAGATGGTATGATTTTTTTTCTTCTTGTATATATCAATATTTGAATGTGTGTGAATCAAAGTATTGGGGTGATGAATGGTGGTTACAAAGTCTAAGCCCAATTGACATACATCAACTCCCAACTGCACTATAAATCACATAGATAGAATCATCAATTGACTTTGATCACATATTAGATCTAGTTCAACTAGGTAATATATCTACTTGCATAGTTTATAAAATTCCTAATTCTATCTTATGTTACTTTTTTGTAAGGTTCACTAAATTCATCTAATTTGATGCACATATCAACGCACATGTTTATGTAATTATTGCAGATGAAGAAAATAAAGAGGGAATATATTATTACTTGTTTCTATGTGTGAAGGCCAAAAAGAAGCTAGAGGCCCTAGTTATAGATGGAGAAAACATAGAATATCCTATAGTTTTGGTGGTTGTTACCAGGACATGGCTAAGAAGGTACCTCGTTATGAAGTCTGATATTTGGCTATTTGAGGACTTTAACATTTGTTGGAAGATTATTCATTACTCAAACCATTTTGTGGCATCCAATGTTCATTTGATCAAATATTGGGTTAGACCTTTGAACAAGAACTTTTGCAAGGTGTGTTAGTTTGACCATGAGGCAATACTTGACACAATAAACAGTAGAGAAGACCTAGATGGTTCATTGGATTGATTTGTAAGTATGTAAATTGAATTTGTAAAGTCATTTTATTGATAAATTTATTTTGGTTATAAAAAAGGAATCATTATCTTGTGGTCTAACTACTATAGAAATGAGAAAGGCATAGATATTATAAAGTTTCAATTTTTTAAATCACATTCTTTCGTAGATTTATACCTCTTCTTCATTATAACTAAAATATTGAAGTTGATATTTAGAGTATATTAGTGGTTGAATGAGTATTAGTGTTTCTTTCTTTCTTAGTTCATGTTAAATTATATTAGTGTACCCTACTCAACACATGGATGTCTAGTATATGCATAAGAAATAGCACAACCTTCACTTGGTCATGCTTTATCTACCCTTTAACTACTATCCTACTTTCACCAAGGTGATTGCATCGATTTAATTCTTGCTTCCACTTGGAATCCTCCTTTATTCCCCTCCTTGTATCATGGATACTAATGCTGAGACATGTTCCTAATTGATGCAATTTTTGTCCTTGAATGATTCTTTCACAAATATGAACTTGTAGCCATGAATGTTCATGAGGAAAACTCATAATTTGTTCTAAAAACAACATCATATTCTTGTATTTTCATATCCTACTATCCTGCCACCACAAGGAACATTAAGCACAATAAAAAGAAAATAACTACAATCCATCCCATTGACCCATCATGCCTACATTGATGGGATGTAGGCCTTATGCCCTTAAAAGACTCTCAAACCCTATTTTGAGGGTTTACCAAATTATTGTTTTCAAAATCCACTAAACAAAAAGAAACTACTTTAAATAACTTCAAGGGGATACATGATTCATTGCTTGATAATGAAATAAAATTTTTATAAGTCCTAGGACCTAGTACAGTCCGTACAAGGAGTGGTAAAAGATAGAAAACACAAAAAATTTGCAGAACATAGACTTTATTTCAAAAATTTGATTACAAGGATATAATGATGTCTCCTTCCTCACCATATACATGATTTTTATAAATTTTTCCCTTTTTATTAATTTCCTTTCTAACTCCTCATTCAGTTCAAACTATCACATGCCTCTTAATCTTCCTAATTTGTGCACATTATAACAACTTTCCCACCTTTTAGCAATATTTTGAAAATCCAACTATGACCACCTAAGGACCAATTACATGATTTGAATACACTCAAATTGGACCTCATATGACCTTGATTATACTTTACATCATTTTTCTATGACATTTTGTGAATGATTCATGAAATCATGACCCCTTACAATGCAAATTTGAACACTCATATTTTTACAAATTTGAAAAGTATTTGATGTCCAAGGTGCTCCTACACTAGACATATACCTAATTGATACAATTTTTTTCCTTCTTTTTTATTGTTATGACTGTAGGTGATTTGTTGTGAACATCCAAAGTGAAATTCTATATTAAAATTGTTTTCCCTCATAAGTATTATTAGTACCTTTATCTTCAATCATTCTTTATGAGTTATGCATAATCATAGTTATTAAAGGGGCAACAATCTCATGAAAACCATGAGGTCTTAATAAAAAGAGTTATAAGGGTATACTTCAAGGTGTTTCAAGATGGTGATTAAGGGAATATTGCACAAAAGGTTGTAGAACTTAGTTAAATGGAGTGAAATTACAAGAGGAAAGATAGTTTTTATGGATTCAAGAGGTCTCAAAGATAATGAGTTGCATATAAATATTAGAGGACAATCATACAAATGAAAATGATTATAGGGATGCAAGGACACTTCAAAATAGAAGAATAAAAGGTATAATATACTCACAAATGGGTAGTCCTTTATCAAGTGAATAGAGAAAGTCATTAATTTTAAGACCTTTGTTGGCATATTGTTGTCATTGATATCAAAAGGAGAGATTAGTGGTGAAATGGAGCTGATGTTGAAAGAGGGATTAGAGGTGAGATGGAACTAATCTTCCAAGTGATGGTGTTAGCATTAATGTAAAAGTGTCATTGATGTCAAAGGAGAGATCGGAGGAAAGATGGAATTGATCCAATAGGGGAGATTGTTGGGATGATGGAAAAAGGTGTCATTGATGCAAAAAGCTTCTTCAGTGGTGTGCTTGGATCCCATGAAGATTAGAGGATCAATAGCTGGAAGAGTTGGTGTAGAATGTTGGTGAAAGAAGCATGATTTTACAAATGTAGAAAAATTTCTCAAATGTTGCAATATTTTCATGCAATATGTGCATGATGTTACGAAAGGTTCTTCTAGAAGATAGAGTTGAAACAAGCATCAAATTTGATGTGGGATTTTTGAGTACATTCTAGATATATGATTTATTGGTTCAGATGATGTGTTGAATGCTCATAAATGATTTAACTCTACTCTCAGTCAAATCTATGGTTTGAAAATACACCCTAAGGTTTTTGTAGTCATGGTACCTTAACAAGTTTTCAATTTTTTTGTTGACTACCTACTAGACGTAATCAATAGCTTAACTAATAAATTAATCCTATTACATCATGAGGGGAACTGAACCCTTTCCTAACTATTACTGTCCAAGCTAATTTTTTTCAATGTTAATATTTCCTAAGTTGTGCAACAAATATTTAGTCCTACATCGGGGAGACTACACCATATCAAAGTGAGCAATTTTAAGTTCTCTCCTATGTAATGAAGTCCCTTTGACATAATGTAAAGAAGACAAAACATAGGGGGGGACCAGATAGTGTAGTGATGTGTGATGACATGTGGCAAGTGGGGACCACTCGATTGAAGCTTCATTGAAGAAACAACACTATATCGGAGAGACAATTTCATGTCAGTAGGAGTCACCTTAGTGTCTCTTTAACACAATAATGATGCTTGATCAATGGCTATGATCAAGCCCTAGAGATTGGATAATGGCAATTGAAGCCACAAAATATATTGAAGAGACAACACAATATCAAAGTGAGTAGTTTTAATGTCCCTTTAACATAGTGATAAAGCTTGATCAATGATGGTGATCAAGCCTTGGAGATCAAACGATAATATCATCTCATTGGGGAGAAAGATAAATATCAATGGGAGCTGCTTTGAAGTCCCCTCGACATAAAGAAGTATTAACAATGACCTTAGTGGGAACCAATAGGGAGGTGATGATGGTGGTTGGTGACATGCACATAGACCAATTCACATGCTTGTTTTGAATTCTGTGGTGATGATGTGGGCCCATGTATTTTGCTACTAGTGTCAGAGAGAATATTTTTTATCGAAGAAACCTTAAAGTGTCTTAGCTTGATATGTTAAAGTTTCTTCGATGGTGTAAAGTGAGTCATGAGATGGAGATTGGAAATGCTAGTTTAAAAGAGATTAACTAGACGGGTATGTTTTAAAGTCAGGAAATGAAAGAAGATCATAGGATCATGATGCAAAGAACATGGATCGACGAACCAAATTCAAATGTGAAGATGCTCAATGGCTAATTATGTGTAAATGATGGTTTTGACTAGTAACCACCACAGTGAGAAAATTTTATTCACTCAACTACACTAATGACTATCTGATTGGAGATTTGATTCATAGGTTGGTGACACAAATCAACATGTTGAGATAGATCAAGATCAAATTGATCAAGGAAGGAAGTACATTTAGCACATATTTGATTCTAGGGTTTTGATAGGTTTGCATTCAAAAAATTTGTATAGGTGGTGCATGGCTCAAGATGATCAGGAAGCTTGTTAGAGAAGATAGAAAGTATGGAAAACCTAACAAAGAATGTTCTAGATGATCTAGATGGTTGTGCACATCTCAAGGTAGTTATGGTAGATCAGTGGAGCCAAGAAAAATAAGAAGACAATCACAATATTGTTGAAGTTTATTGTCTACAATAGTAGAGTAGAGAAAAGAGTTTCTATTGTAGCAGATAGAGAATTCACTAAATCTGAATGAGTAGAACCCAAACAAAAAGTAGAACATCATCAAGGGTTAACATTCAAGGTGTAGAGGGTAGTGCAGCAAGATAGAACAAAGAATGTTTTGTGTAGAACAATGCAGAGAGGTGTAGTGCAACAAGATATAAAAATGAATTCTCTAAGTGCGGAGGAGAAAGAGATTACATAGTAGAGGGGATGTGTTGCTAAGATTGCAAATTCAGCAATAGAAAGTGAGTTGTACAAACTGTAACAAATTATTGTGTAGTTGTAAAGTAAGTTGTAAGATAGAAATGTAAACAAAAATGTATTTGTCAATGTAAATCTGATTGGTTGGTGTCATCAAATAACTAAGTTGGTGTTTAGTGAAAGGGATTTTTGTCTTCTTGGAGTTGGTACTTCCTTAGGATTGGTTCCCTTAAACAATGCAATAAAATATATCTTTGTGACATTAGATTTGAGCAGTGGACTCAAGCAACCTTTTTCATCGTGGGTTTTCCCATCTTGGGTTTTCCATGTACATCACATGTTATTAGATTTTGTGTGTGTGTGTATCTCTTCTTGTTTAGTAAATCTACATAAAGGGCTAAAAGGAATGATTTTGCATAATAGGTTTTAATCTACACACTAAGGGTTTAAAGAAGTAATCTACACAAAGGTTTTAAGACCTAAGTTTTTAGATCTACTTATTCACCCCCCCTCTCAGTATATTTTTGTCTTCCAACAAATTTAAGAGTCGTGAAAAAGAATAGACAATCATAAGAGGGAAAAAATTTCATAAGATGGAAATTTGAAAGACAAAACTTAATATTTAATGTGTGCTCTTTCGACCAAACTTGATATTTTACCTCCTCATGTTGAAGTCTTAAAACCTACATAGTGGTATTTATCATAGACCTAGTTCATTAAATTCATCATTATAAAATTAATATAAAACGTGTGTGCCAATATTTATTACTACAATCCAAAAACACTAGCCCCTATGCAATAACCATATTATTTTTTCATTTTATTCTTGATATTTTTAAGATTCTTCTCTAAGATAAGGTTATCATGTGCTTCTATTTATTCAATCTTAGTTTTAAATTGTGAATTCCCCATCACACTAACATCTTCTTCCTTCATAATTGAATTTCTCATAATTAAGTTTTGGCTAAGTGGATTAGCAGTAGCAACACCTAGTACTTGGGAATGACTATGTTCTCCTTCTTGTCTAATGGCACAACCCTTTTCATTGCCCCTTAAGAAAATTTGAGTATTTTTTTAAGGGTTTGGGTAAAAATAGATAGGATGATGAGATATATGATGATAGCAATTACTATTTTAGGAGCAACCCTTTTTTTACATATTTACATGTTTAGTAAAAATATATACCAACAATCTCTGAAGAGCCCTAAGTGCAAAAAAGGGGAAAATTTTGATGAGCTTTTTGTAATAGAATGTGACACTTGCAACCATTCTATTTAAAGTTAAAATTTCATGTAGAGTCCCTTGAAAATAACCTTTCTCATTTCTTCATATCTCCAATCCATTTGGCCATGATGACAAGTTTTTGCACATTAGAAAAAGTGTTAGATGCATGTAGTGTAAAGTAGCAAGGTGGCATAATTTTCATTCTATTTGTTGTGTGACCAAACCAATAGTTTGAAAACATCTAGGTGGGAAATTTTATGCTATTCAACTTTTTGTTTTGTACCCCGTCATGTTGGATCATTCCAAGCTATATTGTAATGATAATCTCTTAAGAGCCCTAAGTGGGAAAAAGTGGCAAACTTTGATGAGATATTTCTAAAAATTCATTCCACTTAAAAGTATTATGTATAAAGGTATAGGGTCATTTAGGGCCCCTCTATAATAACCTTTATTATTTTTTTAATATCTCCTATCTGTTTGGCCATGGTGACAATGTTTTAGATGTTGTAAGAAGTGGTAGTTACATTCAAAAGAAAGTTGCAAGGTAGCCTAATTTTTGTTTTATTTGTCATGTATCCAAATTGAGAGTTCCAAAGAATTCAAGGGGGTGGTTTTATGCTAATAAATTTCTTATTTTTCACCCCATCACAATGTATGGTTCCAAGCTACATCACACCAAAGCTTTCTCTTAAGAGACCTAAGTGCAAAAAACTAGAAAATTTTGATGAGCTATTTATCATAAATTACGGAATATAGAAACATTTTTTCTGAGGGGACAATGTCTTTTAGGTTCCCTCTTGAATAACCTCTCAATTTTAATAGCTCCAATTCATTTGGTCATGGCAACAAGTTTTTGCATGCTGAAAAATTGTCAAATGTATTGAAGAGAGACTTATAAAGAGACATAATTTTTGTTTAGTTCATCATGTAGCTAAATTGATAATTCCAACACATTTGGGTGGGTGTTTTTATGTTAGGAAAAGTCCTATTTTCACATTCCAACATTTCAAATTGTTCTAGGATACATTGTACTAGTGCTTTCTCTTAAGAGACCTAAGTGCCAAAAAGTGGTGAATTTTGATGAGAAATTTCTCAGAAATTGTAGCACTTACAAATATTTTTTCTAAATATATAGGGTCTTGTAAGGTCCCTCTCCAATAACCTCTCTTATTTTTTCGTATCTTCAATCCATTTTGTCATGGTGACAAGTTTTTGCATGTTTAAAATTTTGTCAAATGCATTAAAGAGAAAGTTGTCAAGATGCATACTTTTTGTTTCATTTGTCATGCAACCAAATCAACAATTCTAACATGTTTATATAAGTAGTTTTATGCTAGGAAATTTCATGTTTCACACCCTTGCACACTTGATCAATCTAGGCTACATTGTATGAATGCTTTCTCTTAAGAGCCCTAAGTTCCAAAAAGTGGCAAAATTTGATGATTTGTTTCTCAAAAACTATTGAACTTACAAAAAAATAATTTAAACATGTAGGTTCATAAGGCGTTCTTATACCATAACCTCATTTTTTCATATATATAATCTACTCCACCATGGTGACAATATTTCAGATGTTGTAAAAAGTGATAATTACATTCAAAAGAAAGTTGCAACGAAGCCTAATTTTTGTTTTCTCATCATGTAGACAATCTGAGAGTTCCAAAACATCTAGGTTGGTGGTTTTATTCTAGGTAAGTTCCTATTTCATACCCCACCATTCTATATCATTCTAGGCTACATTATATCAACACTTTCTCTTAAGAGCCCCGAGTGCCAAAAAGTGGCAAAATTTGACAAGTTGTTTCTCAAAAACTATGGCACTTAGAAAAAAAATTCTAAAGGTATGGGGTCATGTATGATCCCTCTATAATAACATGTTTCATTTTTTCATACATCCAAGTTGTTTCACCATGGTGAGAATGTCTTATATGTTGCAAAAAGTGTTAGTAGCATTGAAAATAAACTTACAAGGTAGGCTTTTTTTGGTTTTTTTTGTCATGTGACCAAACCAATAGTTCCAACATGTCTATGTGGATGTGTTAATTATAGAAAAGGTTCTATTTTGTACCCCATCAATCTAGATCATTGCAAGCTACATTGTACCATCACTTTCTCTTAAGAGCCCTAAGTGCCAAAAAGTGGTAAACTTTGATGAGTTGTTTCTTAGAAGCTATGGCAGTCCAAAAATTTCATCTAAAGGTATAGGGTCATGTAGGGTCCCTCTACAATAAACTCTCATGTTTTGTATATCTAAGCCATTCCATCATGGTGATAATGTTTTAGATGCTCCAAAAAGTGTGAGTTGTATTTAGTAAATATTTTTCGAGAGGCATTGTTTACATTCTTCATCTCATGGGCTAAACTGACAATTCCACCATGTAGAGTGGCTACAAAATAGGTCAACTTTATGATTTTTGGTCAATGTAGGTGTCTTTATTCTCTTATGACTGAATGATCTACACCAAAGAACTGGTCTCCTTGATGGATTGAATTCAATGTAGTCATAAACATTTTTGTTGATCTATGAATACATTTTTTTGAAATGAAGGAAACTATGGGCATGAAGAATAGCTCTATAAATGTGAAGTAATTATTGGTCAACTAGAGGATGGGTATTTGAATTGATGGGTACTTGAATGTACTTGAATAAAATTATCAAAAAATATAGTGTAAATTATTTGTACTTAGTCTTGAATAAAACTTGATTCTATAACTATATGTCACCAATATGGCATCCAAGACGACAAACACGTAGTGGTGTTCTGAAGATAATAATTACCCAACAAATATATGTAATAAATAGGTGCTAAATATCAATAATGAAAGGATGTGATTCCCTTGATGTGAGGATAAATAATTTAATATAATCTTAATATTCAAGATGAAAGGTGTGACACCAAAAAAGTAAGGATAAAGAATGCAATGTTAGCTCAATATATAAGATGAAAGGCATAATACCCCAAATGTAAGGATAGATTCTAATTGAATGACAAGAGGAGTGAAAATGGCATAAAATACATACTCTATAAGCATGATATAGTAATGTAGGATCAAAATGAAAGATTTAGGAGTGTGGTAGGGAAATGTAGGCTCAATAAGAAACTTTATAAATAATATATCTCAATATTAGATACAAGAAGCATGATGTCTTAATAAAATATCAATAGGTAACAAACAATGGTCAATTACTATGGAATGGGAATATATATATATAAGAGTACAATAGGAAGTAAAAATTTAACATAAGTAAGCAAGATGATAAAAAATATAAAGGAATAAGAGGCAAATGGTAAATATATAGAAAAGAAAGATAAGTAGGAAATCCAAGTGGGAAAAAAAGGCTCATGAAAATAGATGTAAAGCATAGGCATAAGAAGATGTAAATAGAAAAGGAAAAAACCAAAACCAAAAATACCCCCTACCTAAGGAAGAGAGTTATGAAATAAAATATAAGTGAAATGAGTGTGAAGATCACCATAAAAATGTTAATAAAAAAGGACAAACATAAAATACCAATGGGAAACTAAAAAAGGTAAAGGTACATCATGATAAAAATCATCACATCCTCATTGTATTCATTTTATTAATACCAAAAAATATTAGGAATGAATGGATATAAATGTTGAACACCCAGAATATTGAGAGGGGGGAGTGAATCAATATTCTATTAAAACATTCAAGTATAATCCATCCAATCATTAAACCATATCTAATTGAAATTAATAATGAAGACATGAAAGAGATCATAACACCACATGACACATATACACTAGGATTTTTATGTGGAAAACCTAAAATGGGAAAAACCATGGTGAGGATTAGCTCACAATATATTATAATTGGTTATAATATATTACAGGGGCTTGCACCCAGGACACACTATCCTTGAAAGGATCACTATCTGAAATGATTACAAAATAGAGTGTAGCTCATTGCGAAGAAGTGAACTAATGATATACACCTTTCATGTTCTTAATTCAGTTCCAATGAAGCTCTAAAATGCAAAATCCTACACTGCCTTGTTGTCACTCAACATACATAGCAATTCTTCCTTGATACAAAACTTATACATTTAATATTACTATTTCACATAGTATCATACCATCACACATCTTCTCTCTCAATCTCATCATATCTAAAAAATAAAAATGTTCCATATATATGCTAGTAGATCTATATACATCAATTATGTCAACATAATTAGATGTAAACACACTTAAATCAAAATAGCTTGTTGGCTCAAAAATTGAAACAAACAAAATGTGCAAGGCATGATTTAGGTCGGCATAGACCTAAAAAGGATCTCTTTGACATCCGAAAAACATATTAATCTTCATAGATCACTTATTCAAGTATAGGGTCAACCAGAAGAAGACTTGATAAAAAATACAGGCCAAGCTGAATAACATCAATCAACTATATGATCATATGAGCATGCGCTATTTGGAATACATGTAAAGTTGACACTTGTAAACCATCTCCCAAAGTTGTAATGACTAGATCAAGGTACCAGAGGAATGCAAACCAATTAACTCATACTACTATGTATGGTTATAAGAAGAAATTGTATGTTGAACTTCTATCATTTATCTCTTTCAACCCATTCAACCAAAATAATTGAAAACTTGTTCATAGATGTGTTTATTGGTCTTGAATAACATAATAAAATTGCATAGGCTGATCTTCTAACATGAGTATTTCTAGACTAAATTACCGGAATAGGGTAACATAAACACTATTTACTGGATTAGAAAAAACTATCAGTAAACATTGTTGGCATCAGTGACAACGTACCAGAGGGTTTCTTCTTCATTCTTCCAACAATATCCCCATTTTTCATTGATGGAAATATGTTCCAAAAATGGATCTTCAATTGAAAATTGTGAACTCAACCTATGCGAACTCCCCTTTCAAATATACATCAAATTCCCTTTACAACTTCTCCAAAAATTCAAAAATTCTCCCCCTTGTGATTCTAGAACTTCAAAAAAATATCCCACACTAAAAATTCCTCCCCTTTGATATCAAGGAAAAGGGGTGTGCCAATGATAAACTTGCAAAAAAAACTTAAATAACAAAACAAAAAATGTAAAGAACTTTTAACTGGAACTAGGGACACCTTCTAATTCCTTGAGAATGGATTCCCAAGCATGTTTTCCATCATCCAAAATCCCATTCACTTTGAAAAGTGCTCTATGCAATGATTCCAGCTCTACTAAGCTTTGTTCTCCTTCTTCCAATGTGGATAGATTAAGATTTATCTTTTCAAGTTTCTCTACATCCACCAAGGCACTTGATACTAGAATATGTTTGGAATTCACTAGAACTCCAAGTTGTCCAAACCACCTTATAACATCCTCTTTTTCCCTTTGAAAGGTGTTTTTTTTTTCTGCATGTCTAAAATAGAAGTCCAGGAAATACAATCTCTTTCATTTGTAGTATTGTAGGCTTCAAAGGCATTCACAAGTTGTGACTCTATTGAGTCCATTAAGTCTTTAATACCTTGGGTTGCATCCAACCACTGCATGCAATACACAAGCAATATATGAGCTTCTTCTTTACATTCCTTTACCTCTTTTAAAAATTGCATTACCTTGTGTGTGGTTGCACATTTATCCTAAAGTACCAATAACCTTTTCTCCAAAATTCTTGAATCTACCTCTTTTTTAGTTTATGTCTTTAGGTTAGAGGTGTATTCTTTGAGTGAGTCAACCAAAAAAAAAAAAAAAATTCAATGGAGACTAAGGAGTCATGAATTGTGGCACTAGGAGCTATATCTTGCAAAGCCTTGATGGCATCATTTATTAGTTCAGTCCCTTTATGATGAATTTCAATAATTTCCTCTTTACCAGAGTCAATAAAGATATCACTAAGCTCAATCCTTTGAACTAGTGAGATTTTACTTAGATTCACATAGCATTGTTGTAATGGGAGTTGAATTAGCTAAGGTGGAATTACATGTTGAATCCTTATTTTCCTTGATAAAAGACCCTTAAGAGTACTTCCAGATGATTCTCTAGATGGCTTTGATGTCACAATCGTCTTTGGAGATTCTTCTTCACTTCTTTGAACAATTTTTTCTTCTTTATCGTCTTCCTTTTCCTCCTCTTCTTCTTCTACAGAGGGACTTAATGATGGTTTTTCTTTATTTTCTTTCTCTTTCAAATCCTCATCATATTTTCTATCATCAACCTTTTCATATTTTCTTTCTTCTCCAAAATTTTTATCTTCTTCACTACCATTTCTAGTATTTTCACGATGTTCTTCTGGATTATCATTTGTGTCATTCTGATATTGATCTCTAGTATGTTCTTTGGTTGTATACTCTATGTCTTCTGGAGAAGTGGATGTCTCTAGAGAAGCATGTGTATCATCAACATTATTTAAATGTGATATCTCTTCAACAAAATGATCTTTTACTTCTTCAATAAATAGGAAAATTGGTAGTGGATGGAATCATTTCTTCTGTGTCAATGCCCTTTCCTTTATTAGGCTCTTGTACATGAGATGTATGAGATAAAGAAACATCACTCATCCTAATTTTCTCTGTCATGTCTTTTACTATGGAAATATTATCTTTCTTCAACTTTTTTGTATTGTCTTTTTCTTTTGTTATGAGAATGGTGACTCTATGTTTAACCCTAAACCTTTTAGATTATTCTTCTAAAGGGTAGCTACATCATCCTCAAACAAGGAGGATCTGTGAGTGTTCAAGGAATCAGACTTGATCTTGTCATCAATATTTATAGCTTCATGTCTTCTTTGTACTAGGACTTCCCATACATTTTCATGCACCTTCCTCATTATGTCTTCCATACTCTCATAAACAATAACCATATATTGAATAACAAAATTTTCAATTGTTTCCTTATCTTCTTCATTAACCTCATCATACAATTTAGCAATAGCTATAAAATCATTAGATTCTATCATATTATTTACTAGAGGCAATAAATTCAAGCTTGGTGAGTGGTCTCTTATTAGAGGAGAGTTGTTATTTTCCTTCTTAGGCTCTGAAGTGCCTTCTTCTCCCTTCTTCTCATGGACATGAATAGTGAAAGAATTATTTTCTTTCTTTGTCTCCTCTTCATCAAATGTGTCCACAACATTTCCTTTGGCCTTCTTGATTTTTGTTCTAGACTCTTGTCATGTACCTTCATTGTTGGTGGAGAAACTACCTCTTCTCTTTCTTTCCAACTAAGCTTCTTCTTCCAAGCCAAGATCAATTCCTCTTGCACTGCATCAATTATGTTCCTTTTTCATATTTCCTTTTGTTTTATTATTTTTTTGGAGGTGGAAGAGGGTGCCAAAGGTGGTACATTTTTCCTTTTAGAAGCTTATGTGTTGGGTCCACAGGAATAAAATACATTAACTCTTGGTGGAGCACTATGTTGCACCTTCTTTTCCTTCACTGTTGCAACTACACTAGATGTTGTTGGAAGTGTAGAGATAGTGGTGGAAGGTGATCTTCCTAATCTTCTAGCTCTGAAGGGATATCCATATGTTTTGGTCCTCTTCTCTATTGCAACTTCCTTTAACCTATCAACATCATCCTTTGAAATTCCATGCAATGCAAATTAATCCTCAACATGTTTAGATGCCCTTTTAGATCTTTGAGGTACTGAAGTTTCCAAAAACACTTTAGTTGACTTCTCTTCATATGTTACATGCCTTGGTTGAGAAGGGAAATTGGGGATTTTTAGTAGTACTTCAATTAGACCCTTAGCCATTTACTCATCAATTTCATATCCTAGAGGCTCTATCCATAGTGTTATGGGCTCTACTACCTCTATAATTTACTCATTAGTGGATACCAAGAAATTTATATCATTTTCATGTTTTCTTACTAAACCTTTTGGAATTATCTCTCTTTCATGCATGTTATTCTAAAAAACAATGAAAATGCAATTAGAGCATCACCGTGTCCTTTGAAATATCTAATGTTGCTCAAATAATCAAATATTTGATGTGCTATCGATCTGCTTGTATCCCACACATTGTTTTTATTTCTAGGTAGCTCTTTCAAAATGTAAAATAGTAAAAAAATTATCAGTGTTCTGAACTTGAAGGAATATTTCTTTGACTTAGTTTGGCTCAAGTTCTCCATAGGTTTTTGTTGGAGCAACTCACATTAATCATATTATTTTCCATTCACCACCATGTCATCTGCAACATAAATTACAGTTACAGACACCAAATTTCCTCTATTGGTGAAGTAGATGTTGTGACCTATCATAATTGATGCATACTTCACAGCAGGGTTGGTAATAGGTTTAGTAGTCAAATGCTCTCCCATCATATGTGGCACTAGTTAATTTCATAACCACATCATTCTTAATGGAATTTAGTACTAGTACAGATCCAATATCACATAGTGTAGTCACAAATTTAATCACATCTTTAGAAATTAGTCTAGACGCATTTGTCCATACAAATTGTAAGAGAGGGGGACCAACCATGTTCAAGGTCCTAGGTCATGGAGAGCAAAAAGAGAAAGGTTTCCCTAACTTATCTCAGCTTAAAGGGGTGTTTTAAAAGTAGGGACGAGAATGATGAGGACTATGAAGTCCTTCAACCTCTCTATAGACCCAAGTCATGAGATAGGGCTAGGTGAGCTGGCTTTCAAGTCCCACACTGTACCTCAGGTAGCTCTCTACCCGAGGATGAAAGCACGGTTCCAAGACGACAACATGAAACACTAGTGTCTCTTAGGTGCAATGGCATATGTACACCTAGAGGATTGAAATTTAAGTGAGAACTACCATAAAATGAGCTAACAACCTTACTAATCACTTTCAAAGGGAAAAAATAATGCTATGAAGTAGGAAAGGTACAAATGAATATGATAAAGTAAATATACCAAAGTTAGGATGGCAAAGAATGATCTCACAAAGGAACTCATTTGCTAGCTAGCTCTGAATACATGCCTGCCTACACACAAGAAAGAAGGAAATTTTTTGGGGGATGTATAGGGGCATGCCTAAATCAGACCCCCATTTTGGTTTTTCTGCCTCCACAAACAACCAAGTTTCCAACCATGGATAGATATTATGATAAAGGATAATGAAGGAAATGAACACTAACACTACAAAATAGTATAATGCTACTCAACCAAATCATAGAGGAGATGAGTAGAAAGATTACCACCTCCACAAAGAGCTCACAAGCTAATGGTGGAGAAAATGAGAGGACTCAAGCCCTTGCTGCAATGGTGTTGTTCCACACTTGCTCTAGAGAGTTGATGGAGTGTTGATGTTGCTACTATGGAGTGCAAAGTGCTTCTTGAAGTGCTTGAGAATACAAGAAGTGAGTGCAAGAGAGTTTAATTGAATAATTGGAGAGTGCAAAAGAATATTTCTAGAGGATGGAATGAAGGAATAAAGAATGAATTTGGAGAGAATTAAGAAAATGACCATATTCGGGTTGGTCGGCCGAAGAAGGAATTACAAATCGACTTCCAATGGGAAGTGTAAGACCTATGCAAGCTCTAGACATAGGAATCTACTAGGTATATAAGTGTTCCACACATATTTCTATGCGTTGCATGGGCATCCTCAATAATTATTCTTCTTCCAACACATAAAACGGGCACCAAGTGGAATGAAGGCAACAAGCTTGTGTGGAATTTAGCCTTTGAATTTGGTTTTCTAAAGTGAGGAAGGGTAAAAAGGGAATTTTCATAAGGGGTGAAAATTCACTCCTATACATTTTCCCCCCACTTTAGTGAGAACAAATATTGATGAGTCCTTCGGTAAAGTAGATTAGAGAAGTAGTAGGTTTAGAAATTTATACCTGAACCATGGATGAAGCATACCACAATCTGGTGGACTTGAGAGTGTAGGACAAACAAAGGACTTTCTAGTCATGTAGAACTATGAAGGTGAAGAATGAAAGTGTCTTACAAGCCTCTAGACTTGCAAGGAAGCAACCCCTAATATCTCTCACATGGAAGAATCCCTGAGAAGTAAGCACCTCACAAGCCCATAGACCTACAAGGAAGGTGTCCTCCAAAATCTCTCACATGAAGGAAACCCAAAAAAGTTGCTTACATACCTGCAGACCTGTAAGGAGGTGTCCCCCAAGATCTCTTACATGGAAGAAGCTAAGAAAGTGTTGTACAAGCCCATATATCTATAAGGAAGGTATCCTCTAAGAACTCTCTCATGAAGGAAACCCAAAGAAAGTTCCCTACAAACTCACAGACCTATAAGGGAGCGATGCACAAGATATCTCACATGGAGGAAGCTGAAAGGAAGCATCATCTAGGCCCATAGACGTGTAGGGAGGTATCCCCCAAGATCTCTCACATGGAGGAAACCAAAGGAAGGCAGACTCTGCAGATGTAGGAAGTGACTTCATAGGCGCACCAACAAAGCAACATGTTTACCCGCAGATAGAACATGTTAGAAAGTAATGACATGGGAAAGTAAGTGGATAGTCATGTAGACCATCAAGATGTTGGAAAACTTTCAAAGGGGTCCCTTGGGAACCCAATGTGAAGAAAGGGGTCCAGTCAAGGGATGCACTATTCAAAAGTACGAAAGAGGTGTTTCTTTCTCAAATCAATTCATCATCAAGGAATCCTTTTGAAAGATGTTCACTTCATCAAGGAATTTGAAAGGAAGAATATGCTCCCATGTGAGGGTAAGATCAAATATATTCCAACTTTGGAGGAAGGTTCTCAAGTTCTTTATGAAACCATGATGAAGGAAACACATTCCATTAGGGTTTCAATTCGAGAAAGTGATTCTTGAAAGAGTTTGTAAGGACTTTCAATTAAAGATTTGTTTGTGAAAATTGTGTTTTTTGAAAATCAAAGTGTTGTAGAAGTGGAATTATCACACATGAGAAGGAAAAATCAAGCAAAGAAGAGAGAAAGATAAAGGAATAGTAAAAGAGAAGAAAAAGACATGTAAAGGGAATAGGGGTAGCTTATATATATATATATATATATGTATGTATGTATGTATAGTAATACAATATAAACTGAACTGTCATCAACCCCCTACTATATCAAGCCATGTGAAGAATGCATAAGAAAACAAAGTAAAAAGTAAAAATTGGGTCAATATGGAAGGGAAGCCTAAATTCTCACAACGCTTTGCATCATCCCCAATTTATCAAAAATTAAACACAAACATGGAAGAATGATGATACAAATAGAGGAAGGTTTATGACACAAAAACCACACCTATATCCGAGCACCAAAAAGGGTGAAAAGGGTTATCCAAGAACACATAGTGCAATCATGGGGGAGCACATCACAACAAACACACATCTAATCTAAAGATAAAGAAGGAGCCTCCCTTAACACTGATCAACCAAGAGGCCATCCACTTCCTAGTCTACATCATCATAGGGGGAAGGAGGAAGAGCTTACAATGGTGTAATTTTAAAGGGAGGAGCTTCTGACCCTCCCACAACAAGGGCTAGGGAAGAGGGTCCCACAAGGTCGTCTCCATCGAGCTCTTGTGGAGCTAAGGTTAGAAACTTTGTGAATATTGCTAACAAGGAAATAAATTCATCCATAGAGTTAAACATGCAACTTACTGGAGTTCCATTTTTAACCTCAACAAATAGAGAAGGTTGCACTCGAGATTCACCACTATGCTCACCAAATGATTTAGGAGTAGTGAGAAACTTAGGGGAAGTTAGGATAGGTTTTGTCACTAGAATAGAACAAGTCAACATGGAACCACCTTTTGGAGAAGGCAGTGTCCTCTTACGTTCCCCATTGCTAGAGGGACTACCTTCCACCTTCTGCTTCATTGGGAGATGTGAACTCCCCATAGATGAGGCAAGAGGTGTAGAGGAATAGGAGGAGGAGAAAACCGTAGTAGACACCACCAAGGTGTTCATCATATCTATGAGTTTTGGGAAAGGTGAGACATCCAAAATGGACATCAAAATAGGTGGCTCCACTAAAGGAGTGATGAACACCTGCACCTTTTTAGGGTCATGTGCATTCATGCTCACAACAGAATACAGAAGTGATGTGAAAGTAGATTGAATAGAAACATATGGGAGGAGAGAGGAGGACGTTGTAGGAAGCCTTGAAACAGGGGTGGTCGTATCCTTTTCCTTCCTCTATGGACAACCAAGCTTGCAACAATGGAGAAATAGTATGATAAAGGAGAATGAACAAAATGAACACTAACACTACAAAAAAGTATTATGCTACTCAACCAAATCGTAGAGGACATGAGTAGAAAGATTACCACCTCCACCAAGAGCTCACAAGCTAATGGAGGAGAAAATGAGAGGACTCAAGCCCCTGCTACAATGGTGTTGTTCCACACTTGCTCTACAGAGTTGAAGGAGTGTTGATGTTGTTGCTATGGAGTGAAAATTGCTTCTTGAAGTGCTTGAGAATACAAGAAGTGAGTGCAAGAGAACTAAATTGAATACTCAGAGAGTGCAAAAGAAGATTGGTAGAGGATGGAATGAAGGAATGAACAGTGAATTTGAAGGAGAGTGAAGAAAACGACCATATTCAGGTCAGTCGGTCAAATAAAACATTACAAATTGACTTCGAATGGGAAGTGTAATGCCTCTATAGGCTCCAAACACAAGAATCTATCAGGGATGTAAGCATTCCACAAGGATTTCCATGCACCATGCAAGCATCCCCAATAGTTATTCCTCTGGCAACACACAAAATGAGTGCCAAGTGGAATGAAGGCAACGGGCTCGTGTGGAATTTAGCCTTAAATTTTGGTTTTATAAAGTGAGGGAGGGTAAAATGGGAATTTGAATAAGGTGTGAAAATTCACTACTATACACAAATTTATCATGCACTGTACTTAGGGCTATTCTCACATAATTAGCATCCATTTCACTACTAAATTCAAGAAACCAATTCCAAACATTTAGCTTCTTCCATACAAGCTTTTCATACTTTGGCTTCACAAAGAAATTATCTCCAGTTAACTCTTTTAAACATTGATTCTTGACTACTTGATGATCAAATGCTTCCAATTTCTCATCAATGTAAACTCTAGTATCCACAAGGAGCAAGACCTCATTTAGAATTTGAGAAAATGTAGCAAAAAGGTCAAAGTCAAAAACCTTCCATGAAAACCTTTTGAACTTTGGTCTAGGTCTCTTAGAAATCTCAAGCACTCTTGGTCTAGCCATTTCTCCCTCACTTCTTTTATAGATGCTTATGGAAATTACTTCTAATGCAAACCCACAAAGTATAGATAGTTGTAAACACCTTTTTCATGCTTAATGAAAACTAGGGTTTGATACCAGATGCTTTGAATCACCTTTTGATATCCGTCAACTCACTCTACTTTCTTCAAATGTGTAAAAATTGATTTAACACAACTTAGAATTATACTTTATACTTTACCGATCTGCCCTAATTTTTCATTTATTGCATTTGATCTCTAAAAAGCTGATAAACACCTCATGAATATATTGTAAACCCTAAAATGTTGTGAAAATATTCAAATTTGTAAATTTTCTACCAAAATCTTTTTCAAAATTTTCAAAATGTCATTTTGCATCACATATCTTTGTTTCACTACTTGACACCTCGTGCATTAGGGTTTTGTTAGTTTTCTCTATAATACTCCCCCTAAACCCATTATTGAACTTATTTTTTAGAAGAATTGTCTACACTGGATGGAAGTACAAATGTAATAGGTTCATCCTTTTTCTTAGATTATTTCTTCTTCTACCAAATCTTCTCCATTTCCTTCTTCACTTTAGTAGTATCAACTTTATTAGCGTATTTATTTGTTTGTTTTGGATTAGATTTCCTCTAATTTTTTCAACTATAGAATCTTGAAATATGTCCTAGTTTGTTGCAAGTGTAGCATACAACATTTTTCTACCAAACTAATTTGAATTCATTCTTGATCTACACTAGATAGCCTTATGTCCAAATGCATGGCACATGTAGAAGTAACCATAAAAATATTGAAAATTTCTACCATGATTGAATCTATTCATCATCATTTTACTACTACACTCAATAGCTCTATGTCTAGGTTTCTTGCAAGAAAAGCATTGTCTAGAAAAGAATATAATATTTTGATTTATTCTACTGCTACATTCTATTGCCCTATGACCAAATTTTTTACATGAGAAACAATTGTCATTGAAAGATGGGTACCTTTGAGCATTAGGTTGTCTAATAGGAATCCTTCCAATATTGTTTCTTTGCTTCTTGATATGTCTACATTTCTTTGAATCTTCCTTTGGTTTTCAACCTTGTTAGGGGTCTAATTTTCCTTTGATCTTTGTCCTTCTTCAATTCCCAAACCACTTTTATCTGTAGAAGTTTTTTGTCCTAAAATCAGTTCATCCAACCCTGTAGAACTTCTTTTGAATTTGTCCTTATGAGCTGATTTCTCTAGATCTAATCTTAGGGTTACCACTTCTTGTTCAAGCTTGATGCATTCATCAGTCTTACATTGAATTTCAATTTTTTGATAGTCCTCAATTCTCTTCTTTTCTTCCACTTGCAACTTTAGTTTGGTAATCTCCTCATTTTATTTCTTCAATTCACCACTAACTTCTCTATTCCTTTCCTTGAACTTCTTGATTTTCACTCTCAATTTTTTGATGAACTCATTTACTTCTTTTAGTTTCTCCTTTAGAATTTCTTTTTCAATTTCAACTCTATTAAGATCTTCAAGAGTAGCATTAAGTTCTTCTTTGTCAATTGTTCAGTCATCTTCAATGTATTCAATTGTAGAGATTTCTTCTGGAGGAGTAAGACACCTTTTTTAATCCATGTGTTCAAACTAGAAGGTTTTCCTCAAGCTATTAGGATTTAATAAAGGAACTTGGCTCTTATACCAATTGTTGAACACCTAGAATACTGAGAGGGGGGTTAGTCAATATTCTATTAAACCATTCAACTATAATCCATCCAATCATTAAACCATATCTAAGTACAATTAAGAATGAAGAGATTAAAGAGATCATAACACCACATGACACATAAAAACCATGATTTTTACATGGAAAACCCAAAATGGATAAAATCATAATGAGGATTAGATCACAAGATATTATAGCTGGTTATAAGATATTACAATAGCTTTTAGCTAGGACACACTATCCTTGAAAGGATCACTACCTAAAATGATTACAAAATAGAGTATGGCTCACTACCAAAAAGTGAACGGATGGAATACACCTTCATGTGCTGAATTTAGTTCCAATGAAGCTCTAAAATGCAAAATCATGCACTGCCTTGATGTTGCTCAAGATACACAACAATTATTCCTTGATACAAAAATTATATGTTCAGTATTACTAGTTCACATAGTATCATACTATCAAACATCTTCTCTCAACATATTATCACATATACAAAACAAAAAATTTACACATATATATGTTATTACATCCACATACATCAATTAGGTCGGCCTAATTAGATGTACACACACTTAATTCAAAGTAGCATGTCATCTCAAAAAATGAAACAAACAAAACATGCAAGGCATGATTTGGGTCAGAAAAAACCTAAAAGGGATCTCTTTGACATCCAAAAAACATATTAATCTTCATACCACTTATTCAAATATAGGGTCAGCCAGAAGAAGACTTGTCACAAATATAGGCCAAGCTAACTAACATCAATCAACTATATGATCATATGAGCATTTTCCATTTGAATACATGTGGAGATGACACCTATAAACCATCTCCCAAAGTTATAAATAGGGTATGTGCAGGATCATGGTGCGCCAAAAAGTGGCAATATTATGAGGGTATGTGGCTGATGACTTTTTTTCACCCAAAATTAATGAAACAAAAAGGGTTTTTAGAGGAGATTCTTAGCTTTCCAAAAATATAAACTATGATTTAATTTGAATTTAATAAATAATTATTATTCAATTTCTATTAGAATTATGACTAAAGTCCTGGTTGATAGGCTGATTGAAAAACATCTATAACTTTCAAACGGTATCATATTTTTTGAATCCAAAACATGCGTCACATTCTATGATTCTCATACTATAGGATTAAAAAAAGAAAAATTAAATTTCATGAAGTTTTGACCAAGTTAAGGTGGTCAGACAGACGAGTTTTTATATTTTCTAAAAGTTGTAATAAAAATTCATAATTAATTATGGAAAAAAATTACAAAAATGCATCACATCCAAACATGAGTCCTCTACTTATATATAAAATCTTACAAAAATATTATCATTTTATTACGGTTAGGGTGGTCAGGACACCTACTTCATTTTTTTCCCGAAATTTAAGTATTCTGCATTGAAATTTCAAATTTTCACTAAATAGATTTTATTTATTTTTAAATAAACCTAGTATTTTAGAAACTAAATTCAATTTTCTACAAATTCTATTCTTACATATTTTTGAAATAATATAGATAACTTATTCAAATATTTATGTCAAGTTGCCTAACACTGATTTTTCTGAATTTTGTGCCACTTAAGGGCCTGTTTTTTGCATGATGATCCTACACATACCCAATACTAGATCAAGGTACTAGAGGAATGCATACAAAATAACTCATACCACTATGCACAGTTATAATCAGAAGAATGTATGCCAAAATTTTGACATTTATGTCTTTCAGCCCATTAAACCAAAATTTCTAAAAAATTGTTCATAGATGTATTTAATAGTCCTGAATAACATACTGAACCATGTAGTCTTGTTATAAATTTTAAATATATTGAATAACCCAAGGAACATTTTAAGAGAAAATCAAAGTTACATAAACTAGAAAACCATACGAATGCAAACCAGGACTCTAAAAGATTATGCAATGTTGATGTGAAAAAACTATATTAAGAGATTCCAAGCTGAAAAGATACAAAGCAAAGATGCATGAATAATGACTAAATGCATCAAGGTGCATGTATGCCAAAGTATGCAACAATGCAAGAGAATGAACGTATGCAAGTACAAGCTAGGTAGTGAGTTTATATAGAACTTAGGAGAGGAGGTAGCTGGAAAATCTAACCAATAGGAATCAACCACAAAAAGTGGAGGATGCCACCAAGAGCGGAATGTGTTCCACCCTTTAAGGAAGGTGACACCTCATACTTATGATCTAGTAATAAACTCACTTTATTATCCTCAACAAGATTAATTAAGCATAGGAAAAAATTAGGACTAAGGGAAAATAAATTAACCCACTAGGAAAATAAAAACCTACACCAACACCCCCCATTAAGCGCAATTTAGGAGGATGAAAAATATGATGGGTCCCAAAAAATGAAGCCATGTTAGGTACCCATGTACATATAAAATTCTCCCTAAAGAAGAAGATGACCCATCCCACAAAAAGGAATTACACCCCCCATAATAGAGAGAGAAATGAAGTGGAAGGACAAAGAAGACCCTCCAAAGAGATCCAATGGTAGATGCTTGAAACTAGATGTAGAAGATGGTCCAAGATCATAAAAAAATGTTCCTCACATTAGGAAGAAACAAAAACAAAGGTGTATGTGAACTATCTCCTCACTCCTTAAAGGAATATGTAGGAAGAAAACTCAAGTTGTATGGAGTCTCCCAACTTGGCTCAAATGTCCTCATGTCGATGTTGAAGGCTCCCATAATAAAATTAGGCATTCTAGGCCACACTACTAAAAAATGAAAACTAATATCTCCTAGAGATTGAAGTATAACACCATCCAAAGACTCAAGTATCTCTTGTGAAGATGTATCCTCCAAATGTTGATCTAAATTTTCCACACTCATGTCAAACTATGATGAATTATCATGTAGAGATTGAACAAGAGGGTCAAAGTGTTCCCTCACAATAACTAAAGAAGAATCAACTTCATCAAAAAGAAGATGCATATCTTTAATAGTGTCTCCCAAATCTGTAATATGTGTCTCCATAAACAAGTCTGAAATACCTATCAAGAGATCATCCCAAGTTGAATCTAAAACACAATGGATGTCCAACTATAAGAAGTCATTGGTGGCTTTCAAAGAAGAAACTCTAGACTCTAAAGTAGCAATAGTAGATGCAAGGAAAAAAGAGTGGTCCTAAAACAGAATATGTATGTCCTCAATAGTGTCATCTACATCCAAAATGAGGGACTCTACAAACAAACATGAGATTTCTGGTAGAAATTGGTCCCAATGAACTAAATTCATAAGAATTAACTGATAATGTTGCAATGTATCACTGAAGGCTCTCGACGAATTATATCTAGAATCTTAATTTGCAATAGGTGATGGTGATGGGGTATCAATGAATTGATTATCTACATAATATGGGGAAACACAAGTCTCAATATCATCCATAATAGCTTGGTTCTAAAAGGAAATATCACTTTCAGATGAAAATCTAATGTCTCCATACAAATGTTGAATGATGGTCCAAATAGTGAAAGGGTACTGTGTGCTCTACATGATGTAAAATATCCTCAAAAATAGTAAGACATATTAGTCCATAGACCATGTCATTATTGCTAAACCATGCATTCTCCTGATCATAGTCACATGCATTCTCCTGATCATAGTCACTTGGCTTAGGAATGAGTCAAAGGAGATAGAGTAGTAGATCCTACTCAAGGAAATGATTCTTTATCCCTTATTTTTAGGAAAAATAGTTCTCTAAAGTTAGCTTGACAACAAAAGGATGGAAATAATTTTTAAGAGACATGCTTAACCCCCCATAAATGGAACTTTATCTTAGTTCATGATTACAAATTGTTTGTATAATCCCCCCAAGATTCATAGAAAAAGAAACTTTATGTGAATGAAAAAAGAGACATCAAGAGACAACCCCCCTTTCCACTAGTCTCATAAATAACCCCCCAAGATATTACAATGTTGGAGCTTTATGATTAGTGCAGTTGCAAAGCCTTAAATTCCAAGATACAATGCTCAATAGGCCCACAATGACAAAAATTATAAATTCTAATACAAAATTAGTCTGAGATAAAATATAGAAAATTAGCTTTGTATTTATGTATTTCTCTTTAATTCCTTTCCAATGCCTATTCATTTCCAAAAAAAGGAGATCTGGGGTGAAAGTTATGGCTCGTTGAAGAAAAATGCAACAATATATTCAACCTGCAATTTATCTAATAGAAAAATGGAAAAAAATATTTTCAAAACCTTTTTAGATGGAAATTTCTCATCTCTATCTTTCCAATGATATCTCATTTCTAGAAAATGGACATCATGGTGAAAAGTTATTATTTAAAAAAAAGAAAAGCTAACTTTTGCCTGTAGTGACGACCCCCTAGCAAAAGAAAAAATTCCCAAAAATCAAATTCATCTAATAGAAAAAATTTATATGAGAATAGGGGTTTTTGGGCCTTCTAAACACATTGGAAAGGTTTGTTTGCCCTGAAAAGTGCTCTAGTAAAAACTATTCAAAAATCTAAGCTTCAAACCCCCGTTTGCAACTTTGTCAAATGATCTCCAATTTGGATGAAACGAAAGGAAAATCTAAATTTCTTGAGCCTTCTTGACGCATTGGAACATTCAAAAAATGCTACCAGTATAACCAAAAATGTTGCAATCGCCTAGATATCACAAAACATCTATGAAATATGAAGAGGTTATTAGATCATTGCAAATCCTTTTTGATTCTCCAAATCATTTAAAAAGCAACAAAAGAGCATACAAGAATTTACAATATATTTACAAGAAACTAAATCTCTCAATCAAGGATCTATGCCCATAGGTTTCTCAAAAAGAAGGCTCTAATTCCATGTTAGAAATATGAAATAGATTGAATAACCCAAGGACCTTCTTAAGAGAAAATAAAAGTTATATAAACTAGAAAAAAAATAAAAATGCAAACTAGGACTTAAAAATATTTTGCAATGTTGATGTGAAAAAATTACATTAAGAGCTTCCAAGTGGAAAAGATACAAAGCAAAGATGCAACATGAATAATGATTACATGCATCAAGGTGCATTTATGCAAAAGTATGCAACAATGCAAGATAATGAAAGGATGCAAATACAAGCTAGGTAGTGATTTTATATAGAACTTAGGAGAGGAGGTAGGTGTAAAATCCAACCAATAGGAATTAACCACAAAAAGTGGAGATGGAGGTCACCAAAAGTGGAGATGCCCACTGAAAGTGGAAAGTATGGACCACAAAAGTGAAAAGTATGGACCACCAAAAGTGGAGGATTCCACCAAGAGTGGAATGTGTTCCACCCTTTTAGGAAGGTGACACCTCATACTTATCTCCTAATAAGAAACTCACTTTACTATCCTAAGCAAGCTTAATTAAGTCTAGGAAAAACCTAGGACTTAGGGAAAGTAAATTAACCCAATAGGAAAATAAAAACCTACACCAAAAAGGTCGATAGTCTAAAATAAGTAATTTTTTATCAAACTTCTAGATCAAGGTAACACAAAAACTATTTACCTGATTAGAAAAAACTATCACCAAACAATTTCAACATCAATCACAACACACCAGAGGGTTTCTTCTTCATTCTTCCAACAATACAAGCATATTATTCAATAATGTATGATAATGCTTACAAACAATAATAAATCTAAAACTAAGTTATGAAGCATGGAATGCACTTGGATTTTAAATATTTAAAGTAAACCATCTCTAAATATCTATTGAAGCTTGTCATTGTATAATGGAGGCAACATATTATTATCAAAAAATTGAAATACAAAATATAATCCTTAATTAACTCTTTTTTCTTTGTGTTTTCATTACATGCTTGAGAGATAAACATCTTAGCATGTATTGAAGCACTTCATTTATTGTAAGGAAAAAATATATGAATACTTTTTTAAGAACATATTGCAATAACATTAATCATTTATAGTTATGTCAAATCATTATTGATTTATTTGAATAATAATTTATAATGAAAATATGGACACCATCGATAATAAAAGATATGTAACAATCAAATAGCCATATAGGAATACATAAATATATGTCAATATAAGTATAACATATATACAAAAAATCTATATATGCTTACAAGAATTCTATATTGGCATACAATGTCACATATATATAATACAAAATATATGTTCAAAAATGTCATAGAAATATAGCCACAAAGCTTAATAAATAGTCATTTCCATCCAAGTGAAGGAAACATACCACAAGTGGCCTTTGATTGTTGGGGGGATGGAGACCCATATGATGGTGGTCTCTTTTGAATTCATTCACTCAACCTCTTGTTTAAATATTCATGGAGCTCCACCTATTACAATAAAAAGTATAGAAATTAATATATAGAAATTATATAATAAAATAAAATATACCAAAATAATCACTTGCCACAACCAAATAATTTCTCTACTCATCCACACCAACAACATGCTCATGCTTTGGAATTGTAAATCCCTATACCAACCATCCAAATAGCAATTAAACTATAAATGAATAATAATTTCTTTTTCAATAATAGACAAATAAAACAACGAATATAATGTGAACTTTACTAATTTATCACATACCTCTATCAAAGGCATTGAACTCACTATTGCTACAGTGAAACCATGATCCACTATCCTATCAATATGAGGAGGAGTGTCTACTTGGATCATCTAAAAATAAATCAACATCATTCCATTGATTACGAGTTTTGATAAAGAGTTACACATAATATAATCACATAGAAAAGATAGGTTTGTTCAATGGAGGTCCCAAGAGATAATACAATAAAGAGTTCTATAGAAGGTAGAAAATTAATTGATATCACTACCCTATATTTTTGGAGGTACAACATGAAAAAATTAAATTCATAGATTATGAAGTAAATAGAAACCTAGAATTAAATTAACTAAAAAGTATAAAGCATACTTACAAACTATCTAGAACCTTAAAGTCATTAAACATTAATCAATTATGAAATACAATGTTTTTATTTTAAAATTAAAAATACTTTGTATTACCTAAGTGAAACTTTAATGACCACCTCCACTACCAAGTGTTGTTGTCGAAGGTCTAATATTAACCTATTCATTATCCAAAATGAAATATAAGAATATCATTCATATAACATTTAACTATTCACATGTAATATTTATAATTCTTTACTAGTTACATACCTCTATAGTAGATTTTGTCATGTAATAGGGAGATGGAAGACCACTAGAAATAGGGTGAACAATATGACCTTAAAATTTCATTACAATCATTCAACTAATTTAGTTAATCTTGCATTTTAAAAATGAAATTTAATAAATAAATTAAATGAAGTTCTTGGTATTTACTGTAAGGAAAGTAGAGGTACGGAAACACTTTCCTAACATCAAATCCACAGGGAAGAATGCAGACAGTACTTTTAATTTCCTAATTACAAACCAATTGAATTACAAACCAATTAAGACAAACATGAAAGATTTACAAAAACATAAATAATACTCAAAGACAATGAACAACAAATTTACGTGGGAAAACCCTTTCAGGAAAAACCCACCACACCAAGTTGAATTTCTTTGTATTACAGTAACAACAAAATTACATACAATAAAAAATACAACTCTCTGGTATTTCACAGTAGTTTCACTGTTCAATCTTTTTCTTAGAAATGCTCTCAATAATTTGACTCACATAATCACATCAGAATGCTATCCCTTAAATGTTACCACATTCTGATTTTGTCTTTTGTTCATCCTTATCCACCATTACTAATCATAGACAATTTTCTTTCGAGCAATTTATTTTTCCTTACATGCAGTCCAGCTCCAGCGTTGCAACTGTTGCAAAAGTCTAACTGCCATCCATTTGAAAATTGCTTCCTCTGATTGGTCCACGAGGCTCCACATAGGATGGTTAAACTAGTCAAGGGCGTTCAACTTTGTTGGCATATCAGTGAGACACTAACAATGTCTCCCCAATGCAACAAAGTCTTCACATTGATATTGCTAAGAGTTCAAATAGTCGGCAAGATGTTTTACCGAGCTCACAAGTTGCATTGACCTCAGTCATCAATCGGCGAGACCCATCACTATTGCCAGGAGATCATATTGGGGTTCTAAAGTCATATTGAAGTCTCTATCCTCCATCGCATTCCTATCGACAAGACTCAAACCAAATGCCACAAGTCATATCGATCTCAAAGAAGTCATCAGCAAGACTATTGCAGATTGCCAAGACCTCATACCGAAGTCTTTAAGTCATGCCATCATGAGATTTCTATTCTGTGAGACAATCATCTTTCATCAAGACATCACACCGAGCACATTACCTTGAGGAACATTTGCTATCAACAAGAAATTTGTCTTTCACTGAGACTTCACTCCGAGCATAGCCAAGTCTTACCGAGTTGGAAAGACTTATGTCTTTCACTGAGACCTTTCTTTGAGTGCTTAGAGTAACTCCAATGACTTTAGTTGTGTCCTCATTGGCATGACCTTCATCAGTCACTGGGACATCTTATGGAAACCTCCACCATTGGTGAGACTTCACATAGTCACTGAGAGTTCTCCCTACCCCCTTTGTGTTACCTTGATGATCTCTTGGTGTCATTGAGACATTTCATATCGATAGGACTACATACCGACAACCCAAGTCTCCTGGATAATAGCGAGTGAATAACAATTAGTGAGAGAAACAACAATCAATGAGAGATCTTCTTCAGTCTCCATGTCATAGTGATACCATCATTCGGCAAGACTAAAACCAAGTCGCAGCGACTAGGGCATTTCAACAAGATTCAGAATAGTTAGTTGACTAGACATGAATAATGTCACAGCAACTTTGCTCTACTGGAGTTACATGTTAGTAAGACTTGAGGCACATATTCCAACAAGCTCCCACTTGACAAAGATCTTACTAACACCTCTAGAGTATAATAAAACTATTGAGATTCATGGGCCAAAAGGCGCATCTAACTAGCACACCACCTGTATTTGTCTCTGCTCACAGGCTTCGTCAACGCATCTACAACATTTTCCAGAGTATCCACTTTCTCCAAAGAGACCTTCCCATCCTCCACCATATCTCATAAAAAGTGATACTATACATCTATATGTTTCGTCCTAGCATGGAAAGTAGGATTCTTTGCCAAACATATAGCACTCTGACTATCATAGTAAATAGTAATTTTTCCTGCATCAAAACCAATGTTAGAACACAAACGCTTTAACCAGATTGCTTAATTATAGGCATGTGTAGCTGCCATGTATTCTACCTCTATAGTGGAAAAAGTGACTACAGCCTGCCACTTGCTCATCCAACTCACTGCACCACCATTCATCATGAAAACATATCCACTGGTGGATCTTCTGCTGTCAATGTCCCCTGCCCAATTAGATTCCACATAACCTCGAATACTAAGAGTCCTCTATGATTCAACCAAGTTCCCATGGTAGCATAAAGCATAGTCTGAAGTGCCCTTTAGATATCTAAACACTCTCTTCATAGCATCCCAATGTGTCCTTCTAGGGTTAGCCATAAACCGACTAAGAACTCCCATTGCTTGGGCAATGTTTGGCCTTGTACAAACCATTGCATACATAAGGCTACCAACTGCACTAGCATAAGGTACACTGGTCATGTCCTCCATCTCAGTAGGAGATTTTGGATAGTATTCAATAGATAGCTTTGTTCCCTGCAAAACTAGAACAACTAGCTACTTGCACTCAGTCATACAAAATATATCTAGAATAGTCATGATATACTTACTTTGACTGAGCCAAAGTTTCCTATTTTTTCTGTCCATGGTTATTTCCATTCCTAGAATGTACCTTGCTGCACCAAGATCTTTCATTTCAAACTTTGCAGACAACTGAGACTTAAGATCAGAAATCATTAGCTTACTATTGCCTATGAACAACATATCATCAACATAGAGAGCAATAATAAGGACTTGATCACTTTCAGCTTTGTAATAAACACAATGATCACATTTTGATCTTACAAATCCCAATGACAAGACAAAAGTGTCAAACTTTTGGTACCACATTCTAGGAGACTATTTTAAACCATATAGAGATTTCTTCAATTTGCAAACCAGTCTTTCTTTACCTTTTTCCACAAAGTGCTCCGGCTGGGACATATAGATTTCTTCTTCAAGATCACCATGAAGAAACGTTGTCTTCACATCTATCTATTCAATCTCTAAGTCATATGTTGCTGCAAGTGACAAAATAAATCTAATGGATGTCAGCTTAGCTATAGGAGAAAATATTTCTCCATAATCAATTCCCTCTACCTGGGAATAACCTTTCGCAACCAACCTTGCTTTATATTTTTCCACATTGCCGTCTAGACCTATTTTCTTTTTAAATACCCATTTTTAGCCCACATCTTTTCTGTCTTTAGGAAATGGCACCAAACTCCAAGTACCATTATTTTCTAATGATGCCATTGCTTCATTCATGGCTTCCAACCAAGAGTTTGAATTAGACATTTTAAATTCCTCTTTCACAGTCCTAGGTTCATCAGTGCTAGAAATAAAAGCATAGGCACAAGTAGACTCAATCAAAGAAAACCCATACCTATTAGGTTGCTTTCTTTCATGAGTTGACCTCCTCATAGGCTAAGGCTGAGGTTGTTCTTCATCTTCTTCAAAACTTTCATAACTACTTGAGCTCTCCTCAGTATTAGGTACATTTTGATTTTTCAATTCATCTTTATCTAGTGTTGGAGGAATTTCTGCTACATCCTTTTCATTTTCTAATTTCTTCTCTGACTGTAGATCCAATGTAGAAGGCTTCAGCTCATGAAAGATAACGCTTCTACTATACAAAACCTTCTCGGTCTCAGGGTTCCAAAGCTTGTATCCTTTTATGCCAGCACTATAGCCAATAAAAATACACTTTATAGCTTTGTTTTCCAACTTGGATCTTTTTTCAAATGGCACATATGTATATGCCTCAAAACCAAAGACATGAATATGTCTTAGAGAGGGCTTCTTTCTAGACCATGCTTCCAAAGGCATCTTCTCAACAAGAGCAGTGTTAGGAGAATGATTTACCAAGTAACATGCTATAGAGACTGCTTCAGCCTAGAACTTCTCCTCCAAGCTAGCACTGCTCAACATACTTCGTGCTCTCTCCATTATTGTCCTATTGAACCTTTCAACAACTCCATTTTGTTGTGGAGTGTAAGGTGTATTCTTGTGTCTTTTGATCCCATGATCTTTACAGTACCTTTCAAATTCATCTAAACACAACTCACCGCCATTGTCAATCCTTAAACATTTTATTTTTCTACTAGTCTGATTTTCAACAAGGTTTTTAAATTCCTTAAATCGACTGAACACTTCTGATTTACTTTTTAGAAAATATATAAACGCTCTTCTTGAACAATCATCAATAAATGACACATAGTATCTTGATTTAGACAAAGAAGGAACATTCACTAGAACAAACACATCAGAATGAATATAATCAAGCAAACTAGAAGATTTATGAGGACTAGAATAAAATGAAACACGGTGCTGCTTTCCATATATGCAATGTTCACAAAATTCGAACTCAAGGTTACAATTTTCAAGCCCTTCTACCAGGTTTTTTATTTTTCAAGTTTTTTAAACCTTTCTCACCAATGTGGCCTAGCCTATGATGCCAGAGCATAGTATTCTCTACTGGAAGTTTAACCTCCATGGAGTTTACACCATCAAGAATGTTTTCCTTCTTTTCTCCATGAGGAACCTTAAGTGACTTTTTAGAGACATTGTTGCATTGGACAGCCAGTTCATCTAGCTTGTACAGAGTACCAATTCAATCACCCCTAGCTAGCACCATAGAGCCTCTAGTCATCTTGTAGCCATTTCCAAAGAATGTGACCTACACTCTGATATCATTTAGCTTACTTACATAAATTAGATTTTGAGCCAGACCTGGTATATGCATTACATCATTGATTCCCTTCACTCTTCCATCAAGGAATTGAATTCTGACTCTTCCACAACCAACAATTTCCAAAGATGAAACACTTGCCAAGTACACCTTTCCACCATTGTATTCTTCATACTTCATGAACCAGTCTCTATGAGATGTCATGTGGAAAGATGGTCTAGAATCAATCAGCCAGACATCTTTTGATGCCCATGTAGCCAAAGCTGCAATGAAGGCGTCTGCATCACTCTGAGAAGAATCATTGCCAGAAGATTTCTTCTTCTTCTTTTTCTCCTCCTTGCAATCCTTTCAGACATGACTAGGTTTCCCACAATTCTAGCATTTCACCTTGGACTTCTTGCTAGGAGGCTTTGATCTCCCTTCTTATTTCAATCTGGACTTCTTGCCTTCTTCTTGCCTTTCTCCTTTGGTCTACCTCTAACAGCCAAAGCCTCCTTTGCCATCTCAGAAGATTTTCTTCTCATTTCTTCTAATAATAGAGAAGCAACAACATCTTCCATCTTGAATGTGGATGTTGTACTCCCTATAGCCATCACCAAATGATCCCAAGAATTAGGCAGTGAACATAGCAATAGCATGCAATGATCTTCATCTTCAATCTTCACACCAATAGATGTCAACTGAGCAATCAACATGTTGAAAGCCTTCAAGTGATCAGCAACAGACCCTCCTTCTTGCATTCTCAAAGAGTACAACTTCTTCCTCAAGAACAACTTGTTCACCAAGGACTTTCCCTGATAAATGGATGCTAATCTTTTCTGCAAGGAAGATGTAGTCTTTTCTTCATACATTCAGAAGAATAGAATCTGCTAAATAGAGCCTTATCAGCCCTTTTGATTTTCTATCTGCCAGGTCCAAATTTTCTTGCTTCATGCCTTGAGGCATAGTTCCAGACACAGCAAGCCACAGATCATGATCCACTAACAAATCTTCCATCTTGAGTTTCCACAATTCAAAATTGCTACCATTGAACTTCTCTATTTCCATCTTTCTAGATGTGCTTGCCATCTTAATCTATAATTAACTTCTTAGAATTCTACCAAAATCCCATTGGAAAAGGATTGACACAAAAAACCCAACCAACTCACAAGGATAGCACAACTAGCCAAGCTTTGATACCACTTGTAAGGAAAGCAGAGGTGCGGAAACACTTTCCTAATGTCAAATCTACGGGGAAGAATGCAGACAGTAGTTTTAATTTCATAATTACAAACCAATTGAGACACACATGAAAGATTTACAGAAATAGAAGTAATACTCAAAGACAATGAACAATAGATTTACGTGGGAAAACCCTTTCAGGAAAAAACCCACCACACCAAGCTGAATCTCTTTGTATTACAGTAACAACAAAATTACATACAATCATAAATACAACTCTCTGGTATTTCACAGTAGTTTCACTATTCAATCTTTTTCTTAGAAATGCTCTCAACAATTTGACTCACATAATCACATCAAAATTCTATCCTTTAAATGTTACCACATTCTTATTTTGTCTTTTGTTCATCCTTATCCGCCATTACCAATCATAGACAATTTCCTTTCAAGCAATTGATTTTTCCTTGCATGTAATCCAACTCCAGCATTGCAATTGTTGCAAAAATCTAACTGCCATCCATTCAAAAATCATTTCCTCTGATTGGTCCATGAGGCTCCACATAGGGTGGTCAAACTGGTCAAGGGTGTTCAACTTTGTTGACATATCGGTGAGACACTAACAGTGTCTCCCCAATGCCACAAAGTCTTCACATCGATATCGCTAAGAGTTTAAACAATCAGCAAGATGTTTTATCGAGCTCACAAGTTGCATTGACCTCAGTCATTAGTTGGCGAGACCCATCGCTATTTCCAGGAGATCATACCAGTCTTCTAAAGTCATACCAAATTCTCTATCCTCCATTGAATTCCTATTAGCAAGAGTTTCCTCATCAGCAGGACTCATACCGAATGCCACAAGTCATATCGATCTCAAAGAAGTCATTAGCAAGACTATTGTAGATCGCCAAGACCTCATACTGAAGTCTTCAAGTCATGCCATTGTGAGATTTCTATTTGGTGAGACAATCATCTTTTGTCAAGACATCACATCGAGCACATTACTTCGAGGAACATTTTCTATCAGCAAGACATTTTTTTTTCACTGAGACTTCACTCTGAGCACATCCAAGTCTTACCAAGTTCGCAATACTTATGTCTTTCACCAAGACCTTTCTTCGAGCGCTTAGAGTTACTCTGATGACTTCAGTTGTGTCCCCATTGGCGTGACCTTCATCAGTCGCTGGGACATCTTATCAAAACCTCCACCATTAGAAAGACTTCGCATAGTCGTTGAGAGTTCTCCTTGTGCCCTTTGTAATACCCCGATGATCTATTAGTGTCACTGAGACATTTTATATCAGCAGGAATGCATACCGACAACCCAAGTCTCCTTGATAATAGTGAGCGAATAACAATCAGCGAGAGAAACAACAGTCAGTGAGAGATCTTCTTGAGTCTCCATGTCATAGTGATACCATCATTCGACAAGACCAAAACCAAGTCACAACGACTAGGGAATTTCAACAAGATTCAGAACAATTAGTCAGCCCGACATGAATAATGTCACAATGACTTTTCTCTACTGGAGTTACATGTTAATAAGACTTGTGGCACATATTCCAACATTTACCTAACTATCAAGGCTGAATGTATCACTTAGGAGGGAAACTGTCATTCCCATCTCATCAACTACAAATTTAATCTAGGCACATGCATCTTGACTATCCTTAGAATCATAAACATAAAGTGACCCACAATCTTGACATAAATGAGGTGGAACTTGACTTGTTGAAGACTCACATACCTCACCCTATGCTAAAGGACTAGTATGTTGTATGAGGCTCTGAGTGAGGAAGAAAATTGAATACAAGGTATCAACCTCAACAATCTCCTTGAAAATGGAAGTGATAGTCATGTGCTCATATGTTATTCTAGCAAGTTGTCTCATTGGTCGATGTGCTTTAATACATGTCCCCACTCTATCCTATGTAGAGCCCCTTGTTGGAAAATGTGCCTCAAGCTTACTAATGTGGAACTCCTAAAAGAGAAAGATTGGCGAGACCCTTGGATTATCTTTCTGATGAGCAGCTATGATCAAAATTCATGAAGAGTTCAGATTGGTGTGACATTAGACCTGTCTTTCTAATGGAGTCATTGGTGTGACCTAAATGGTCGATGTGAGTCCTCAATCTCTCAATGATAGTAGAAGTTTTGGAGATGATCATCATTAGGGAGAATCTCACCAATGAGATGATTGTGAAAGAGGTGTGGTAGCATGGTTACTACCATATTGAGGGAACCTTTTGGCTAAGATGTGGTAGTGTAGTGTATACCGATATACCATGGGAACCTTCTGACTAGGATGTGGTAGCACAATTACCATGAGATCCTTGTGACTGACTGGAGGTAGCATGAGATACTGCTATACCGCAAGAGCCTTTTGGTTGTTAAGCAGTTGCACAATGTATAATCAATGAGCATGAACTTGGTTGACTTTCTATTTAGTTTATGATAGTGTTGGTCATCCTGATGGTCATATGGTTGGGGATAATTCACCAAGTTTGAGCAATAGACCGGTAGAAGACTATGCTACGTGTGATGGAAAATGGGCAGTTTGGCATTGGTGAGACATAGTCTATTATCTCACCAATATGCGATACAATTGAGGAAGCAAAATGTAAACTAATTGGAAATTGAACTATTATGACCATTCTCTTGTGGGAGATCAACAAATCATGTGTGGATGGATGTACAGTTCGGATGGTGGTAGAATTATTCGATTGAATTGAAGATTGATCAGTGAGTAATTTGTTGTATGCTTTTGAAAGCATTGTAATAGTGATGTGTACAAGATTAATCAATGAAATTTTTCTACTAATAATTGACATCAAAAAGTGAAGTCTAAACTTTGTATGTAATCTTTGTTTACTATAATACAAAGAAATTTTATTTGGTGTGGTGGGTTTTTCTCCTGTAATGGTTATCCCACGTAAAACATGGTGTCAAATTGTTTATGTATTCATTTCTTGGTTTTTTTAATCTTTCATGTGCATCTATTGTTAATCTGTAATTGAAAAATTTAAAGACATATCTGCATTCTTCTTTGAGGTTTGATGTTAGGAGTGTTTGTTCTACACCTTAAGCATTCCTTACAAGTGGTATTAGAGCCTGGCCAGTTGTGTTATCCTTGTGGGTAGGTTGGGTTTTTGGTGTCAATTCTATTTAGTGGTAGTCTTGTAGAAGTCTGGTAATTTAAATTACAGATTGAGATGGCATTGGCAAGTACCTCTAGAAAAATTGAAATTGAGAAATTCAATGGTAGTAATTTTGAGTTGTGGCAACTCAAAATGAAATATTTATTGGTTGATCATGATCTTTGGATTTTTGTGTTTGGAGAAAAACCTTCTAGCGTGAAGCAAGAAGATTGGGAACTTGTAGATTGAAAATCAAAGGGGCTGATAAGGCTCTATTTGGTAGACTCTATTCTTCTAAACATTCATGAAAAGAAGACTGCATCTTCTTTGTGGAAAAGGCTAGGAGACATTTATTAGGGAAAGTCCTTGGTGAATAAATTATTCTTAAGGAAGAAGTTGTACTCTTTGAAAATGTAGGAAGGAGCAACTGTAGCTAATAATTTGAATGCCTTTAATATGTTGATTGCTCAGTTAGCATCTGTGGGTCTCAAGATAGATGAAGAAGATCATTGTATGCTATTGCTATGTTCTTTTCCAAATTCTTGGGATCACTTGGTGATGGCCACTAGGAGTATGACATCCAATTTTAAGATGGAAGATGTTGCTTCTTTTCTATTAGAAGAAATGAGAAGGAAATATTTTGAGATGGCGAAGGAGGATCTTGTTGTTCGAGGAAGATCAAAAGGAAAAGGAAAGAAGGATAAAAAATCCAAATCAAAATCAGAAGGGAGATCAAAGTCTCCTGGTAAGAAGTCCAAAGTGAAGTGCTAGAACTGTGGGTATCTTGGTCATGTCCAAAAGGATTGCAAAGAGGAGAAAAAGAAGAATAAGAAGAACTCTTTTGACAATGATTCTTCTCAGAGCAAAGCGGACTCATTCATTGCAGCCTTGACAACTCAGGCACCAAATGATGTCTAGTTGATTGATTCTAGAGAATCTTTCCACATGACATCTCATAGAGACTTTTTCACAAAGCATGAAATATATGATGGTGGAAAGGTGTATTTGGCATGTGATTCATCTCTGGAAATAGTTGGTTGTGGAAGAGTTAGAATTCAATTCCCTGATGAAAGAGTGAAGAGAATTAATGATGTAATGCATATACCAATTATGGCTTGAAATTTACTTTATATTAGTAAGTTGAACAATCTTGGAGTGCAAGTCTCATTCTCTAACAATGATTGCAAAATGACTAGAGGATCATTGGTGCTATCGAAGGTTGCTCAAATTGGTAATCTGTATAAGCTAGATATACTTGGTATTCAATGCAATAGTGTCTTTGTAAAGTCACAAAAGGTTGCTCATGGAGAGGAGGAAAAATTTCCTGACAGTGCAAACTCTATGGAAGTTAAAATTCCAGCAGAAAAGACTATACTCTAGCATCATAGGCTTGGCCACATTGGAGAAAAAGGTTTAAAAACATTAAAGAATAAAAATTTGGTTGATGAGCTTGATGACTGTATCCTTGAATTCAAATTTTGTGAACATTGTATATATGGCAAACAACACCATGTTTCATTTTATTCCAATCCTCATAAATCTTCTGGTATACTTGATTACATTCATTCTAATGTTTTTGGTCTAGTTCATGTTCCTTCATTGTCTAAATCAAGATATTATGTATCGTTTGTTGATGATTATTCAAGAAGGGCATTTGTTTATTTTTTGAAGAGTAAATTAGAAGTGTTCAGTTGGTTTAAGGAATTTAAGAACCTTGTGGAAAATAAAACTGGAAGAAAAATAAAATGTTTAAGGACTAACAATGGTGATGATTTTTTTTCTAATGAGTTTGAAAGGTACTACAAAGATCATGGAATTAAAAGACATAAAACTACACCCTACACTCAACATCAAAATAGAGTTGCTAAAAGGTTCAACAAAACAGTGATGGAAAGAGCACGAAGTATGCTAAGTAGTGTTGACTTGGAGGAGAATTTTTCGGTTGAGGCAGTTGTAATAGTGTGTTATTTATCAAACCGTTCTCCTAATTCTGCTCTTGTTGAGAAAACACCTTTGGAAGCATGGTCTAGAAAGAATCCCTCTCTAAGACACATTTGAGTCTTTGGATGCGAGGCATATGCATATGTGCCAAATGAAAAAAAATCTAAATTGGAGAAAAAGGATGTTAAATCTATTTTAATTGGCTATAGTGTTGGAATAAAAGGGCACAAGCTTTGGAATCCTGAGACTGAGAAGATTTTGTACAACATAAGTGTTATTTTTTGTGAGTTGAAGCCTTCTACTTTGGATCTGTAGTCAGAAACAAAATCAGAAAATAAAAAGGATGTAATTAAAATTCCTCTGAAACTAGATAAAGAGGAATTCAAAATTCAAAATTTACTTGAAACTGAGAAGATCTCAAGTACTTCTAAGAGTTATGATGAAGAAGAACAACAACCTCAGCCTCAGCCTTTTAGGAGGTCAACATGTGAAAGAAAGCAACCTAATAGGTATGGGTTCTCTATGTTAGATTCTACTTGTTCCTATGCTTTGATTACTAGCACTGATGAGCCTAGAACTGTTAAAGAGGAAATTAGAATGTTTGATGCAAACTCTTGGTTGGAAGCGATGAATGACGAAATGACATCATTAGAAAAGAATGAAACTTGGAGTTTGGTGCCCTTTCCTGAAGGTAGAAAATATGTTGGCTATAAATGGGTATTTAAAAAGAAAATTGGTCTAGATGGAAGTGTTGAAAAGTATAAGGAAAGGTTGGTTGTGAAGGGCTATTCCCAGGTAGAAGGAATTGATTATGGAGAAATTTTTTCTCTTGTAGCTAAGCTAACATCTATCAGATTTATTTTATCACTTGCAGTAGCATATGACTTAGATATTGAGAAGATGGATGTGAAGACAACATTTCTTCATGGTGATCTTGAAAAGAAATTTATATGTCCCAGCCTGAGCACTTTGTGGAAAAGGGTAAAGAAAATCTAGTATGCTAGTTACAGAAATATCTATATGGTTTGAAGCAATCGCTTAGAGTGTGGTACAAGAAATTTGACACTTTTGTTTTGTCATTGGGACTTGTAAGATCAAAATCAGATCATTGTGTGTATTTTAAATCTGAAAATAAGTGTATTCTTATTATTGCACTCTATGTTGATGATATATTGTTCATAGGCAATAGTAAGTTAATGATTTCTGATCTAAAATCTCAATTTTCTGCAAAGTTCAAGATGAAAGATCTTGGTATAGCTAGGTATATTCTAGGGATGGAGATAAATAGGGACATAAAAAGTAGAAAGCTTTGGCTCAACCAAAGTAAGTATATTAATATTGTGCTAGAGAGATTTTCTATGACTGATTGCAAGTAGCTAGTTGTTCATGTTTTTCATGAAACGAAGCTATCTATTGAAGATTGTCCAAAATCTCCTATTGAGATGGAGGACATGAACAAAGAGCCCTATGCTAGTGCAATTGGTAGCTTAATGTATGCAATGGTCTGTACAAGGCTAGACATCACCTAAGCAATGGGAGTACTAAGTAGATTTATGTCAAATCTTGGAAGGGCACATTGGGATGTTGTGAAAAGGGTGTTTAGATATCTAAAGGATACTTCAGAATATGCTTTGTGTTACCATGAAAATTTGGTTGATTTAAAGAGAAGTCTCAGCATTCATGGGTATGTGGATTTTGATTGGGTAGGGGACATTGATAGTAGAACATTAACCAGTGGATATATTTTCATGATGAATGGTGGTGTAGTCAGTTGGATGAGCAAGTAGCAGATAGTAGTCACTTTGTCCACTATAGAAGTGGAATACATGGCAGCTACACATTCTTGTAAATAGGAAATCTAGTTAAAATGTTTATGTTTTGATATTGGGTTTAGTACAAGGAAAATTACAATTTGCTGTGATAGTTAGAGTGTTATTTGTTTGGTGAAAAATCCTACTTTCCATGGAAGGACGAAACATATTGATGTGCAGTATCATTTTGTACGAGATAGGGAAGAGGATGGAAAGGTCTCTTTAGAAAAAGTGGATACTCTAGAAAATATTACATATGCATTGATGAAACTAATGAGCATAGACAAGTATAGGTGGTGTTCCATTTCAATGGGCCTTAGTGCCCATGAATCTCAATAGTTTTGAGATGCTCTATAGGTGTCAGCAAGATCTTTTTCAAGTGGGAGATTGTTGGAAAATGTTCCTCAAGCTTACTGACATGGAACTCCTAAAAGAGAAAGATCGGTGAGAGCCTTGGATTATCTTACCAATGAGCAGTTGTGATCAAAAGTCATGAAGAGTTCAGATCGGTGTGACATTGGACATGTCTTGTCAATGGAGTCATTGGTGTGAACTAAACGATCAACATGAGTCCTCAATCTCTCAATGATAGTAGAAGTCTTGGTGATGGTCATCACTGGGGAGACTTTGGCTATTGAGGTGATTGTGAGAGAGGTGTGGTAGTGCAGTTACTGCCATACCATGACAACCTTCTAGTTGAGATGGTGTAGTGTGGTGTATGCCACCATACTATGGGAACCTTCTGACTAGGACACTATAGTGTCATTACCACCATACCATGAGATATTTGTGACTGACTAGTGATAGCGTAGGATACTACCATACTACATGAGCCTTTTGGTTTTTGAGCGGTAGTGTGATGTATGGTGAACAAGCGCAAACTTGGTTGACTTTTTTTTTTGTTTCCAATAGTGTTGGTCATGTCAATGGTCCTGTGGTTGAGGAGACTTCACCAAGTCTAAGTGATAGACTAGTAGAAGACTGTGCTATATGCGATGGAAAATGGGAAGTTTGGCATCAGTGAGACATGGTCTATTGTCTCACTAATATGTCATACAGATGAGGAAGTAGAATGTAAACCGATTAGTAGTTGAATTGTTGTGACCGTTCCCTCATGGGAGATCAATAGATCACATGTGGATGGATGTATAGTTTGGATGGTGCTAGAAATATTTGATTGAACTAAAGATTGATTAGTGAGTAATTCGTTGTATGCTTTTGAAAGCATTGTAACAGTGATGTGTACAAGATTGATCAATGAACTTTTGCTGCTGAAAATTGACATCAAAAAGTGAAGTCTGAACTTCGTATGTAATCTTTGTTTATCGTAATAAAAATATATTTTGTTTGGTGTGGTGGGTTTTTCTCCCATAAGGGTTTTCCCACATAAATCCTAGTGTCAAATTATGTATGTGTTGATTTCTCAGTTTTGTTAATCTTTCATGTGTATCTATTGTTAATTTGTAATTGAACAATTTAAAGACATATTTGCATTCTTCTCTAAGGTTTGACATTAGGAGAGTTTTTTTTGCGCCTTAGGCTTTCCTTACACCCCCACCTCTACCCTAGAACTCTTGCATGTCAAAATAGTTTCATATTTTATTGAGGAAAAACTCATATTAAAGTTTACTCAAAAAAATTTATGTTACCTCATTGTTGTTGCATGGAGAATGGTCAAAAACCATCCACCACCTTCCCAGAAATAGTTCTTTATCCCTTGGTTGTTTCACCAATGGATAGGGAACCTCTTGTATGCAAGATATAAGGGTTGATTCATTCTCAGGTTTATGAATAGTGCACACAAGTCAATTTTTGAATATTTTCATTGTTAACTTGTTATATGATCATTTGTCTACATAAAATTATCTAAACTCTTGTCTCTTCTTGGAAATACTATTTATTTTATTGCTAACTAAATCTACATGAGATATTATGGATCAAAATGTGATTGAGAAAGGGTGGTTCTATACGAGGTTATTCTTGAAGGATATCTCAACCTTGCAATTAACTCAATTTGTTTTTTGTTATTTTCAATTTTCCCCATTAATTTTTCTTGTGTTCCTAGAGAATGATAAGGAATTGTAAGAGGTATTTTTGAGGTTATTCTTGAGGAGTTATTTGAGCATGAGTTGAATTAGGATATTGAGGAGGATTTTGGGGTGCATTAAAAATTCCTTAAAAATTAAATTAATTTGCATTAAAAAATATATTCAATCTACCTATTTAATACCAAATTCACACAAAAAATAACAGCTTACCCCTTTTACCTCCCTGACATCATGGTGGCATTGTGATGAAGAATTGGTGAAGAAATGGTGTGGTTTTGGGATTCTTGAAACATGAGTGCATTGTGGAGGGTTTGTAGGCCACGAAGAAAGTTTGCAAGAGTAGAAAATAAACAATGAAATGAAGTTTTCTTTTTTCCTTAAATAATCATTAACACTAGAAAATTATAATGTACTCACATTATTAATTAAAGAAATAATACAAGCACATTAAAATATTCTCACATTATTTATCATTGAAGAAATAATGTGAGCATGTTATAAGGCACTAGCATTATTACATTTTTGAATTTTTAAAGTGGGGTAGCCACTTTTAGGTCCCCCATCTTTCTACACCCGCCCAGTAATTTGATCACATATATTTGTTGTCAACAAGCTAAGAGATAGACACATTATGTCTAATTGTTGAAAAACAATCAGTTTTGTACATTCTTGTTGCTATGTAGATATGTATTATTTTAATGAGATATGTGTCTCTTGGTGAGGCACGAATCACCTACACTAATTTTCCAAGGATGACATGTATGTTGAGTGAATCCTTGAAAAAAACTTTATATTCTTTGATAACAACCTACCTAGTATCAAGCCCATTCTTCTATTTTGTAATGGAATTTAAAAGAAGAAATTAATCATAAATGCACATACACTTTGCATAATATTTTTTTATTATGTAAAGGGGAATTTAATCAAACTCACTAGTCACTAGAGGGACCCTCCATAATGACCTATAAAATTAAAAAAAAATATGAAAAGAATAAATTCTATCATACAAATGAAAATTGTTTAAAAATTTAGGAGTTTGATTAATTATCTAGGAAATAAGAAAAATAGGAAGTGAGTAAAGAGGGAAATTTCTTTTGTCAAAAAGTGTACTTTCTTTTTGGTTTAATGGCCATATGATTATTAGGTGAATGAAGCATTGGTGTATCATGTCATATTGCTCTACTTGATCACAATGATGAGTCTTTATGTAACATTTGTCATTACATAAAATCTTAACATAAAAACCTTAGCATATAGTCAAGCTCATAAACCTAGAACTAGATCTTTATGATATAATAAAATAGAAGGATATAGTAGGATTCAATTTAACATAATACTATATGTAGAGCTGTTGATGGTGTTTTCTACACAGCAACAACTCAGACAGAATGCAATGTTCTATCTCTCTTGAAAGGTTATTTTCAACAATAAATTACTAAAAATCACCCCAAGGTCCCTCGGGTGTCAAGTCATGACAATGCATAAACAACTCAGATAATATGTGAAAATGCTGGTAATCACAAAGGGACCTTACTACAAACAAATTGTATCTTTCAATTTATTAGATTTTACAATATGATGATCTCTAATCCTAAATCTAACCAGATAATAAAGAAATAGCAAAAGGTAAGGGTGCAAGGATATAATAAGATCTAAACTATTCCTAGAACGAACAATGTAAATAATAGATATCTGGAATGGACCAACCTCAAATAACCAATTCTTGATCAACCCACAATGCAATATCACAAGAACGGGGCAATCTTCTAAGGTATATAGATTTTCAAATCATAGATATTCATCCACAATCGAACTTAAGCACATATAAATGTATGGTCCAGGTTGACTTCACCAGCCTACTATAATCAGATAGTTACTGGGATTATAGATCGGAGATTGCTACGAAAATTCCAAATATGAAATCATAAACATCATTCACCAAGCTAAAACTAATTTAATTCTAAACACTAAACCCTAAATCTTCAAGAAATTTGAAAGATAGAACAAAAACCATGCGAGATAAACCAACACGAGATTTCACCAGGAAAACCACAATGTCTTCAATTGTATTAGATCATCAAAATACTGCAACAATTCCACTGTTCTGTTTACAATACTTGCTTCAAGAAGTTCACAAAATTCTCTAACTTGACTCTATTATTTCTTCTCTAATTTTAATGTCTAATCTTCTGATCCCCCTTTTACAATGAGGCAGGAATGCCTTTATAGCAAATTATCAAGACATGTCAGCCCAGCCAAACATTTACAAAAATAATAACAACCGCCAAAACAAGTCGGCCTTAGGAAATCAAAATAAGGCACACATTAAATGTCGATATATCATCAAGGTCGGCTTAGACACAGTCCCTAATGTAGCCCGTTCAATACATGCCCTATAATAATAGGGAAGCACAAATCTCTAAAATAGGCATTAACTGCCACTTCCCTTATCCTTACTCTGGGCCAATGATCCTTGAACCCTCAAAAATACTTTATCCAATTCGGTGACAGGTGGCAAAGGTAAGATCCTAAGCCAACATTCTATGGAGCCAATCTCCTCCTTTGACTACTTAATAGTTTTATCCCAATCGTCTTTGTAGGCTTGATACTTATCCATTACTACCAGATAAGTTGTCGCATCATCTAGTTGATGTCCTGTTATAACACTCTTAGAATCTGGGGCATAAACTTCATGCCACCATTCCCTGAGTTGCTCCAGACTTAAGTACTTGGGAGAAATCTTTCTTCTGTTGGTCATGACCTCAAAAAATGCAATGTATCCCTCATAGACCCCATTCAAGTCACCATCCATCTGTTTCTTTTGCTTCTGTATCTACTTCATGGCCTTTTTCCAAATTTGCAGAGCCTCAAGCCATTCCCAGGGTTCATTTAATCTAGAGGAAGGAAGAATCCCATCCATAGCCAATTGATCTTTACCATGCTCCATGATGACCTTGGATTTCTGTAGTAGAAGGTCGATGTCTTCCTTGCCCTAAGATAGCACATATTCCAATGATTCCTTAGCTTTGACTGCATCCTTTCCAACCGAAAGGATCTCCTTGATGGCATTATCTCCTTTTACCTATATATCCTTCAACCAATCTGTTGCAGTTTGAGTAGAGGCTTTCATCCTCTCAATATCGGTGATAGTTTCCTTGGGCAAGAAACCAGGAGTGGCCGAAGAAGATGGGTGAAGAGATTGCAGGGGTTTCATTACTTCTTCCAAGCATTTCCTAAGTCTCTCATTTTCCTTTCTTAGCTCATGCTTGGTCTGGGTCTCTTTCCTTAGTCTGCCAATTATTACAGCACTAGACCCTTCATACTCCTCTATATCCTGCTCCATAGATGCTGATCCAAGGTTGAAAGTTTGTACATTATAATCTTCACCGGTGACTTCTTCTCTAGTCTTGTCCATGGCAGGAGTGGCAATATGGATGACTCTGTTATTTAGTTCATCCCTCTCCATCTTTGAAACTACTTTAGCTGCCTTCTTCTTTTTTCCTTTACTGATCTTTGACAGCATCTCATCCCAATCCAAAGGGGTATCCTCAATAACAACCTGCTTCTTCCTTGTGATTTCCTTTTCAATCCAATTCGGGACAGCAGGTTCTACTCGAATTTCCTTTGTTTTTGCTTCTTCCTGCTGTTCAGTTGCTTTATCTTCCTCCTTTTCAAGGGACTGTTCACCTTGTTCAGTCTCCTCTTCTTGCACTGGCGATGGGGTTCTAATTGGGATGCTCTCCTTTTTAGGTGATTCATTGCCTTTGCTATTTTCTGGAGAGTCCTCATACTGCACTAAGGGAGAAGTATGCTCTTCCTCTTTAACTTCAAGCTCCGCTGCCACACCAAAAAGTTCTCCCTCCTTGAAGGGCTCTGTCTCCCCACTAGTTTCTTGTCCTTGATAGGTTGTCTCCTGCTCAGGCGCACTTGGCAAAGGAGAAGCAACTTTGGATTGCTCCACAACTGGTGACTTTGGAGGGGGGTCTATGTTTTGCACAGTTTCCTTAGGGGAAGGCGTCCTTGATCTCCTCAAGTAAACCTTTGTCTTTTCTCCTGAACTCTCCACATCAACAATCAGAGGTTCATCTTTTGAGGTATCTTGACCCTTCTTCTTTCAAGCCCTGGTTGTTCTGGTCTTCTTTGGTGGTGGAGGAGCATCCTCTTCTTCTGCCTTTTCCAACTCTTCCTCGTCAGAGGACCTACCTATCTTCAAAGCTCTACTTTTCTTTCCTTTGGGATTTATTTTTGGTTCCAGCTCACTTTCTTTAGGGCATCTAATTTTTATTTTGAAAGGTGAGCTCTTCTGAGTCTTCCCTTTGGGGTTATCATCCCCGGATTCCTCTGAAGTAGACATTGGATTAAGGTTTCCCATCAAATTGAAGGTACAAGGTACCTTCTCACTCTCCAGCTCCCAAACCTTATGCTTTAGCCATAGAGTAGTAAATTTCATTACAGGGGCCATTAGATCTCCTAACTCTGTGACCTCATCCTCATTCCAATTTATTTCCCCGATTGACCTATCCTTAATAGCTTCATAGGCATGATCTTGTACTAGGTTTCCATCATCCTCCAATTGGCACGGGATCAACTTGACATTGTATTATCTGATCATGTCAATAGGAAGCCTAGAGTACCTCTTCTTTCTTGCTTCAGAATTATCCTTGATGTTGGCCCAATAGTCCTCTAGGTCATCCTTGTGACGGTACTCCTTGGTAGCCTTATGTTGTGCTTCCCCAGTGATATCAAAGTTTGTTCTTTTGGAATAGAAAGAGAAACCATGAGCTGCCAACTCATCACCTGCTGCATGTGCTGATTGAATGGAAGGGCACACCTCTGCTACACCAATTCCAAGAGGGAAATCCCCACCAAAGCCTATTTTATGCTTCTCCTTCTTGACAATGGCGTCAAATTCACATATCTGTCTCACCAGTTCCAATAACGCAATATGATCTGTAGGATACCTGGGTAACCTATATGGATCAGCCGGACATGCATCAATCCTAATGTATGAGAAGGTAGGAAAATGAATGAACTAGGCCCCATATCTCTTTATCAAATCCTTTGCTCCTTCTGACAGCCCGACATGTTCGACATCTTGAAGCATCTGGGTGATATGCATAGTGAATGCATCATTAGCCCTTCGGTAATCTCTGTGTCCTAGGTGCAATTTCAGATAAATCTCATAGACTATGTCCTGTCCAAATGTCCCTCATGGATTCAAACCCCTATATGGGTAGAATCTTGCCAACACATACATGACATAGGAGGACATGGTGAAACTCTTGGTTTCTAGGACGTCCCTCAGCTGTTTGTCAATTATGGTGCTGATAAGTCCTGCCCAGTGGTAGTTGGTTCCTTGTTCAATTTTGGTGATCACATGGACCATCCAACTTTCTAACACTTCAACACTCTTCAATCCTTCCACCCTACTCAGGAATGTAATGGCATCATAAATGTCTGATCTGAATTTGATCCTATGCAATTGCTTAGGCAGTTTAGAATAGTGTGACTTCAGCTTCTCCAACCAAGCATGGATCATCTGTTGAGCTTTGGTCAGCTCATTCTCATAATATGTCTTGGCCATGTCCATGTTCAGAGCACACATAGAAGGAAAATCCAACATTTCAAAGGCTTGGGCAATGGAAATAGGACTGAAATTGGCCAAGACTCTCCCTTCAGTGCTGACAACCCTTTGGGTATCGAAGTCGTACTGTCAGGCACACTCCAGGATTAATTCATAACATTGGATTGCCGGAGGGAACACTGCCACATGGACAAGTCCAGACTTCATCATTCCTTGCCTCAAGACTGACAAATCCTTATGTGCCATCTTCTCCTTGAACTCCTCGTATGTCCAAGCTCCCACATTGGTATCAGACACTTCAAACCACATGGAAGATATCTTGTTTTCAGGGAGCTGGTTCCTAGTGTCTAGCCTTAATCTCTCTACCTCTAAAATTAAGGAGCCCTCCGTGTCACCTTTGGATTTTCCTACGGCAGCCTTGCTTGATTCAGCCTGCACTCACAAAAGATCATCATAAGTATCCATTTATCATGCATATTCCAGCAAAGGATTAGCATAAAATCATATAAGGCAATTAGAAACTATCGCAAATCGCCAATCCTTGAAAATTCAGAAAAATAAAGTAGTCTGGGAAAACACTATAAACTGGGAAAATCTAGTCGGGGCAGAATTTCAGAGAAATCTGACCCAGATGGATTCTTGCTGCCAAAACCTCATTAGTTAAATAATTCGTTAGTACAGATAAAAGATCATAAAATTATCATTAAATTCGATCATTAGCAACAAGAAATAAGCATTTAGCATTTACTCCATTAATCCTATCCTTGGAAAATTGAAAGAAGTGCAACTAGACAGGAAAACTGAAAAAGTCTGGATGGGACGAATTTTCACGGACATTTTGAAGTACTCCGAAAATTGCTATACTCCACAAAACTAGCCAAAACCGGGAAAATTCGGGTGTGCAGAAATTTCGCGGACACCACAGGAACCCGGCGAATGACAACACATGAACCATTAATCAAATGATCATGCAAAATTTTCTACCTAGATTCTAATGGTCCCAAAATTGACGCTAATCAACAAAATTCAGAATGCACTCGAACTTAGATTTCAAAACACCTTCAAATAACCAAACTTCATGGTGAAACAATGATGCCCTAATTTTGACAAACAACCTCCCACCATGAAAACCAGTGTAAGCTCAAGGTTTAAAAATACCATCTATGAAGATTAGTCTAGAGCACTCTGAATCCTCACAAGGTAGGGGTCAGTTTAATACAAGTGCAAGATTGACAAATCATAACGAATTCATTATTTTGGGCCGAGCACCAAGAAAACCCTAACCTTGCACAATATGGAAAATTATGCACTAAGAAGGCAAACAACCTAGCCCAGAACACCCTCCAAACAAATGCACCTGTCATCTAATGGATAAACACAAGCTCACATGGCATGGGTGATGAGGTTTCACAAAGAGATGGGCCAAACCCTAACTTGATAAGAAGGAAATCATGGCTAAACATGGGCCGACCCGAAATGACCATCAATGAACTCATAAAAGCTCAATCATTGCATAAACAAATGGAAGGGCCATCGATAACCTACCATGGATTATCCCAGATGAAACTCGAATTCGAAGAAGCGACCACAAAGAAAACATGCCCAAGCGATGAAAACCTTAATCAGTGCTCCAAACAATCCACACACAAGCGGCTCAAAATCAATAATCAAAGCTCGAACAAGGAATGCACTTAGATGCCAAAGCAGCAAACAAGTGAATAATGAGGTTGAAATGATGCTTAAAAGGTTTTAAATCCACCCATTTACGCATCTGAGCAAAGGTACCTCGAGCATTAATGAGCGACAAGACATGTTTGAAAAATCTAAAAACCCAAGCCCAGGATGGAATTTTGAAAAATCCCAAGATACGCGGAAAATCTGGATGAACACCAATTTCACAGAAATAGCAGAAACTAGGATTTTAACAAAGTTCGGGATTTTGGCGCAATCTAGAAAAATCTGTCAGAACTGGAAAATCCTGGAGTTAGGCAGAAACCCAATTTCGGGAAATTCAGCGATGACCCGACAATGAACTAGAGCTCGAGAAAATCCGCCGGAGTTGGAAAATCCTGGATTCAGGTGAAAACCCAAATTTTGCCTGAAACTCAATTTTAAGCAATTCAAACCTCAGGGCAAGATCAAAGCCAACAAGACCAACATGTCAAGACCTCAAAATACAAGTCCAATAGAACCAAAGGTCAAAAGACATCCCGAAAAGAGGGTCCCTACTCCAAGTGGGGCGTGTGTGCAAAAACTGCACAACAAGAGCTAGTAAGGGGAATGCCAACATGTAATTCTTAAATTATGCATTATTTTCAGTGTTTAATTCAAGTAATTATTACATGGTGTAAGCCAACAAACTATTACAAAATAGCAAGGAACATTGTGTTAGTCTAAAGATCATTTGAATTATAAAAAAACTACTTTCAACCATAATGGGCTATGGTGCAAGATAATATAAGAGTTAAACATATATAAAATAAATATACACAACCATAGGAATTGTATAGAGCTATTATGTAGAATAGAAATAGTAAAGACTAAATTGCCAAGTAAATCATTACACCATATTTGATCCTTGTCTAAAATTCACATATCTGAAGATTCTCATATTTATACATAAAGGGATTTTGTGAGTTTTCCAATTGCTTTTCTTACTATGGTTATCAATGGGAAAGTGTATCTCAACCTTGCAATTACATAAGTTATTGTTGATACATAGGGTAATGTTCATCTGATGACAATTAGGGGGGATGGGGGCATCGGTGGGATCCCCTCCCATTGGGAGGGGTCTGAGGGAATCATCCCCCTGGCTAAGGATCTAGAGGGTAGCGTGCCCTCGTGGGAGATCAGGGGTAGCACCCACAAAAGCCAAATTTTGTGTACACTTTATTATTGTAAATCTAGACCATTCATCATTATGTCTCATATTTGATAATTGGTATTTTCATTGGCTTGACTTTCCCTCAAAGGAAACCATATTTTACGAGGGTGTTTTGTTACAAATGTGGATTGTGATGTATTTTAGGAGTTTGATAGAAGTTGTGTTACCTTTGGATCTCTAGTTGGTGATACTCCTATGAGAAGCTTGCTTTGCAAGTATACTACAATATTGGGCAAGTGATTTTTGAATAATATATTGGGAAACTTTTGGACTATGGGATTTTTCTCTCGAAAGGGTTTTCCCCATGTAAATCACTGTGTTGTGGTATGCATGGTATTTACATCTATTTGTCCTTAAATTTTTGTAACTGCTAAAGATCTGTAAAATTTTTACATTATTCTCCTCTCAAGATTAGCTTAGGAAGTTGATCCACTACCTTAGCTTTCTTACACGTGTTATTAGAGCTTGATCACCTTTGGTTTCAGTTGTGGGTTTTTAGGTTTTTTGAAATAATCCATATTTGAGTGGGAGCTTGTGCAAAAGATACTTTGTGATCTTGTTGTAGGAATTTTTACATGGCAATTTCATTAGGGAGAATAGAGATGGATAAATTTTTAGGAAATAATTTTGAAATGTGAAAGTTGAAGATGGAGGATCTATTGATAGATCAAGATCTATGAGATTTTGTTGATGAGAAATTTTCAAGGCTTGTAAATCCTACTCAGGCTACTCAATATGATGTTATGGATTGTAGAGCCAAGGGTCTATTTAGATTGTGCTTGGTAGAATTTTTTTTAATCAATTTCCATGAAGATAAATCTGCACATGCACAAAAACTGTGGAAGAAGCTTGGTGAGATGTATCAAGACAAATATTTAGTGAACAATATTTTCATGAGGAAGAAATTGTATTCCTTGAGGATGGAAGAGGGTGGATGAATTAAAGACTTCCTGGAAGCATTCAATATGTTGGTGGCTCAATTGGCATTGGTTGGTTTCAAGATGGATGAAGAGGAGAAATGTCGGATCTTGCTTTGTTCTTTACCTAATTCATGGGATTCTCTTCTTATGGATATTGGGAGTAATTTTGTTATATTAAAGACTAAATATGTGTTGGGTTATTTTCTTTATGAAGAGATGAGGACGAAGGTATCATAAGTTCCAAGGAGGACCTAAATGATCATGGAATACCTAAGGAAAAAGGAAAGAAGAATGAGAAGTGTGACACGTCCAAGTCCAAGAGAATATCTAAGTGTCCTGGAAAGTCCAAATTAATTTGATGCAACCATGGTAATCCTGGACATGTTCATAAGGACTACAAAGAAGAAAAGAAGATGAAAAAGAATAAATTTTATTATGATTCTAAGTCCAAGAAGGAAGATGGTGATGCATTCATTTCAACTTTAGCAACTTGTGCAGGTAATAATGTGTTGTTAATTGGCTCAAGTGCATCATTCCATGTGACCTTTAATAGAGATTGGTCATCTAAATATGAAGAATTTGATGGAGGTAAGGTGTAATTGGGTGATGATTCTTATTTAAATATTTTTCATTATGGTAAAGCTAAAATCAAGTTTCCTAATGGTAGAATAAAAAGGACTAATGATGTGTTTTATATCCTTGGCTTAGCACAAAATTTTTTATCTATGAGAAAACTAATTGATGCAAGTTTGCAAGTAGTATTTTTTGATGCAAGATGGTTAGAGGTGCTATGGTGATTCCTAGATTTGTTAAATATGACACTTATATAAGATTGAGGCATAAAATTTTGAGTGCAATAGTACTTGTATGGAAAGCAATTATCTGGAATAAGTGAGAGTTTCACCTTCAATAGATGGTCATGGCTTTTGGATACCCAAGGGTGCTCTTTCTTTTGAATCAAAGTTACTTGTAGACAAAACTATGTTATGGCACCAAATACTTCACCACATTGGAGAAAAGGGTCTAAGGACCTTGAAAAATAAAAGCCTCACTAAAGGTCTATTTAATTGTAATCTTGAATTTGATTTTTGTGAGCAGTGCATTTACAAAAAATAAAACTACAATTAATTTTACTTGAGTTCTCATAAATCTTATGGCATATTGGATCTTATTAATTCTAATGTGTTTGGTCCTATTGATGTTTTTTCTATTGGAAAATCCACATATTATGTTTCATTTATTGATGATTATAGTAGGACATGGGTATATTTTCTAAAGAGTAAACCTAATATTTTTAGACAATTTAAAGAATTTAAAGCAATGGTTAAGTTGCATACTAGAAAGTTTAAAATAAAATGTTTGAGGACTGATAATGGTGGTGAATTTTTCTCTAATGATTTTGATTTTTTTTGTAAATATTGTGGTATTCATAGAAACAAAACAACTCCATATTCTCCACAATAGAATGGAGTTGCAAAAAGAATGAACATTACACTAATGGAGAAGGTTAGGAGTATGTTGAGTGGCATTTGTCTAGAACAAAAGTTTTGGGATGAAATTGTTGCTATTGCTTGTTACCTAATTAATAGGTCTCCTACATCAACTCTTGTTGATAAGACACCTATAGAGGCATGGTAAGGTCACAAGCCTTCATTAATACATCTTAGAGTTTTTTGTTGAGAGGCATATGCACATCTACTAAAGGAGAAGTGAACAAAGTTGGAGAAAAAGGATGTAAAATGTATCTCCATTAGATATAGTTATGGTGTGAAAGGATACAAGCTTTGGGATCCTGTTGCACAGAAGGTCATACATAGTAGAAGTTTTATTTTTAGAGAAACTAAACCTTCTTATGTTGTATTTCAACTAGAACAATGTAAAAAAGAAGATTTGATTTAATTTCTTTTTACAACTGAGAAAGTTGAATCAAGGCCCATGGATAGACATGAAGTTGAGGATAAAACATCTAACTCTGAATCTTCAGAAGAGGAGGAAGAACCTATAACTTAGCTTGTTTATAGGTCTACAAGGCATAGACAACCACTTGAAAGGTATTCACCCAATGATTGGAGATGTATTTTTTCTTTGAATACTAACATAGATGAACCCTTTATTATTGTAAATCTACATCGTTCATCAGTATGTCTCATATCTGATGGTCAATATTTTTTTTTGCTTGACTCTCCCTAGAAGGCAACCCTATTTTATGAGGTCATTATGTTATGAATGTGTATTGTAATTTATTCTGAGATTTTGATAGTGGTTGTGTTACCTCTAGATCTCTAGTTGGAGATATTCCTATGAGAAGCTTACTCTACAAGTATATTGTAATCTTTGTGATTTTTAAATAATATATTGGGTTTCTTTTGAATTGTGGGGTTTTTCTCCCAAAAGGGCTTTCCCCACATAAATCATTGTGTTATGGTATGCATGATATTTACATTATTCTGCTTTCAAAATTAGTGTAGGAAGTTGTTTTGCTACCTTAGTTTTCTTACAATTATCAACTAAGGATTTATAGTTCACATAAATCTCACAAATGAAATCCTTTTCTATGCTTTGATTGATCTCCCCTTTGGGTTACATAACTATCTATTGGGACTCTTCAATTTTTTTATGAAATCTACTGGTGTTTGTTAGTATAATATTATATTACATTATTAATTGGTCTTTGTTAGTGGGTATTGTTGGAATAATGAAGAACATCTTATTATACAACTTTTTTGTTGTCATTGATGTCACCATGCTATAAGAGTTGCAACTGGAAGTCTAAGTCATAGCTTGATTTGGTATTTTCAACTAGTATCTAAATTGATATGCAGTTGCTATCCTCTAGTATTTTGGACCGCAATCCTCCGTTGATGATTATTCTTGCTTGCAGTTTTGGGAAATGGTTTTTGGATGCTAAAAGGTTGTATGTTCATAATCTCGTGTGCTTAGGTGCTCATATGAATAGTTGGCATCATACTTTTGTTGCATTTTTTCTAATTAGGTCTATCTTTGGCTGACCTAATATATTGTTGATGTTGTAATGGATTAATCTTGTATTGCAGATGTATGTGTGACATATCTTAAGTCCATGTTGACATGTTGTAACATGCTACATGTTTGTATTGCTTTTGGAAAGTTATTTGTACAAGCCTAAAGTTGACAGTTGATCTTTTTGGTGAATAAGGGTTGCATCTAATAAGGCTGACCTAATTGATGTTTATGGATGTATCAGATATATATATTGGATAGTTTTGGAATTGAGAATGTGAATTTGAGAAAAAAGGAGACAAGTATGTGAAAATGATGAAGCATGTTAAGTCAATTTATTGAGCATCAAAGGAACTAAATCAACACTTGTTAGGTGTAACTTTATTAGTTCATTCTTTAGTTGTAATCCATTTTGTTATTGTAGTCTTGTAGGCAGTAAGCCTCCCATTTTGGATAGTGAGTCCTAGTAGTGAGCCGCCCTTTTGCAATATCTTATAATCGGTTATACTATATTGTGAGCTAATCCTCACCTTGGTTTTTCCCATTTTGGGTTTTCCACGTAAAAATCCTGGTGTTCATGTGTTGTGTGGTTTTATGATCTATTAATGCTCTTGCTTATCTTTACTGTTATATGCATTGGATTAGTTGGATGGTATTTGTTCAATAAGTTTAGGAAGATACTAATTCACCCCCCCTCTTAGTATCTTGGGTATTCAACAATTAGTATTAGAGCTTGGTTCCTTTGAAGAAACCTAACACCTTGAGGAAGCTCTTGAAGATTGAACAAATGGATGATAAAGAAGAACTTTAGGCTGCTCTTGAAGATCTTGACAAGGTTGAAAATGAAAAAAAAGATTTGAAAGAAAATATTGATGAGGCAAATGAATGCATCTAGAAACTTAAAGAGAAATTTAAGAAATTCAAGGAAAGACATAGAGAATTTAGTGAGCAATTAAAACAAGCAAATGAAGAGATCACCGAATTGAAGGTGCAAGTGGAGGAGAAGAGAATTAAATATTTCTTGAATATAGTGGTGCAAAACATGATTGAGAATGCACAAAACTTGAACAAGAGATGGTAAACTTGAAAGTAGATTTGGAAAAAGAAAAAACTTTGTGAAGATAATTTCAAATCAAGTTTTGACAAGCTCGATGACTTGATTGTAGGATAGAAACCAAGTAAAGACAAAGGTGGTTTGGGAATGGAAGTAGGTGAAAGATCAAAGGACAATCAAAAGACTCAAGATAAGGGAAAGCAAAAAAGAAATCCAAGAAAATTTGCTGGAAGAACGCCTATCAGACAGCCAAATGCTCAAAAGTGCCCATCTTTTAATGGTGTTTGATTTTCATGTAATAAATTTTGTCACAAGGAAATAGAGTGCAGAAGTAGAATAAACTAGTATGTTAGTTCCTTCTCTAACCGATGTTTTGCATGCAAGAAAGTTGGACATAGAGCTAGTGAACTCAGAACTCAGATGATGAATAGGTTTAATTGAGGTAGAATGAATCAATATTTTGTTGGCTACTACTATACATGTAATAAATTTGCACACAAAGCTAATCAGTGCAGATCAAGGGTTAATGTAGGTCAGAAAAATCAGAAAAATGTTGTTTTCTACAATTGTAACAAACCAAGACACATTTCAAGAGTATGCAGAAGTAAAAAGGGAAAGAAATTTGATCCAATAAAGAAGAATTAACCAGTGAAGAAAATTTTCAAGAATGAGGTTAAGCAAGAAATAAACAAGATATGGAAGAAGAAAGAATAAATAGAGATGATGGATGTGTTTGTTCCCTCATCTGGTATATACAATTCCTCTAAGGAATTAGACCTAGCATGGTCTTAGGGGGAGAATTAACAAAAAAATGTTCAAACCCCCTATATGTCTAGCATGTTAGATATTGGAACAAAGGTAAGTTGTAAGGAATAAATAAGTAAAGGTTATGCAAAAGAAACCAAAAGAAAAGCTACAGGCATGCTCATTTGCAAAGCAAACTAAGGTTTTTTGTGTGCAGTGAAGAAGGGTTTTATCAGCTTTTTAAAATCTACTGCATTTAATGCGAATTAGGGAAAATTGTTGGTTTATTAAGTGGATTTTAAGGAATTTTAATCATTTGTGCATTTGAAGAAATTGGAGAATCAATGTAGAGCAATCTTAAGGTGATTTAGAGAGTGAGTTGTGCAAACCCTAGTTCTGGTTTTTCACGAAGGAAAAAGGTACTTTGCTTTTTTGTGTTTTAGTGGGTTTGTGTGAATCATCTTCTTGAAATAATTTGAGCTTGATTTGTGGAAGAATGGAAACTCATGTAGTTGTAAATGTGTCAGAAAGACCTAGATCATCCTATAAGAAATATTCCATGAAGGTCTTTGAAGACAACCCTCTGAGTGCCTTCTCATCAATTCCTTATGGTGTCATGCCCATTGAGGACACTCAAATGTAAATTTGTATTAAGACTAAGGAATATAATCATAGTAAATTGATTGACATGTGGAAATATGAGCTCACTGGAGATGATTTCTTGGTAAAGCCAGAGTATGCAAACCTAGTTTCAAAGAAGTTGGATTGGTGGAATCATTTTCCTAAATTTTGTTCCACACTTGATGACAATTATGTTAAACCTAATCACAGTAGAATTCATGATAAATTCGTGTGGATTGACAGACCTCACCTTATATCTAAGGAAGGGATTAAGGTTGTTACCAGACTTTGTGATACCAGATCAGTATTAGTGTTTAAATCTATGAAAAATAAAGTGGTGATGGAACTCATTCATGCTACATATGAAAAGAGGGCTCTTGCAATAGAGCCTATCACCAATCCTACTATGAAGTATGCAACCATAATGATTGGGCACAAAATCTATTTCAAAAATAGGGAGAATTCAATGTATGCTACAACAATTTACACCAGATATGACATGGTAGCTAATGGTACAAATTATGATTTGTGTGAAAATATCCAAAAGCAGTTGTTTGAGAACTTGATGATGAAAAGAGAGAAGAAGTATGATTTTAAATTTTCCTCCCTGATTTTTTGCTTGTTCTTCTATTTTCTTAGGAGACTTCTTGGAAGAAATGATCTAGTGATCTGGGATACATCTTGACTGGTTGCTCTTAAATTTTTTGACTATATGCATAGTTTTAGTGATTTGAAGAGTCAGGAAAATGCTTAGATAACATTCTTTACTGTGTTCAAGAGCAACATGAATGAAAGAGAAAGGATCCAAAATAATATTTTTGAAAACTACAAAGATGATATCATATTTCATGTCTCTTCTAATGAGTGAATGATTGAAGCTTTTGAACCCTAGACTATATGGATTCAACCATTGGGTTTTTAGGTTACAGAGAATGAAGCTGAAGGTTATGTGCAAGTTTTGTTAAAAACTCCTAAGGATGCTAATGAACCCAAAGTTGGAACTTATGCAGAAAAATCATTGGAAGTTCATTTGAAGTACAAAGAGCCTCTGATGAGAAGGAATGAAAATGAAATGCTTAAAAAGGTTGGTTTCACTGATCAATAGATTGTACAAGGAAGAGCTATGAAATAATAGGTTGTTGGAGAATCATTAGGACAAAGGAGATCTAGTAGAACTACTCCTTCACAACCTACTATAGCCTCTACAGTGAAGATTGAGCCCAATGCTTCTAGTAAAGGTAAAGTCCCAGCTCCTTTTGGACCCAATATTAGATTTGTGAAAAGGAAAGAGACTCCTCTGGTGGCACCAACAAAGAGAGGAGAGAAGGAAAAGGATACAAGAGAAAAGAACCTCAACATGGTTGAAGATCAAGAGGAAGAGGAGGAAGACCTAGCAAAAAATTTGGTAAGAAAGAGGAGAGGAATCCTGTCATCCGATGAAGGTGCTTCTCAGGAAGCTAGAATTGGCTCTAAAAGAGTTCATTTTGTATCATCCTCCAAAGAATATGAAGAATAGGATTTTGGTATTCATGTGCATACCAAACTAGAATTGAAGAAAGAAAAAAATTCAGAAGAAGCTTCTTCAGACCAGGAAGAACAAAACAACTCTCCGGTAAGATCTAGTTCCCTACTAAGATTGGAAGCATTATTCAATACCTTGATGCATTTTGAGATATGTTGAAGCCTACAACAAAATATTACACACAAGTAGGAAGAGAGGACAAGTAAACATTAATTTTTGACATCATTCAATATGTCTTTACTTTGGATGTCAGTTGGAATGATGTTATGAACAATGTGCCTAATAAAATGTGGCAAGCCCTGATGAAGAGGAGATCAGAGGCTGTGGAGTTGGAAGAGAAGATAAAGAATGGGGCATTTGAGAAAATTGAGTCCCCTTTGACCCTGAATGATTTGGAAACCCTGAAAAAGATTTGTTCAAAGATATTCTAGATGAAGAAAAAGGTGAACACTTTGATGACAAAGGACAAGAAGTAGATAAAGAAAATGAGGAAAGAAACAACAGAAGCCATAAGGGGCATGGATAAGAACTATGGCATGTTTGGTGCACTCCCATATGGTTATACACCTAAATTAGGAAAATCTAAGTCTCTACAGAGGCAAAGGGAGATATTCCTTTTGGTATAGGTGATACAGGAATTCCTCTAGAAACAAATGATGCAGATATCCCTCCAAACATAGGTGTTTCAAATGATCCTCCAAAGATGGAGAAATAGAATGAGGGAGACTATGAGCTAGAGAAGCATGATGTTGACCCTCCGAAGCATGATAAAGGAGAAAAAAATAATGCTGAGGGAGGAAAAGATAAAGATGAAGGTGAAAGGAATGAAGAAGAAGCAAACAAAGATGAAGATGAAAAGGAAGAAGATGGAAAAGAAGAAGAGAAGGAAGAGGAAAAAAATATAGAGGAAGAAGAGAAAAATGGGGAATCTGTTGGGAAGAATGAAGAAGATCAAGGGAAGGTTGTAGAATATCAAAGGTCCCCTAGAGAAGGGTATGTGTAGGATCATGATGGGCCAAAAAATGGCAATATGATGGGTATTTGTAGGGTATGTGGCTGATGACTTTTTTTTACCCAAAATTGATGAAATAAAAAGGGTTTTTAAAGGAGATTCTCAGCTTTCCAACAATATAAATTATTCTTTACTTTGAATTTAATAACTAATTATTATTCATTTTCTATTTGAATTACAACTAAAGTGCTAATTGATAGGTTGATTGAAAAATATTTATAGATTTCAAACGGTATCACATTTTTTGAATCAAAAATATGAATCACATTCTATGCTTCGCATACTATAGGATTAAAAAAAGAAAAAATTATTTTCATGAAGTTTTGACCAAGCTAAGGTGGTCGGACATATGAATTTTTAATATTTTTTAAAAGTTGTAATAAAAAATTCATAATTAATTATTTACTTGGAAAAAATTACAAAAATATACATGCATCTAGACATGGCTCCTCTACTTATGTCTAAAATATTACATAAAAAAAATATTATCATTTAATTGTGGTTAGGGTGAATTGAATGAGACACCTACTTCTTTTTCACTGAAATTTAATTACTCTTTGCATTGGAAATTTCAAAATTTTGCAAATAGGTTTTTTAAAAGTGCCTAGTAGTTTAGAAACTACATTCATTTTTCAAATTCTATTCTTACATATTTTTGAAATAATATAGATAACTTATTCAAATTTTTACGTCAAGTTTCCTAACTCTATTTTTTTTGAATTTTTTGCCACTTAAGGGCCTATTTTTTCCATGATGATCCTGTACATACCCAGAATCCTCCTCCAGTGATGATGTTTTGAAAGGATTACTATCCAAGAAAATCATATTCTAGCTAGTGACTCCTCTGGAACTTCTACAACTCCCCATGATTCAAGGTAGTGTGGAATTGGGTAAGATTTATCTCATTCATAAGTTGGTGTTAGGGGATGCATTGCAAGCATTGGGAAGAAGATAAATTATAGAAACACATTAGAAGGGAACAAAGATTATTGATGATGCTCTCAAAGAATTGTAGGAAGCCACACCCAATACATCAATGGATACATCTCACTCTGGTAGAGAATTTGAAGCTGTTATTGGACTCCTTTAAGGAGTATGACTTTGGACTTGGTGAGAAGAGAAAGAAAGAAGTTGAGGAGAAGTTCGTAGAGAAAAGACTCTTGGAACTTCATGATAAGTGTGCAATAGCACACACAAATGTTGAGATGAATCTGCAAGCTATGGAGATTTGTGAGTATGAGGAAAATGTTGTATTTGCTTACTACTTAAAGTGGTTAGATGTCACTTATAAAATTAAAGATCTCATAGAGTCTATTGAGTCCCAGTTGACTATTGTCTCCAATACTTACAATGCATCTAAAGATGAGAGAGGACAACCTGGAATGCCATCACTGCTCATAGAGACAAATCCTTTATTCTACTAAAGCAAAAGGAGGATATCATCAGAAGATTTGGTTAGTTAGGTGACCTTGTAAGGATGGAGTACACTTTGATTTCCAATGCTTTGAAAAATGCAGAGAATTAGAAAAGATAAATCTGACTCTTGATACTCTGGATGATGTAGAGGAAAGTCTGGTGGAATTGGAATCTTTGAACAAAATGTTGATTGCTGCAAAGAAGAGTTGGGAGAATGGTAAGAAAACTTGGAAAGGTATTCTTAAGGAGTTTCGAGGCTTTCAATCCTCTCGGTAATGTTTTTCAGTTTTCATAATTCTTTTTGGTCTTCCCTTTTTCCTTGATGTCAAAGGGAGAGTGAGTGTTGTGAAGAGGAAAGGGGAAGAATGTGTTGCATAGGAAAGGGGGGAGGAAATTGTAAATTTTGGCACATGTTGCCATCAATGACAAAGGGCAAGATTTTTGGAAGAATGAAGAAGAAAATCTTATTATACAACTTTTATGTTTTCATTGATGTGACCTGTTATATGAGTTGCAATTGCAAGTCTAAGTCATAACTCGATCTGGTATTCTAAACTGGTATGTAGTAGCTATCCTTTGGTATTTTGCTCTACAATCCTACACTGATGATTATTGTTACTTGTGGTTTTGGGAAATGGGTTTTGGATGTTAAAAGGTTGTATGTTCATAATCTCGTGTGCTCAAGTGCTCGTATGACAAGTTGGCATCATCTTGTTGTTGCATTTTTCTAATTAGGTCTATCTTTGGCTGACCTAATGTATTGTTGATGTTGCAATGGGTTAATCTTGTATTGTGGATGTATGTGTGACCTATCTTAGGTCCATGTTGACATGTTGTAACATGCTACATGTTTGGATTGATTTTGGAAACTCTTTCGTACAAGCTTGAAGCTAATAGTTGATCTTTTTGGTGATTAAGGGTTGCATCTAATTAGGCTGACCTAATTAATGCTTACAGATGTATCATATATATATATTGGATAGTTTTGGAATTGAGAATGTGAAGTTGAGAACATAGAAGAAGACAAGTATGTGAAAATGATAAATTGTGCTAAGTTAGTTTACTGAGCATCAAAGGAATTGAATCAACACTTGTTAGGTGTAACTTTATTAGTTCATTCTTTAGTTGCAAGCCATTTTGTTATTGTATTCTTGTAGGTAGTGAGCCTCCCATTATTGATAGTGAGTCCTGGCAGTGAGCCACCCTTTTGTAATATCTTATAAATGGTTATACTATATTGTGAGTTAATCCTCATTACGGTTTTTTCCATTTTGGGTTTTCCACATAGAAATCCTAGTGTTCATGTGTTGTGTGGTTTTAAGCATTGTTAATGATCTTTCTTATCTTTACTGTTATATGCATTGGAGTAATTGGATGGTATTTGCTCAATAATTTTAAGAAGATACTGATTCACCCCCCTCTCTATTTCTTGGGTATTCAACAGGTATTGTAGTTTACCTATTTTGGTTAAACTATTTTATGCAACTACTCAAAAATTGTTCACTTTGTCCCTTGTATAAATATTTTGTATTACGTTGAATAAATCAAACAAGATTTTTTCCAATATTTGGTATCAAAGCACCACGAAATCCTTCTCCCTGTGTGTTTGGATTCTAGAGAAAGAGAAGGCATGGTGTAGACTTTTCATGATACTGATATGATTCTTGTGTGCCTGTCATGGTGTGAGAAGAAGTTCATTGTTCAATGTGAAGAGCATAACATTTTTTTGGTGCATTCTATTCTATTTTGAAGGTTTTGTAGTGTAGAAGGTTTGTAAATATTCACGATGTTGTGAATGACTATTCCTATGCATCGCCCATGAATATTGGTGTTGTTATTTATTTTTATTGTTGCATTGAAGTTGTATGGAGAGCATGTGAAGTATCTTGAAAGTATGAAAGTTTTTTCATTGATGTCAACAAGCCTATGTTGTCACTAATGATAGTAGTGTAGTGGTTGAGAAGAGATTATTTCTTTGATTAGTTGCATTAAATGTTGTCATCAGTTAAGTTGATGATGTTAACTCTATTCCTACTTTGATAAGCTTCTATTTATGGTTTAGATGTCAAGGATACAAAGAAAATTGATAAAATAAGGAAAAAGAGTGTTGCAAAGGTGTTATCATTTTCAGAAGTGTTCTGGTGTTGCTTCAAATTTCTTTTGGCTTGAAGATATGATTTTTTGGTTTAGATATGTTGGTTAGAGATGATCAAAGTTTATATATCTAGGATTTTGGCTTCTAGATCGAAGGTCAAAGGAAGTTATGTTCACTAGTGTTTGAAGTAGTTTTGTAGTATTGTGTATAGAGGTATATGAGAGAAATGTATTGGGTATGTGCAAGATCATCATGGAAAAAATAGGCCCTTAAATAGCAAAAAATTTAGAAAAATCAAAGTTAGGCAACTAGATGTAAAAATTTGAATAAGTTATCTATATTATTTAAAAAATATGTAAGAATAGAATTTGTAGAAAATTGAATGTAATTTCTAATCTACTAGGTTTATTTAAAAAGAAAAAAATCTATTTGGTGAAAATTTGAAATTTCAATGCAATAGTACTTAAATTTCAAAGAAAAAATAAGAAGTAGGTGTCTGTCTAACCACTCTAAACCACAATAAAATGATAATATTATTTTATAAGATTTTAGATATAAGAAAAGGACTCGTGTTTGAATGTGATGCATATTTTTTTGTAATTTTTGTCCAAGTAAATAATTAATTATGATTTTTTTATTACAACTTTTAAAAATATAAAAACTCGTATGTCTGACCACCTTAACTTGGTCAAAACTTCAAGAAATTCAATTTTTTTTTAATCCTATTCCATGTGAAGCATAGAATGTGACGCATGTTTCAGATTAAAAAAATGTGGTACTATTTGAAAGCTATAGATGTTTTTCAATAAGCCTATCAATTAGGACTTTAGTTGTAATTCAAATAGAAAATGAATAATAATTATTTATTAAATTCAAAGTAAAACATAATTTATATTGGTGGAAAGCTGAAAATCTCCTTTAAAAACCATTTTCCTTTCATCAATTTTGGGTTAAAAAAAAGTAGTCATCCACACACCCTACACATACCCATCATATCACCACTTTTTGGCCCATCATGATCCTGTACATACCCTATTTTCTCTGTATTCCTCCATGCTTGTTTCTCAGAACTTATGGTTCTAAAAGAGAATTGATGGTGTTGTTCTCTTTTCTATTTCAATAGTATTTTTAGTTCGGTGTATCATAAGAAGGTCTTCTAAGTTATAGAGTATTGCAGTATCTGGCAATGTTGTATGCATAAATAGAATGTTTATAATCTTCTGGTGATAATTGTTGTGAAGGAGTTTAATGGTTTCCAGGATGTTCTTGGACCATGTTCAAGTGAATCTTTTTGTTCAAATGTTTCAAATTTCTCAAAATAAGTGTGTTATTCAAAGTTCAATGTGTTTTCATAGGTAATAGCCAACCTGGTGATTACACTACATTCGAAGATGTTCGTGTGTTAATAAAGGCGTAGTGTTTCATGTGAGAGTTTATTTAGGTCCTAGTTAAGTTTTTGTTTTGGTCCACTTTTGTTTCTATATACTATGGGAATGTTTAGTCCCGACCTAATTTAAATTGCAAAGTGTGAAGCGTGTATAGCCGACCTTGGAGAAGGTTTTCAAGGTTGAGGAGTGTATAAGTATGAGTTGAGATGTTGAAGTTTGACAAGAAAGAAACTATAAATATGTGTGATGTAAGTGATGTGAATTTTTGAAAATTAGGGTGCGAGTTTGAGGAGAGTAGTGCGAACTTCAAATTGTTGGACTTTTGAATGTAGTGAGCTAAAAGTGTTTGCAATCATTCAAACAAGACTATGATGGTGTTGGAGCTATTGTGGTGGATTCTCTATTGTATTGAGAAGTTGTTCTCTACATAACATTTCTCTTCTATCTTCTTTTCTTTTTGAGGTAGTGAGTCGGGGCTATGAGCCTTTGTGGATAGTGTGTTATTCTGGTAGTGAACCTTTGTACCAATTTTACAATTACTTATATTGTGAGCTAATCCTCACTATGGTTTTCCCTCATTGGGTTTTCCGCATAAATATGGTGTTCTCTTCTGTATGTTGTTGGTTATTTTAGTTTTTGTTATCTACTTTTCATGCCTAAACATTATAATAGATTAAGGGTTTAATGAATGCATGTGGATTGGATTACTATTGAGGGTGTTGGAACCTCATAATTTTGCAAAAAAATGAGGTACCCATATGAAAATTTTAGTTTCGACACTCAAAAATATAGTTGCAAAATATGTCTCAGGAGCCTACTTTGAAAAATCATAAATTGAAGCCTACACAGTTTCAGGGAAAATAAATTTGCAAGAATTTTTATTCACCGTATGTGAGTGTGTATACCTGATTTTACTCTCCCACAATCAGATTTTCTGGAGTTTCGAAGTGCCAAGTTGAAGGGTTTTGGGAAGGTTGTTTGCATAGTGTTAAAACTGCCAAGAAGGTCAACTTTGGAGAACCATATTTTGCAACTGAAAGATTGTTATGAAAAGCCAATTGGAGTCCCTAATTTGCCCCATATTAATGTGATTCCATGCCAACATTCAAGGTCCCAACATCTCATTTGATATTTTTTCAACATCAAAAGCAAATAGACTTTACATAGTTTTGACATCTACATTCCTAGAAATTTTCAGAGAGGTCAACTTTCACTTTTAATATTTCATGAAAGAAGTGGATTGGAGTGAAACCATTTTGCACACATGTTTATGAGACCTAAATAAATTAAACCTCAAGTTGTAGATTCCCACAAAGATATTTGATATTTTCCAAAGAGGCAAGTTGGTGAGTTTCAATTGAGTTTAGATAGATGCAATATTCAAAAATGCTAAATAAGCAACTTGGAGCAATGGTAGTTTTCAATCCTGATGACTTCATACCAAATCATTATATAACCATGTTCCCCTATCATAAATCAATATGCTAGTGCATTTTATGGCTTCAAGAGATTTCTTGATCAGTTTTTCAAGGCAATTTTGGAGGCCACTTGACTTTTTCTGATCACAGTGCAAAATGCTAGATAATGGATTCTGATAATTACCCACTTCAAATTTTCACCCCAAATGTATACAAAAGCAAGAAGGCATAGTGATAACCTAATGCATGATGACAAAAATGGAGGTCTAGGTTACCCATACGTTGTCCAAACCGTCCCCACATCCTCGCAATAGTCAAGGCTCAAAATTTAAAATTTGTGTGATGTTGCGAGATCAAGTTTGCAGGGGTCCAAAGGGAAAGAATTGTAATAAAATATAATAGTCAAATATTATTTTAGCCAATGAAGGATCAAAATTTTAAGTGCTACAGATGATAATAAAACCAAATGGATGTGTGGTGTTGTGGTAAATTCTCTCGCATCCCCACAAGACAGACTTCAAGTGTGTGCGGTAGTGCGGGAAATGTAGAATAAACAAAGTTTATTACATTAAAATATACTCCCACAATCCAACGGTGGTTGATATAAATACGTGTGGCAATGTGGAAGATATTAAAATGCATATAAAACATGAAAATACATGTGAAGTATGAATTAAATTTTATGGGCAATAAAGTGTGGTGAATATTTTTACACTCAAAGGGATTTTTTTTAAATCACAACATTAAATATATAATGTGAAAATACAAAACAAATTCACTAAGAAAGTCAAAACATATTTATCGAAGGGGTTGAATAAATGAAAATGTGAGATTGTGAGCAAAAAGAAAGTGAAAATATTTTGTATTGCAAATATATTGCACATTATGAAACTCATATATTCCCTGCATCCCTGCAAGGGTTTTATTTAATACATGTGGTGATGCAGGAGGTAAGAGAAGGGTGAAGGAATTTTATTTAAATATCATGATTTAAATTTTCTCCCACAAAGATCAAAATATTTTGGTGTGGGTTTACTTTGGATTCAATGACCGTTATTGGGGTAATGGAAAATAATAAAGTGAAAACTAATTTATTGAAAATGAAAGTGTGCAGTATAAGATAATTTTGAAGAGTGTAAATATAAACTTTGTAAAATGTTTTCACTAATTGAAATAGGGAGTGGGTAATTATTTTACTTACGAAATATGGGTGAAATATGAATTTTCAAAGGGAATAACAATAACAATTATTATGACTATTATTGCAAATATATAATAGCCAAATTATTCAATGGTAAATGCAAGTGAAGCATTAATTGTTTTGAAAATGAATTTATTCACTAGGGAGGAGGAATTTATCACCTCTTGAAATTATTTTGGAAAAATTGTAAATTTTATTGATGGTGATATATTTTCACTAGGCAATAAAATATTTGCACGAGCGGAGTTAAAGAATGGGTAGTTATTTTTACCTGAGAGACATGCTGAAAATACATACAAGTAAATATGAACATGAAAGGTGGATGTCAACAGTCGTTATTGCAAAATATATTGGCCAAAATTATTTTCCTGGATGTATTAAATACTTGTGAAGTGGAAGACTAAATTTAATATTTGTAAACTAAAAGTTAATCAAATGTATCGAAAGCCTGCATCGAAATGGATGAAGAGTCATAACTCTAGGGAGTACTCAAAATATATATGGATGGAAAAATCAGTAGAAAAGGGATGATAATCAGTAGGTTCAAAAAATCACCAGCAATCAGTAGATTAGAATACACAAAAATGAAGACTTCTGATATTATTGTAAAATTATTCTGAAGCTTATAATGAAGGAGAATATTTCATTTGGTGGCCCAATTTCTAGTGTTTAATTGTTGAGTTTTATTATATCTTATATGTTATTTGGTTGTCTCCATAGTGGTCTACCTATGTTATTCAAATTAAGTATATCAAAATATATTGAACTTGTCAATACACATTTGTTGTAATTGTGTGATTTTGTTGATTGGTTTTTGTGTGAAAGAATTAAATCCCTCTTGAGATGTCATCTTTAATAGGTTCTTTCCCAAGATTAAAGTCCTTTTGAATTGATTATCTTAATTCATTTCCTTCACATTAGAATTAAAATCCTTTCAAAATTTCACAGTAACTTAGGGAGATATCACTAGGATCAATAAGAAGAGTCCAAATAACTTATAGACCTTCATTTTTATACAAGCTATAAACATCTAAATTTCCCAATAGTTAGAGTTAATCTAGGAAAAAGACCCACACATCATCCATCTCTTGACTCCATTTACCCAATTAGATTAGGCACTAGTCACATTTATTTTACGCAGCATACTTCACAAAACCTTATTCATACACTTAATTCTCAAAACATTTACAATAGGAATTAATCATTAGCCTTGCATCTATTTCAATTCTACGTGCCATTGTGAATAGATTTCCCAAATTAGAGATTACAATTATAACTTTCAAATGTGCTCTATCATATAGGTACACTTGCCTATGTCCGATATAGCCTAAAGTGCAAGGGGATATCAAGTATATAAATTAGCCCCATTTGTTATCCAAAAACATTCCCAAAGATCTTGGAACCCTCTTAAGGTTCATAACTTGGATTTTTGAGACCTAACAAATTTGTGACTCTGTTGGGGATTGGGTTGAGAAAATCTAGTAGCAGACTATCTTGCCTTATGCAGTCATTAGCATTTTTAGATCATCTTTTCAACCAAAATTTTTACATTTGGGTAATTACACATCAATATAGTTGAGTAAGGAGATTCTATTGGGGACAAACAAATAATAATATCATCCACACCTTAGCATTAAAACCCATTTCATTTTCCTACTTTTCAAAAAAGTGGGTGGCAACTCTGTTAAGAACTTGATAAAGAATGTATAGACATTTTGGAACAACATTTTTTCTAGTTAGAAATAAATATTAAAGGCTACTAAAAAGTTCTTGTCAAGATGTCAAAAGAAGTGAAAAGGCTTGAGTTGATAAGGAAACATCAATAATTTACCCAACAACTACTACAATTGAGAGCTGAGCATGTTCCAAATACATCATAAAATATACCATTCTCTAATGAGGATGTATATGTGAATGCAAGTAGACCGTGGACCCCACAAGTGTCTCATAACAATGAAAGTGCTCATCATGTACAAAAGGACATTTATACACCACAAGCCTCAAATCAAATAAATGCTTGTCCTATCCCTCCTGGTCAAAGACCAGTAAGCTGCCAAGATCATAACTATAATCAATATGTTGGGCATTATCAATACCAATCTCCCCATTAAAATAGTCAACAATATCAACCATATCCACAGAGAAGGGTGTTTGACATAGAAAAACCATTGGATTTCACCCAAGGCTATCCAAATTGTATTCCCATTGGGATTATAAAACTTGTGCCTATATTTCATGGAGAGGCACACGAATCAACTCATGAGCATGTACAACTATTTTGTGAGTTTATTGAAGACTTTAAAATATCTGCAGAAGATATCACTCTGAAATCCTTTGTAAGATCTTTGAGGGGTGATGCAAGGGAGTGGTTTAAAAGCTTACCCATGCAAAGTATATCTTCATGGGAAGATCTTGAAGGGATATTCCTGGGTTAGTTTGATGATAATTATGAAAATTATAAACAAACTTTAGGACCTCTATATATTTCAACAAACAATAAAATGAAATATTATACATCAAAAGGTGAGAGAAATATTCAAAGTGCAAATTATTTTGTTGTCCCAACCCACCCACCTCAATACCCTATACATCACCATCAACCACATATTCATTATCAACAAATTTCACATGTTGTTGACCATGCTGTCTACATTCAAGAAGATATAAATTTTTTGAAAATATATCTCAGAATCAACATTTTGAGGAGGATGATGAGGAATATTCACATACTCAATAAAGAAGTCAAAGTCCCATCATGAAATCAGAAAATTGCATATCCCCCTTAGATGCATTTTTCATCCTAAAGAGACATGAAGGAGAATTTGAATGTTCTCTACTCAAACAAATGATAGATATCTGTATGAAAATGCCTCTTGATTACATGCTTGATGGGTTTTTCCTCATTAAGCAATTCATGAGAATATATGAGCCTAAATCAATTTATTGTCCTAAGTTCTTAAGACTAGTTACTTTTGACCAAGTGGAGCAATTGATTGATATCATAGATAGGAAAAGCTGTGTGGATGTTATCAATGCTGAACCTAATTGTGATGTCATTGATGAATAGGGAGAAGTTGATCAAATGATGTAGCCAATAGAGGAAACATGTACAAGTGAAGATTGCAATGATTTTTTTTATATTTGAAAAAAGATGAAGTTATGGAAGACCAATCATACACCTTGGATCAAGACTGTAATATGGAAGATGTTTCTTAGGAACAATGTCAAAGGAATGCATCAACAATGACGTAAGCAAAGTAGAAATCCTACTTGATAGTATAAAAATTACACATCCATTGATAGTTGGGTACCATGGTGACATAATTGATGAAGAAGAGGTATGCACACCTAACAATGATATATTAAAAAATATGACTACATTTCGTGGTAGTCATTTATGCATTTCCATAGCATTGACAACAATAAATTAGAAGCTAAAACAAAAGAGGATAGCATGCCATGCCACAATGAAGAGGACAAAGATTGTGATCAATCTATAGAGGATTCAATGTAAGTGAAAGTAGTTATGAAAATATGAATGATGAAGAAGATGGAAATATAGAAGGCCTCCCTTCCATATTAGATTATTATTGTGCTCTTGGTAAAATTGTTGGAGATTTCAATCACATGTGATAAAAGCAGTACATATGATTAATCCATTGAATATCTATATTTTGATTCTAGCCTTATGGAAATCGATTCACAACAAAGTGGTTCTTGGAGCTCTTATGGAAATAAAGAGGAAGAAGCAGTGGAAGATATGGAAGAAGAAGTGTGTTCACTCAACAATGAGTAAATTTTTGATTTGCTAACTATGGAATATTAGAAACATACACATCATAATGATGCTGAAATCTTATGCCCAAAACACATTTTCTTTGACCGTGAAGGAACCTTTTGTGAAAAAAATGATGAACTTCATGATGAGCATGAAAAATTATATTCACAGTCACATTGTGAAAAAATAGAGACAACTAGTGGTCATGGATTTCATTGCATTAGTGCTCCAAAAATTAATACTTCTATTGAGTCATGGGGTATTGATGATTCCAATGTGTTTAATCTACAAATTTTTGATTTTGATAAAGCTTCTAAATCAAAACTCTGTGGGAAAACTATGTATGATATTAAGAATGGTATTGATAGTGCCAAAATGAAAGATTGTAAATTTCAAAGGCAACATGATTTGTTTTACTTTCCAATTTAGTTAGAGACCCATCATTTGGTGAATGGTAGAAAATGTGATCACATAAGACATCACATAGAGGTTGGGTCTAGCTTGTCAAATAAAAATGGGATTTTTCAAATTATGTATGATTTTCATATGCATAATAATGGAGAATATACTAATCACAATAAGTTGATGAAGGATATCAATGTATTTTGTCAAACAAATTTCAATGATATTTTTATATAGGCTCCAATGCAGCATGATGAAAATCAAGTGTATGACAAAGGAAATTATGGGTTCTAGTGACCTTGAGCCATCAGCTATGGTTTAGTTTTTCAAATCATATCAGTTTAGGGAAGAAGAGAGTTTTGACTCCATTACCCAATGGATGAGACACTTGGTTTGCTCATACCAAAGATTTGGATTCTTGCTATGCCCACAAGAGGAAAACTTCCCTAGAGGAAGCCACTATTGGAACCTCAAAATTTTGCAAAAAATTGAGGTACCCATACGAAAATTTTAGTTTCAACACTCAGAAATATAGTTGCAAAATATGTCTCAAGAGCCTACTTTGAAAAATCATAAATTAAAGCCTACTCAATTTCATGCCAAATCAATTTTCTAGAATGTTTATCCACAATATGTGAGTGTGTATACCTTATTTCAATCTCCCATGATTAGATTTGATAGAGTTTCGAAGTGCCAAGTTGAAGGGTTCTAGGAAGGTTTACTGTTTGCACAATGTTAAAACTGCCAATAAGGTCAACTTTGGAGAACCATATTTTACAACTAAAATATTTTTATGACAAACCAATTGGTGTACCTAATTCACCCCATATTAATATTCTTCCATGCCAATTTTCATGCCCCAACATCTCATCTAATATTTTTTCAACATCAAAAGAAAATGGACTTTACATATTTTTGGCATCTGCATTCCTAAAAAATTTCACTAAGGTCAACTTTCACTTTTAATATTTCATGAAAGAAGTGAATTGAAGCAAAAACCTTTTGGCCACATGTTTATGGGACCTAAATAAATTAATCCCCGAAGTAGTAGAATCCCACAAAGATATTTTATATTTTTCCAAAGAGGCAAGTTGGTGAGTTTCAATTGAGTTTAGAGAGATGCAATATTCATACAATGCTAAATAAGCAAGTTCGGGCATTGACAATTTTCAATCCTGATGACTTCATGTCAACCCATTCTATAACCATGTTCCCCTATCATAACTCAACCTGCTAGTGCATTTTCATGGCTTCAAGAGATTTTTTAACAAAAAAATTCAAGGAGATTTTGGAGGCCACTTGACTTGTTTTGATCACAGTGCAAAATGCTAGATAATGGATTATGACAATTACCCACTTCAAATTTTCACCCCAAGTGTATACATAAGCAAGAAATAATAGTGAGAAACTAATGAATAATGAAAACAATGGAGGTCTAGGCTACCCATATGTTTTCCAAACCCTCCCCACATCCCCGCAATAGTTAAGGCTCAAAATTTAAAAATTGTGCAATGTTGCAGGATTGAGTCTAAAGGGATCCAATGGGAGAGAACTAGAATAAAATATGATAGTAAAATATTATTTTATCCAATGGAGGATCAAAATTTTAAGTGATACAAATGATAATAAAATGAAATGGATGTGTCGTGTTGCCATAAGTTCTCCTGCATCCCCGCAAGTAAGACTTCAAGCGTGTGGGGTATTGAGGGAAATGTAGAATAAACAAAGTTTATTACATTAAAATATACTCCCAAAGCCTCGCGGTAGTTGATAGTGTGAGATGGGGTTAGAAAATAAAATAGAATAGGTAAAGTGACAGCCAACACTCCTAAACTATTAAACCACATCCAAACAAGAGAATACAAACAAATGGAGATTTCAAAATGAAAGCAAATAAAATAAAGTACTCCCCATATTGTAGTTGATTCTTTCTCTTGCTCTCCTTCTTGTTATGCAACTTTGCCCATAGATTTGTTGAAATACTTGTGCAAGACCTGTAAATGGTAGCAAGAAAGTTGGAGAAGAATAGTTGTTTAGCTGAAAATGGAGAAGAAAGGTTGCTTTTATAGACAACCATTCGAATGGATGGTTGAGATTAATCTTCTAGAAAGATTCCAGATCAATGGATGGGAATTCATGAGAGGGATGTTACGAAATGGATGGTTGAGATTAAGTCTTAGAAAAGATGCCAAGATCAATGGTCCATAATTGATGCACCAAAAATATGCCATGCATGGAAAATCTATGACGCCGACGGCTATGACACCTGACAGCTATGACAAACATGCAAGACATGCAGGCTATGACAGGAAATAAATGCTATGATAGGGGATTATGATAGGGCATCTTTGACCAAGTAATGCATAAATAATTTATTTTAAATTATTTATTCGAAAATGGAGGAAATGGTCAAGTGGAAAATAAATTATTTATTCAAATTATTTATTTGAAAATAGAGGAAATGGACAAGTGGAAAATAAATAACTTATTCAAATTATTTATTTGAAAATAGAGGAAATGGACAAGTGGAAAATAAATAATTTATTCAAATTATTTATTTGGAGAAAATGAAAAGAGGAACATTTAATTAAATTTATTAATTTAATTAAATGGGGAGATGAAATTAGACCTTAAATAATTAATTTAGATTAACTATTTAATTAGGAGGTAGCATGGTGATATTTGAATTTTAATAATTATTTAACTATGGAAGAATGAGACCATGAATAGATAAATAATTAATGAGTAGTATTTAATATATAGATGAAAAGCAAAATAATTAAATAAAATAATAATTTATTTAACTATTGAGAGAGGAAGGAGGAGGAAATAGAGGCGGAATTCATGAGTGGCTAAAATAATTTAGATTCAAACTCTGTTTGGTCTGAGTTCAGATCTCCCCGTCTGTGGTATGAGAAGCGTGTCGGCATTGTTGCTCCGCGGAATCCACGTTAAAATTTACTAGGCATAGCTGGAACTATAGGGCATGCTACGTTCTGCAGATCTAAAAAAAAAAAAAAGGAGAGGAGGAAATTAGTGACGCAATTAGTTTATTTAATTGGTCAGGATAGAATAAATATTAGAAAGTGAATTAATTAAATAATTATTAAAAATTATTTAATTAATAGAGCAATATAATCAAACATAATTGAATAACTAAAATTTATTCAATTATCGAAGGACGAGGATGAAGAAAAAATGACGCTCGAAGGCTTAGGACATTTTTATGTGTCTACAGATAGAAATATGCAAGGTAATGCAAAAGATATTAAAATGCATATAAAACATGAAAATACACGTGATGTGTGAATTAAATTTTATGGGCATAAAGTGTGGTGAATATTTTTACACTGAGGGGAAATTTTTTAAATCACAACATTGAATATATAATGTGCAAATACAAAAAAAAATCACTAATAAATTGAAAATATATTTATCGAAGGGGTTGAATAAATGAAAACATGAGATTTCCAGCAAAAGGAAAGTGAAAATATTTTTTATTGCAAGTATATTGCATAGGAAGAAGCTTAGATATTCCTCACATCCCCACAATGGTTTTATTTAATCCATGTGGTGTTGGGGGAGGTAAGAGAAGGGTGAATGAATCTTTTTTAAATATCATGATTTAAATATTCTCCCACAAAAATTAAATTATTTTGGTGCAAGTGTACAATGGATTCAATGAGTTGTATTGTGGTGATGAAAAATAATAAAGTGAAAACTAATTTATTGAAAATGAAAGTGTGTAGGGTAAGACATTTTTGAAGAGTGTAAATATAAAATTTGTAAAATATTTTCACCAATTGAAATAGGGAGTGGATAATTATTTTATCCAGGATATATGGGTGAAATATGACTTTGCAACGGGAATAATAATAATAGTCATTATGACTATTATTGCAAAAATATATTGGACAAATTATTCATGGGAAAATGCAAGTGAAGCATTATTTTTTTTGCAAATGAATTTATTCATTGGGGAGGAGGATTTTATCACCCCTTGATATTATTTTGGGAAAATTGTAAATTTTATTGATGGTGATATATTTTCACTAAGCAATAAAATATTTTCACAAGTAGAGTTAAATTATGGGTAGTTATTTTTACTTAAGAGACATGGTGAAAATACATACAAATAAATATGAATGTGAAAGGAAGATGTCAATAGTCATTATTGTAAAATATATTGGCCAAAATTATTTCAATGAATGTATTAAATATTTATGAAGTGGAAGATTGAATTTAACATTTGTAAAACAAAAGTTAATCAAATGTATCGAAAGGTTGCACCGAAATGGATGAAGAGTCATAACTCCTGGGAATACACAACATATATATTGAAGGAAAAATTATTAGAAAAGGGATGATAATTAGTAGGTTAGAAAAATCATCAACAATCAATAGATTAGAATACAAAAAAATGAAGACTTTCGATATTATTGCAAAATCATTGTAAAGCTTATAATGGAGGAGAATATTTAATTTTGTGGGCCAATTTCTAGTCTTGAACTAAGGTATTAATACTAAATCTTATATGTTATTTAGCTATCTCCAGAGTGGTATGCCTATGTTATTCAAAGTAAGTATATCAAAATATGTTTAACTTGTCAATACACATTTGTTATAATTGTTTAATTTTGTTGATTGGTTTTTGTGTGAAAGAATTAAATCCATTTTGAGAGGTAATCTTGCCCACGATTAAAGTCCTTTTAAATTGATTATCTTAATTGGTTTCCTTCACATTAGAATTAAAATCCTTTCAATATTTTACAGTAACTTAGGGGGATATCACTAGGATAAATAAGAAGAGTTCAAATAACTTGTAGACCTTCATGTTATACAAGCTATAAACATCTAAAGTGCCCAATAGTTAGAGTTGAGCTAGGAAAAGGACCCACACATTATCCATCTCTCGACTCTGTTTACCCAATTAGATTAGGCACTAGTCACATTTATTTTAAGCAACATACTTCACAAACCTTATTCATACACTTAATTCTCAAAAAAATTACAGTAGGAATTAATCATTATCCTAGCATCTATTTCAATTCTACCTATCATTGTGAATAGATTTCCCAAATTAGAGATTACACTTGTAACTTTTAAATCTTCTCTATCATTTAGGTATGCTTGCCTAGGTGCAACAGAGCCTAAAGTGTAGGAGGATCTCAAGTATATCATAGAAAGGTTCCTTGGAGAAAATATTAACTGATTGAGGTAGATCTAGATGGAGAATATGATAGAGAGCCCTAATTTTGATGGCACATATTATGTATTTTAGAAGAAAAAGATGGAAGAATATCTGGCATTCTTAGGATATCATATTGAAAAGGAAATAAAGACTCAATATGTTACACTTGCGAATGGTCTAAGCACAAGTGATGAAATCAAGGCACATGAAATAAGTTGTAAGGTAAGGTTTATTCTTGTGAATAATATTTCAAAGTTTGAATTACTAAAACTTATGAATCTTAAATAAGCAAAGTTTCAGAATATGAAAGCACTATTTGAAACCCTATGAATTTCTGAAAATGAAACAATTACAAGTTTAATGTAGAGTGTTGATGAGTTGGTAAGTGCGATGATAGGTCTTGGTGCAAAATTCAAAGAACCTAGAGTGGTAAAGAAAGTTCTTAGATCTCTTCCTAATTCTTACAATAAAAAGGTATCTTCTATTAGGAAGTTGCAAATTTTAATACTTACTCTAGAGATTAGTTGTTGGATATACTAGCTTCATTTGAAATGGAAAAACATGGTTGGAAAAATGGTACAAAAGTGGAGACAACTTTCAAGGATAGAAAATAAAAAAGGTTGAAGACTCAAATGGGGAAGATCCTGATGATGTGGAAGCTAACTTCTAAAGAAAAATGAAGAAGGGAATTGGTAAGTATAAAGGTCAACTACCTTTCAAATTTTTGAGCTGTGGAAATATAGGTCACTATGCTTCACAATGTCTAAATAGAGTTGTGAACAATAAAATTAAGGAGAAAAAAGGAAAAATGATTAAGATAAGCTACTATGTTAGAGAAGATTTTAGTATTTCTAATGATGAATTTGATTATGGAGATGATGATGAATGTTTATTATTGGCTTTAAAAGATTAATCTACTTCTACTAAATTTAAAAGTTGTATGAAGGAAAGTGTTCCAGAAAAGAAGGATAAGATTGACGATACTTTGGTATCTGGTCTTCATGCTAGACAAGATAAGAATTACTGGGTTGTTGATAGTAGTTATTCTAATAACATGACTAGAGACAAAATTAAGTTTGTTAAACTTGAAAATTATGATAGAGGGTTAGTTAAATTTGGAGATGATTCAATAGCTAATATTTGTAGAATAGGTTCAATCAGTTTTGATGGCAACCATAATACTAAAGATGTTTACAATGTTAAAGGCTTAAGGCATAATATTTTGAGTGTTGAAGAAATGTATAGCAAGGGGTATAATATTTTGTTTTAGGATGAAAGATGTGAGATAAAAAAAATATCTAGAACTGTGATTGTTGCTAGTAAGAGGACTAATGGAAATATCTATCAGCTCAATGGTGATGATGGTCATTAATTTATGACAAAGATTAATGATAGTTGGCTATGACATTGGAGGATGTGTCACATGAGTTTTGACAATATGGTTAGAATTAGTTCAGTTCAATTAGTAGGAAACCTACCAAGAATCACAAAGCCTATCAATGATGTTTGCAAAGATTGTCAATTTGGAAAACCAACAAGTAGTTTCAAAGGAAAAGATAAATCTACTACTAGAAAAATAGAATTAATACATACGGATATTTGTGATCCTATAAGGGTGATGCAAAGGTGTTGGAGACCCAAGAAAGAAATTGACACAACTTCTCTCAAATATCAACAATATAGCTTCAAGTCACCAAAATCAACAAAAGAGAATATCTTTTTAAGAAGGCTGTAAAAAGACCAACACAACATCTACATAGCATCCACTCAACATCAAATACAATTCCCCAATCATTCATGCAAGGTTCTTTTGCAACATTGTAGAGTTTCATTAAGTGACCCTACTCAAAAGGCTACAAAATTAGGCGTAATATACAAACAAACTACCCTTTAGGATTCTCCAATCACCATGAGCTCTTGGAAAGTCATCAAAAACACCAAAAAACTCCCAATTTCACAGGTTTCATACATATTCTTGACCCGTAATCCTTCATTCTTCAAAACCCTCATTTCTTTTCTAAATACGTAGGGTTTTTGAGTTTCCAGCCTCCTAAGGCTTTCCAAGTCTTACCAAAACACTAAGACACTTGTTCAAAGTCTACACAGGCCTTTCACATCCTTTCCTAGACCATGGTAGTAGTAGATGAATGAAACACAACACTTTCCTATTCATTCCTGCTTAAATAGGCCCTTATTCTCCACTGTGATGGTGTTCCACGATTTGCAACCTTCTTTATTTCCATTTTAAAACTTAAAGAAACTTTACCTAATCTATCTCCATGCCTCCCCACCAAGCAATAGGGTGGAACAGTAAGTGGGAAGGCCTAGAACATGGTGAAACTACAAAACGGTGTTCCCTATTCTATATAGGCAGATTACACAATAAGAACAAAGAACAATATAAATTTGTGAATGGAAATTCAATACAAATTCAAGAATTGTTAGAAACCAAGATCTCATTGCAAACAAAAAAATTCACCTTCCATAGAAGATAAAAATGAAAAAGTAGAGATTTGCAAAAGATGTACAAATTGATATATTCGAAGTACAATAATTACAAGAGACAATTTGCTTTATAAAAGAAAATATGCATAAACCTAATCTTATCTTGAGCAAAAATATAGCTCAATAAGATAAGGATAAAACCTATAACTTAAGAATTAAACATGCCTAAGTAAACTTATGCTAAAGTGTAATTAAATATTAATTACACCAACACCCCCCTATAAGTGCAACTTAGGGAGAAGTAAATTATTATGCAAATATGAGTCTTGGAAACAAGGCCTGATCAGGTGCTCATTTACAAATGCAAATAGAGAGAAAACCCAGTGGGAAAAACCCCCTTAATGAGATGAATTATTGCAAACAATCACTGGAAGAACTCTAAAGAAGCAACACTATAACCCCAAATCTGGCAAGCAAGGAAAGATAATTCTGTCTACAATTGAAACCAAAAACTAAATCACAAATGCAACAATAGACTCAATGCTAAGGAACATTGGAAACTCACATACTGGATCAACCCTGGAATCTGTGAAATAGTAGATGAAAGGATGAATGAAGCCCATAATGATGACAAAATCTAGAAGTTGTGTCTCTTGAAACCAATGCCAAGCTGAAACTAAAACTATCCATAAGATGAGTACCATCAAGATTCTGGAACATTAACCATAAAAACATGGCCTTCAAACTGAGAAAGATCTAAACCAATGTGGATCAAGAACCATAAACTCCCAATGTGAAGTGTGAATCAAAGCAAACCAATGATGTTTCTAGCTAAGCAAGAAAGAAGCTAAAGGAAACAATAGGAAACTAGAAAAACTCATGCGAGTTGTCACCAATATGAAGAATGGATGCAAGAACCCCACTTAATGGAACTTTTATCAGTTCGTTATTACAATACCCAATGATTGCAGAAGGAGAGAATACAAAACTACAAAAGCATAAGCGAAAATGAAAACCTAGTTCATGAAACAAAAATCAATGCATGCATAAAATAAGGTATACATATTCTATAAGTGACCTCATAGAGGTTGAAAGCAGCTTTCTAATGCTATGAAAATTGTTTAAAATAGATAAGCGAGTCAAAAGATATGTCTCTCGGAGTGAAAAAGGAAACACCTGACTTTTGAGGCCAAAAAAGACATCATAAAAGAAAAACCAGAAAATCACACCTACACCACTGCATAGAGTGTCAAAAAATATTTCCAATGATATCTTGTTTGCAAAAAAAGGATGTCGTATGCCCAAGTTATGCCTATTTATGTGAAAGTGCTCCAAAAAAGTCTGATTTGGCCATGTGCAGCCCTCAGGGGCTAAAAAATAAAGCCCCTGGTCACCTGGGTAGACCAGGGGGCTGAAGTGCAAGGTTTGGGGTTGAAGCTTCTGGTCACCCATGTGACCACTGTAGGAGCTAGGCTGGGGTTGTAGGGGGTTGGGGGGAGCCCGTGGTCGTCCAAAGGACCACCCACTTTGTATTAAGCCTGCGAGGGCTGCACTCTAGTCCGCAGCGGTAGCTGGAGCTCAGGGCTCCCATTCTTTAATTTGATCACTATGGAGCCCATGGGGGCTTAAGGTAGTTGTTAGAGCTTGGGTGGAGACCGTCGGTGGCAGGTCGACGACTGAGTGGAGCGGTGGTGGGAGTGGCATGGCCGTGGAGGTCAAGTGGCCACCTGGTGGTGGAGCAGTGGCCATCGGGTGGTGCCCAACCTTTATAACTAGCAACACAAAAATAAATGCATTATTTTTTATTTTTTTATTATTTTCTTAAAATTTGAACCTCAGAATGCGAGCCTGGGGGCTGTACGGCCCTTAGGCAAAAAAAATTTGCCTCTCTGGATGACTGTGTCCAAATCAAACAAATTTTATATCAAAATAAGGGTTTTTGGGTGCTATGAATCCAACGACGAGGTCCATTTTGGCCCAAAGTGCTTTGAAAATTAGGCAACCCCTAGATCTATTAGAAAAATCACCGAGCTTGAAACCCTCACAGATCTGGCAAATAGTGACTAGAATGAATGAAATAAAAGTCATTTCTAACTTTTTCCAATGTTCTAAATCCAACAAAACACCTCGATCTAATGCAAGACATTGAATAAAGATGCTCAAGGAATGAAACCCTTGAGGGATCTCAAACGAGCTCTGCAATGTATTCCTCCAAAAATGCTAGGAAGGGGCTACAAATCAAGGCTTTGATACCATGTTAGAAACCAAGATCTGATTACAAACCAAAAAAATCACCTTCCACAAAAGAGAAAAACAAAAAAGCAGAGATTTTCAAAAGATTTGAAAATTGATATGTTCAAAGTACAATAATTACAAGAGATAATTTTCTTTATAAAAGAAAAGATGCATAAACCTAATCTTATCTTGAGCAACAAGATAGCTCAATAAGATAAGGATAAAATCTATAACTTAGGAATTAAATATGCCTAAGTAAACTTATGCTAAAGTGTAATTAAATATAAATTACACCAACAAGAACTTTCTAAATCCATTACTTACAACAATCACAGGGTTCTTGGTTCATCAAACTACCTATACATCCTGTACAGTACTGGAAAGATATAGAAAAATAGAGATAATGAGGAAAAACAGAGAAATAAGACAATTAGATTGCTTTTATTCAACGAGTATTTCTTCCCCTCAAACCATCAATAGTTTCTCATGCCTTTTCAAGGATTTTAAGTATTTACAAATCATTTGAGCCTTCAACAATTCCTCCAACTGACTTGTAACCACCCAAACATTCATTTGACTTGAAAGCCTCATTATTGAGAATTAAAGACTAAATGAACACTATTAGCAAGAGTTTTTTTTTAAGACACCAAGAACCATTTAAATACCTTTAAATTAACCCTAAAATGAATTCTAAACTCTCACTTTGCACCCTATTTACTAATTCAAGAACTTTCCTTCTATAGGCTACAAAGACTCTTAGGAATAAGATTGTACAATTGCAACACAAAACCCAAACTTCACCATAGAACATATTCAAAGGTCTTGAAGGACCTTATTAAAGAAAAAATACCTACCTACTGACCTTCTTTACTTAACATCAAATAATCACAAAATGAGGGTGAAGTGTGGGTGCTCCTGTACCATACACCCCCCCTAGAAGATTCTCATGTCCCATGAGTGGAGGTTGAGACCAACCCCACCATCCACCATACATGTGCCTTGAATCAATAACTAGTGGCCACTAGTTTAGATCTCGAATTCTTGATTGTGTTGCATATAAAGGTGTTCCCATACTTCCACATGGCTATGTTTTCATTCCTAGACCTAAAATCTGCCCTTTATCCATTTTTAACTCAGCATTTAGTGGCTTCCTATCACCTACACCTGCATACAAACAAGGATCAGCTTTATCATTGTCATAAACTACCCCTGTCATAGTCCCATCTCTTTGTCTTTTTCTGGCCTACAGTGTACTGTATATCTCTGCCCCTATCATAGTTCCAAAGCCCTGCCACCTTGTTTTTCTTGTCCTTTACTGATTGTCCTATTAACTTGTTGTACTGTTATCTTCATAGACCTTCCAACCATTGTACCTGCAAATCTTGCTTGATTATTCACCCTATTCTCAACCACAGGGAATCCTATGCTCCCTATTATCACACTATCATGCATACTCATTTTTTTTGTCTCCTTTAACCCTGTTTCAAACTTTATACTTGCTATACCTACACTTTTAGACTTACATTTGTGCATATCATCAAAATTTTTGATCTCTATCAAAACATTTAGGGGCTCCTTGTTCCCACACATGATGACTTTTGTTTTTCCTTTCTCATCCCCTATCCAAGGAGTCAAAAAAAACCTTTGTCTATCTTTCAAGATTGAGTACTTATTTGCTTTCCCATCATAGATGGCACTCCTATCATACTGCCATGGTCTTCCAAGAAGGATGTGACAACATTCCATTGGAAAAATATCACAAAGAACATTGTCCTTATACTCACCTATTTGAAAATCTACCATAGCTTTCTCATTAACTATCAATGATTGACCATTGCTCAACCAAGAGACCTTGTAAGGAAAATCATGAGGGATTATTTTAAAATTGAGTTTATTCACCATTTCATGAGAAACCATGTTTTCAGTTGAACCTGAGTCCACTACCATACTACATACCTTACCTTGATCATTGCAATTGATTCTAAAGAGTGCTTTCCTTTGTAGGGGTTCTTTTGGATTTGACACCTTAAGCAATATTCTTCTAATCATCAAACTCTCTCCAACCTTTGATGTGAGATTAATAATAGGTTAAGTCACACTCTCTTCATATTCATGCACTAATTGATTCCTCCTTTCTCCACCATGAGAGCTCGAGCCTTGCCTTTCAAGACACTTGAAGGATGGATGTCTAGGTTGGTTGCAAGTGTAGCATCTTCCTAAAAATGCATTGTTGGAATTCCTACCTCCTCCAAATCTGCCTCTTGTGCCTCTCCATCCACCTCTAGAATCATATTGCTCTTGGCCTTTCATGGCATCCTCTTGACTATCATTGGTTGTCTTTCAACTAGACACGAATCCTCTTCCTCTTGATGCACCACCTCTACCTCTAACTGCTTTGTTTTTCCTTCTCTTCAATTTCTCCTCCACCCTGATAGCCATTTGATAACAATCCTCTACACTCCTAGGATTAGCCAAAACCAATTCATCCCATATATTAAGCCTTAAACCACCAATATACCTAGCAAATTTTTCATCTTCATTCTCATTATGACCAGACCTTAGAATCAATTTATAAAATTCCTCAGTATAAGACTTAACATCCATTTCCTGTTGTCTTATGTTTTGCAATCTCTTAAACATTTAAACTTGGTGATATTTGGGTAAGAATTTACCTTTTATTTTAGATATCATCTTGTCCCAGGATGTGATCTTAGACTTTCCTTGTTTCCTCCTCTTAGACTGAAAGTAATCCCTCCATACCAAAGCATGACCCTACAACTTAGTCTTTGCAATCCTTACTCTTTTCTCCTAAGTAACTTCTTCACATTCAAAATGATTATCTAACACAGCAATCTAGTCAAGTAGTTCTTCATCATTTAGACTACCGCCATATTTAGAAACATCAAGTTTTTCCTTAGGCTTGTTAGTCTTCACTTCCTTCAGCAACTTTGCAATTCGTTGGTCCTCTAGATCAATTTATGCCTCCATGTCCTCAAATTCATCTTCTTCCTCTTCATCTATCTCACTCTCTTTAGCATATCTTCTCTTGTTTGTCTCCAGGGCTATGATTCTTTCTTCCAACTCTTTGAGTTCTCTTACATGCCTCTCCTTCATCTCCTTCATCTCTTTAGCCATATCTTTGTTCTTTGGAGGCATCTTTTCAACCTTGCCTCTTCTTCAACCTGCAAAATGAAAACCAAAACTTACTCCATGCTCTGATACCACTATGATGCAAAGGTGTTGGAGACCCAAGAAACAAATTGATACTTCTCTCAAATATCAACAAAAGAGCATATCTTTTCAAGAAGGATGTAAAAAGACCAACACAACATCTACATAGCATCCACTCAACATCAAATACAATTCCCCAATCATTCATACAAGGTTCTTTTGAAACATTGTAGAGTTGCATTAAGTGACCTTGCTTAAAAGGCTATAAAATTAGGCCTAATTTACAAAAAAACTACCCTTTAGGCTTTTCCAATCACCATGAACTCTTGGAAAGTTGTCAAAAAAACCACAAAGCTCCCAATTTCACAAGTTTCATATAGATACTTGACACATAAGCCTTCATTCTTCAAAACCCTCATTTCTTTTCAAATACCTAGGGTTTTTGAGTTTCTAGCATACTAAGGCTTTCCAAGCCCTACCAAAACACTAAGACACTTTTTCAGAGTCTGTACAGGCTTTTCACATCCTTTCCTATACCATGCTAATAGTAGATGAATGAGACACAACACTATCCTATTTATTCCTGCTTAAACATGCCCTTATTCTCCACTGTGTTGGTGTTCCACGGTCTGCAACCTTCTTTATTTCCATTTTAAAACTTAAATAAACTTTCCCTAATCTATCTCCATTCCTGCCCACTGAGCAATAGGGTGGAACAATAAGTTGGAAGGCCTAGAACATGGTGAAACTACAAAATGGTTTTCCCTGTTTTGTATAGGTAGATTACATAGTAACATCAAAGAAAAATATAAATTTGTGAATGGAACTTCAATATAGATTCAAGAAATTTCTAACTCCATTACTTACAACAATAAAAAGGTTCTTGGTTCATCAAACTTCCTGTATGGCCTCTACAATGCTAGAAAGATACAAAAAAACATAGATAATGAGGAAAAACAAAGAAATAAGACAATTAGATTGCTTTTATTCAATGATTTTTCCTTCCCCCCGAACCATCAATAGTTCCCCATTCCTTTTCAAGGATTTTAAACATTTACAAATCATTTGAGCCTTCGACAACTCCTCCAACTGACTTGTAACCAACCAAACCTTCATTTGACTTAAAAGCCTCATTATTGAGAATTAAAGACTAAATTAACACTATTAGCAAGAGTTTTGTTTTAAGACACCAAGAACCATTTAAATTCCTTTAAATCAACCCTAATATGACTTATAAACTCCCACTTTTCACCCCTATTTACTAATTCAAGAACTTTCCTTCTAGAGGCTACAAAGACTCTTAGGAAGAAGATTGTACAATTGCAACACAAACCCCAAAATTCACCATAGAACATATTCAAAGGTCTTGAAGGACCTTATTAAAGAAAAAATACCTACCTATTGACCTTATTTAATTAACATAAAATAATCACAAAATGAGGGTGAAGTGTGGGTGCTCCTACACCAAAGGGTGAGAAGTCTTCAAGGTGACAAGTACTTCATTCTTTTTGATTGATGATTATTCTAGAATGACACAAGTTACTTTTCTTAAGGAAAAATTTGAAGCTCTAGATAAATTTAAAGAATTTAAAGCTATGGTTGAGAATGAGATAGATTTTAAGATCAAATTTTTGAGGTTTGGAAGAGGTGTAAAATTCACCTCCAATGATTTTGACATGTTTTGTGAAGATCATGGAATAAAGAGGCACTTGTCTACCCCTAGAACTCCTCAGCAGAATGGAGTTGTTGAAAGAAAAATATAATTGTTCAAGAAGCTACAAGGACAATGATGAGAGAAGCTAAACTACTATAATTCTACTAGAGAGAATCACTTCATACCGTTGGTTACAGACTTAACAGAATTCAAGCCAAATCTAACAACACAAAGACTCCCTATGAATTGTGGCATGGAAGTATTCCTAATTTCAAGTACTTTAGAGTATTTGGAAGCAAATTCTATACAAGAATAAATGAAGAAAACTTGGGAAAATTTTATGCAAGGTCTGATGAAGGTATATTCCTTGGATATTCTACTAAAAGAATAGCTTATAGATGTTACAAAAAAAGGCTAAGAAATATTTTTGAGAGTTCCAATGTCAAGGTTGATGAATATTTTCAAAATTTAGTTGTTATAGATGGATATATGTCAAATGAACTTTCTTGCAAAGAAGAAGAAGAAGAAAAACACAAAGAAAATGAAATGTAGGATCAAGAGGAAGAAGCTCTAGAAAAGAACTCTAAGACCCCCAAGTATGTACAAAAAAATCATTTTGAAGAACAAAATATTGGAGATAAAAGAAAATGTATATTGAAAAGAAGAAGATTTGTTGAAGCCAAGGTAAATTTGTGTTTACTCTCCAAAGTTGAACCAAAAAAAGTGAGTGAGGCATGCATAGATGAATGTTGGTTGAAGGAAATGGAAGAAGAGTTAGAACAAAAGGATAAAAATCAAACTTGGGAACTGGTTCCTAGACTTGAAAATAAGAATATAATTGGAACTAAGTGGGTATTCAAAACCAAACTAAATGATAATGGAGAAGCGATAAGAAATAAAGCAAGAATTGTGTGTATGGGTTACTCACAAGTAGAAGGAATAGACATTGAAGAAATTTTTTCCCCAGTGGCTAGAATGGAAAAAATCATAATTTTTTTAGCATTTTCAGCATACAAGGACTTTAAAGTTTATCATATGGATGTGAAATTTTCTTTCTTGAATGGAGACTTGGAGGAAGTTCACATGGAACAATCAAAAGTATTTTAGTTGACATGGTTTAAAAATTAAAAAAGGAATTTTATGGATTAAAGCAAGCTCCCAGAGCTTGGTATGCAAGATTGGACTAATATTTGATAGATCAAGGATTCAACAAGGGTACCTCAAATAGTAATCTTTACTTTAAAGTTGAGGAAGATAAGATCTTGATAGTGGTTGTGTATGTGGATGACATTATCTTTGGAGGAAATGAAGATATGTGCAATAAATTTACTAAAGAGATGCAAAAAGAGTTTGAGATGTCTATGTTTGGGGAGGGGTATGTCCAAGATCATCATGGAAAAAATAGGCTCTTACATGGCTAAAAATTTAGAAAAATCAGAGTTAGGCAACTTGATGTAAAAATTTGAATAAGTTATCTATATTATTTAAAATATATGTAAGAATAGAATCTATAGCAAATTGAATGTAGTTTCTAAACTACTAGGTTTATTTAAAAAATAAAATCTATTTGGTGAAAATTTGAAATTTCAATGCAATAGTACTTAAATTTCAAGGAAAAAATAAGAAGTATGTGTTTGTTTGACCACCCTAACCATAATAAAATTATAATATTTTTTTTATAAGATTTTAGATATAAGTAGAGGACTCATGTCCCAATTTAATGCATATTTTTTTGTAATTTTTTTCCAAGTAAATAATTAATTATGATTTTTTTATTACAAATTTAAAAAAATATAAATATGTTTGACCACCTCAACTTGGTCAAAACTTCATGAAAATGATTTTTTAAAATCCTATAGTATGTGAAGCATAGAATGTAATGCATGTTTTGGATTCAAAAAATGTGATAACTTTGGAAATCTATAGATGTTTTTCAATCAACCTATCAATCAGGACTTTAGTCATAATTCAATTAGAAAATGAATAATAATTATTTATTAAATTCAAAGTAAAGCATAATTTATATTGGTGGAAAGCTGAGAATATTCTTTAAAAACCCTTTTCCTTTCTTCATATTTGGGTAAAGAAAAGTCGTTAGCCACATGGGCCATCATATCACTTACATATCGCCACTTTTTGGCCCATCATGATCTTGCACATACCCAAAGATGAATTTATTCCTTGGGCTACAAATCAATCAGATAGATAAATGTATATTCATTTCACAATCAATGTATGTTAAAGAGATGTTGAAGAATTTTGGAATGGATGACTCCAAATCGATATGTACTCCTATGGTTACTGGTTTCAAATTGAGCAAGGATGATGAATCACCTAAGGCTAATCAGATCAAGTATAGATCTATGGTTGGTGGACTACTATATCTAACTACTACTAGACTAGATATCATGCATGCCACTTGTCGTGTGGCTACATTTCAAGAAGATCCTAAAGAGTCACATGTTGCCAGAGTAAAAATGGATATTTAGATATTTAAAAGGCACTTTGGATTATGGCTTATGGTATCCCAAGGATACGGATTTCACATTAAGTGCATACACAAATGCAGATTGGGTTGGATGTGTTGATGATAAGAAAAGTATAAGTGGTGGTGCATTATTTCTTGGATGCAAATTGGTGGCGTGCTTAAGCAAGAAACAAGATTCAGTTTCTTTAACCACTGTAGAGGTTGAGTTTATTGCAACAACATCTTGCTACACACAAATATTATGGATGAGACAGACATTGAAGGATATCACAATAATGCATGATGAGCCTATTTCTATTTTTTTGATAACACAAGTGCAATTAACATTTCAAATAATCAAATGATGCATTCAAGGACAAAGAATATATCAATTAAGTATCATTTTTTGAAAGAGAAAGTTGTGGAGAATGAAGTGAAGCTTGGATATGTACCTACAAAGGATCATATTTTCAACATATTCACTAAGGATCCTCCTAAGGATACTTTTGAGTATCTTTGGGGGAAGTTAGGGGTTATTTTCCCTCCTTGAACTAGATGCATATGGAGATGCATCGGTCCAGTGAATCTATGGATTCATTCTTTTTTTGGACTAATATTTGTGGCTACCTCTTAGGGGGATTGGGGTAGTAACATTGTTGTAGTATAAAGTTTATGTTGTCATGATACAAAAATTGATAAGTTGATTAATGTATTCCTAAGGGGGAGTATTTAGATTAGTTGGAAGTGAAACAAAGGAAAATAAGGTGAACCAAGATGGAACAAGATGATTAACCTAATTTCACTCTATATTTCATTTAATATGAGGGTTATGATGTGCAAATGAGTAACATAAATTAAACCTAAAAGGAAAGTTTTAAGAGGGTCAAATGTTGTGTACCTTTCACCAAAAGAACTTTTTTAGTTTCACTAAGGACTCATTCACCCTATGGTGAATGGGTCCTAGCTACAACTCTGGAAAATCTACTTTTGGGTTCTATTCTTCTTAGTCTATACTAATAGCTTCTTGTCATGAATTGTCGGAAAGTTGGAAATAAATCTTGTAGCTCAATTTCCATGATTTGAAAACATTTTTTGCAACTTTTATAACTTCAACAACTTTTCCAAATTTTCTCTCCAAATGATCTTCAACTTAAACCTACAATCACACATCAAAGGAGATAAATTTTTTGTTTTGTTAGGGAATAGGGGTTTGCCTTGGTCAAACCCCATTTTGGTAATTAAACCTTAAAATGAATGAAAGCATGTAAGGAATGATGAATGAACACATGCAATATCACAACTCATCACACCTTAATTGAAACCTTGGATAACAAATATGCAATCTAGCCTAAAGTGGCCTCAATGAATGTAGATCTTGATCATAGAACTTGATGTTAAGCAATGCTTGTATTGGATCTTGAATGCTACATCAACACATTAGCGCAACAACATGCACGATGCAATCCATCTTTGAAATTGATGAGTCTAATTAATGGTTGAGTTTTGATAGGGTTTATCATATATATTTTTTTGATACTATAGACTTTGGCACCTGGTTATTTACATTCTCCATGTTATTTCCCTAGATTTATTCAAACCTGGGGCATGATCTTATCCTTGTGACTTTTGATGATATTAACATGCTATGTGGACTATCTATGTTAATTTTACATGTGGTTGAATGGATGCTACTTTAAGGTAATTATGGATATGCAATTTTTTTGTGTGTGCTAATGTCTTTATGCAGGTTCACATTAAGATTCTAATATAAATGAAGCCTACAAAGTAGAAGAAGTCCCTACCAGTTGGTTGGTTGCTAAGGAAATAAAAAATGTGATCATTAAGAGGTCAATGGAGGGAAACGTCCAATGGAGGGAGATTCCTAGCTTGAATGGAGTATTGTAATTGCCTTTTAAATGATCATATTTATTAGTTGAGAAAATATAGGATGTGTTGTTATGCTAAATCTACATTAAGGCAAGACTAGTTTGACCAAATCTTGTGCTTGCATAACCCCCTTTCCTTCTTTCATGCTTTCAATAAGTGGTGTCCTAATTTTTTGGATTAGATTGCCTTGTTAGTTATTTAGGATCTTTCTTTCTATAAATAATAATCAGATGCTCCTTCTTAGAAGGTTTAATGTTTTGATATTGTACTCACATTTTTAGTTTTCAAGAAATATACCTATGTTGTTGTTACGTTGTAATCATGTTTTCAATGAATAAAATGATATTATAAGTTTGTTGCATCTGAGTTATCAGCCACATACCCCTAACTTTTCTAGGGTATTTCTAGGGTATGTGGCTGATAACTTTTCTTTTAGCCAAAATTGATGAAATGAAAAGGGTTTTTAAAGAAGATTCTTAGATTTCCACCAATATAAATTATGTTTTACTTTGAATTTAATAAATAGTTATTATTCATTTTTTATTTGAATTACAACTAAAGTCATGATTGATAGGTTGATTGAAAAAAATCTATAGCTTTCAAATCATATCACATTTGTTGAATCCAAAACATGTGTCACATTCTATGCTTTGCATACTATAGGATTAAAAAAAAAATTGAATTTCATGAATTTTTGACCTAGTTAAGGTGGTCGAACATACGAGTTTTTATATTTTTTCAAAGTTGTAATAAAAAATTCATAGTTAATTATTTACTTGGACAAAAATAACAAAAAAATATGCATCACATTAGGACATGAGCTCTCTACTTAAATCTAAAATCTTATAAAAAATTATTATCATTTTATTGTGGTTAGGGTGGTTAGACATACACCTACTTCTTACTCTTTCTCTAAAATTTAAGTACTACTACATTGAAATTTCAAATTTTCACCAAATAGAATTTTTTAAAATAAACCTAGTAGTTTAGAAACTACATTCAATTTTCTACAGATTATATTCTTAAATATTTTTGAAATAATAGAGATAAATTATTCAAATTTTTATGTCAAGTTGCCTAACTTTGATTTTTCTAAATTTTATTGCCACTTAAGGGCCTATTTTTTCCATGATGATCCTGCACATACCCTTAGTTTTAATGGAAACTCACCAAAGGGGCCCCACATGGTGATATTTCCATTCATTTAGTTCAGTCATTACTTTTCTATTCAGCAAATAGTTATAGTTTTAGCAATTGTCTGTTCCTGCAACCACTAGAATTCCATTCCGTGTATGTTCGCGTAGCCAAGGCAGACAAAGTAACTTCCTGACCATTTGCTAAGACTTATATTTCTATCATGTATTTCAGTTTAGTTTAGTTGTTGGTTTATGCTTAATGCTTATGTTACTTCCTTTCAAGAAATTTACTTTCAACACCATTTCCTTTCTAGTTATCAGATGAATATGACTACAATTGAAACCTAGTGCACATATAGCACTAACCCATTTCAAGTTCACATCCCTAGGTTGATAATGAAATGAACCTTAATGATGAGAAATATAGCTACTCAGTACAAATATCCAATCTCTAAGTTACATCCTTAAGGGCTTAGTCATTGAACCATTAGAGAAGGACAACATTTTGGCACCATTTTTGAGGATGGTGTCAAACTAGGAAGTTCTTTAGACTCATTTTCAGTTTCTTTCTTGCTTTTGGTATCTTTGAAGTTTGTTTTTACCATACCCTTCATTAGAATAAGTAATGACCCGCCATTCTTTCACCAAATTCTTTGGGTGAGTTGGTTGATACTGAGTAATACTGCATGCATAGGGGTAGAAGAAGAGATGATCTATGGAGATTCCTTCCTAATGACCCAAACCCTAATAACCATCTAGTTGGGTTTCAAAATTTTCCAAGAGACAAAGAAGAAGAGGAAAACCCTTTTGTTGATGCATTTTCCAATTTTACAAGTTATGAAACTTCCTCTGAAGAGAAAGCTAATCAGAACTAGATTGATAATCCATTTTCTTTTCTAATCCATCAAGCACTAATGGGTGACTGAAATAGATGTAACTGTCCAACTTTACCATTTCCTCTCACTAACTAAAATGAAGTTAACAACCTTAAGAACATTCCTGCTTCAATTCTTCCTAAGTACTATGGACTTGTAACAGAGGACCCAAACACTTTCTTTTTTGAATTTGATATCCTCTGCATAAACTATTACTACACCACTAATGCTCATAGGCTTAAGTTGTTTCCTACTACCTTGAAGGATGTTCCATTAAGATGGTTTATGGGCTTAGGTAGGAATACTATAGATACTTGGGTTGATAAAAAAGAAAAGTTTCTTGAGAAGTATGAAGAGTGTTGTAGAGACAGTGATATGAGAGGAGATGATATCTTCAAGATGCAACAAAAGGAGGATGAGAGTTTGGAGGACTATGTGTCAAGGTTCCTTTTTTTTGCAGAAGTCCCCACATCATGCAATCAATGAAGAGTCTCAAAATTTCCTCTTCCTCAAAGGGATCAATGAAAATTTAACTTATTCTCTTGACTTGATAGGAGGAGGAGATATCACCCATGTTCCTTTGGATGATATTAAGAAGACATGTCAAAATTACTCTAGGGAAGTGATCAAGAAGGGAAGAGGATACCAATCTTCTATGGGTAGATCATCTACCAATGGAGTTTCAAGGATGGAAATTACTCATTTTCTATCAAATTTCAAGTAGGATATCATCAATAATATGGCCACTCAACTTGATACTCTTCAAGAAAAGAAGAAACATGAGGAGGAAGACGCAATGTTCACAGAATATTGTCCTCATTGTAGGAAAAAGAAGGATTGTAGATGTAAAATGGTAGCCAACATTGACAGTAATCCCATTCTACCTAAGTTCAAGACAATCAAGGGTGATGATGATCATGTTTTCTATGTTTCACAAAGAAGGCCATGGGATCCAAGACAAGGTATGTCACCAAAACCATTATATTTTAGTGGACTTTATATGAATTCATATGCATCTGGTAATCAATGGAAACTCCCATACCCATCAAACTTTGGAGGCTATTCACCTCAACCTTGGAATAACCCTCCAAATACTTGGCCCAATTACCAAAACACTACTCCTCAATGGTAGCAACACTAGGGGAATTGGCAGCAACCTCAAGGAAACTAGCAATAGACATCCCAATGGAGGGGAGGACAAAAATGGCCAAACCAGGCAACCGGTTACATGTAGCCACCTCCACAACCTCAAAAACCTATCATAATACCTCCTCCTAACTCAAACACTGACACACCTAGACCTACTCAGTTACCAGCTCAACCCACACCTATTCCACATAACAAACCACAACAACAACTAGTTTATTTTGTAGATCCCAATCAATTTTTTGCATATGTTGTGAGTGTGAGTGATATCCATTTGTGTTCAAGAACCACTTTGGAATCTCCTTCCACTCTTATTATAATAGAGCTTCTTACAGAAGATGAGGAGCCCCAAAATATATCTGATACATCTTCTTAGTCAAGTGTTACTGCCAATCTCAAACTAATTCAATAGTCTAATCCAGACCCACCATTTCCTCAAAGGTTAGAAGTTGTTAGGCAAAAGGAAAAAACAACCTTTGATAATTTGGATCATTTGAAACACTTGTGTGTCAAGATACCTTTGTTCCAGGCCATAAAATATGTCCGTATATACAATAAGGCAATTAATGAATCATTCCTCAAAAAGACTATGAGGAAAAACAACCCCACCACTGTTCATGTGGTAGGGAAGTTGGAAAATATCATGCTTGGGAAAGTGAATGTTCCTAAATACAACGACCCAAGTAGTCCTATAGTTGAGGTCATCATAAATGGGATCCAAGTAAAGAATGCTCTAATAGACTCTAGAGAAACTATTAATGCGATGACTAAGGATATCCTATAGTAACTAAATGTTACAAATTTGAGACCTACTCCTATTGTCTTGTAGCTTATTGATAGTTCCACTGCTAAACCTAATGGTGTAGTGGAAGACCTTGTTGTTATTCTAGACTCTTGGAAATATCCAATAGATTTCATGATCCTTTACCCTAAATTTACATTAGAAGGGTGTCCCATTATTTTGGTAAGACCTTGGTTGGCTATAGTTGATGCCTATATTGGATGCTGGGCAAGAGACAATACTATTTCTAATGGAAAAATGCACTAAAAGGCTTTTCCTTTATCCTCCTACTCAACCACCCCTTGATATGGATAATACTATGTGACCACATGTTGGTGAAGAGGCCAATGAGATAAATTTAGTGGCACAACTCATGATGATAGGAAAGAGTCCTTTTATGCAACTATAGGAAGAGGATGAAATATTATCCCATATAATTCAGAATAGTTATGAAGACAATAATTTGTCCTTAAACAGTGGGAAATGCTTCATGATGATGTAGGAAGGAGTAGTCCCTGGCCATTATATTTCTCAGAAAGGAATTCAAGTGGACCCCTCCAAGATTAATGTGATTACCAATCTTCCTATTCTTGCCAAGAAAAAAATGTTAGAAGTTTCTTGGGACATGTAGGATACTATAGGTGCTTCATAAAATATTTTAGTAAGATGATAAAACCACTTTACAATCTTCTAATTGAAGATGTTGAGTTCTAGTGGACAGAGGATTGTGACAAAGCATTCTCTGATTTGAAAGAAGATTTATCCCATGCTCCTATGCTCAAAGGTCCTAATTGGGAACTCCCCTTTCATATTCATACAGATGCAATTTATTATGCTATAGGAGTTGTCTTGGGAAAAAAGGAGGGAGCAATTGAGAATGCAATCTACTTTGTCAGCAAAAACCCACAAGGAGTTGAGTTCAACTATACAGTGACAAAAAAGGAGATGTTGGCAATAATTTATGCTCTAAATAAGTTTAGACATTATATCATAAGATATCATATCTTCTTCCATATAGACCATGAAGCCATAAAATATCTTATGAATAATCCTTTGATTTCAAGAAGGATAGCTAGGTGGTTGTTGCTAATGTAGGAATTTGATATCACCATCATTTACAAACTGGATAAGGAAAATGTTGTAGCAAACTTTCTCTCTGGATTGACTACATCAGAGGATAATCAAGTCATTGATGACTCCTTCCTTGATGAATTTTTTTTTCCATCAGTGTTCACACAACTTGGTATGCAAATATAGCTAATTATCTAGTCATAGAGAGAGTTCCCCCTCATTTCTCTCCAAAAGAGAGAAGGGTTCTTATTGAGAAAAAAATTCCTTTCTCATGGATTGCAGGATGTTTATTCTATACTAGACCAAATCATGTGATGAGGAGATGTGTAAGAGAGGATGAAACATATGATATACTACATGCATGTCAAAATGAACCATGTGGAGGTCACTTTGCATCTAAGAGGACAACAATGAAGATTCTTAATATAGGATATTATTGGCCCACACTTCATAAGGATGTAGACAAGTATACTAGGAAGTGTGATAGATGTCATAGGATGGGCCAACCAACTAAATCTAATCAGATGCCTCTATACCCCCAGGTAGTCATCACACTATTTGATAAATGGGGACTTTTTTTTTTAGGTCCAATTGATCCACAATCAAATGGAAAATCCTACATCTTGGTTTGCACCGACTATGTGACCAAGTGGGTTGAGATTAAAGCTATGAAACATGCTAGAGATAATAAAGTTGCAGAATTCCTCTATGATGAAATATTCACATGCTATGGGGTTCCTAGAGAGATAGTGACAGATCAAGGGGCTTAGTTTACATCAACTCTTGTCACAACATTGGTCAATGAATATAATGTATGGCATAGGAAATATAGCCCCTATCACCCTCAATCCAATGGGCAGTCTAAGGTGAAAAATAGGGAAATAGAGGCTATTTTGACCAAAAAAGTGGCTATTCATAGGAAATATTAAGTAAATAGGTTGCCAAAAATTGTTTGGGCTTATAGAACCACTTGGAAGACAACCACTACTTTCACTCATTTTGAATTATTGTATGGAAAAACAACCATGATGCCTATAGAGTTTGAGCATAGAACTCTTAGAACTGCACTAGATCTTGGGATAGACATATCCAAGGAATAGAAGGATAGAATCATGCAACTAAATTCCTTAGATGAAATGAGAAAGTCAACTCTTCATCATATTGAGATAGTCCAAAGTCAAAAAATTAGATGGCATGATAGATACATAAAGGAAAAATGTTCCAACAAGGTGATTAGGAATTCCTTTATGATTCCAGGTATCAAGATATTGTAGGAAAGCTATAGACCAGGTGGTTGGGAACATATGAAGTTGCAAAGGTCTTATCCAATGTTTTTGTTCAACTCATAACCATTGACCCTATCAGATTCAAGCTCCTGGTCAACGGTCACCACCTCAAGTTATATCATAAACCAACATCCAAGAAAAAATTCATGCAACAATTTATTCAACACCAAACCACAAACTTCCTATAGTCAAAGGAAGCAGACCTAGTGTCCCTCCTTCTAACTAGTCAAGGTATGTATCCCATCATAATAAATATTTCTACTTTTGTGGGAATCAAATTATCCATCAATAAATCCATCCACCCATCCATCTCCATCCTTTCTCTCTCTTCCATAACTCCACCATCACTTCACTTCACCATTAGTTCATCCCATCACCACTTCATTTAATTGTTTAACTATATTTTTCAAGTAACTTGTACTTTCTTCCAGATTTTTTTGCAAACGACACTCCAAATTTTTAGGTGCATTCATTACAATTTGTTATCTCTTAACCATCTTTAATGCATTTATTTAATTACTTTATATTAATGTTGATAATTCACATAGCACAAATCTATACTCAGCCCTATCACATTATAATTGTATCCTAGCCTATGTGGACACATGCTCTAATTTAGGTTGGGGGGAGTTTGAATCCACATGTCCACATGTCATACATGTTAGAAAATTTGAAACAAGCCAATTTTAAATAATATAGTTGAAATGATGGCTTGCATGTGTGATATGACACTAAACCATCATCGTTTTCCTTGATACCATTGATTTATGTTTCTTTATTACCTTAGTGATAATCTTAGCATCACCAAAAAGGTAAATTTCATATGACACTAATGTTAGCACTGAAGAAGAGTTGCAAGAAGTAGAAGAAATGAGTTTTAGGAGAAGGATTGCAGGAAATAAAATTTCATAGAAGTATTTCCCTGATTGTGCTTAGAAACAATGGGAGGTCAGCTAATAAAAAATGAACCTATAGTTCATGACATGTTACTACAAGATGCACTCTCTTCAGAAAAATTTAGGAATTGTGGATGCTTGGACTACTTTATGAAACTAGATAGTTTCAATAAGGGAATTTATTTGGAATTTGCATAGACACTTTCTGATGATAAGGAAATGATAAAAGGGCTAGGAGTTATAGCCATTGAGGAGAGAATTGCTGAAGTAATGGGCTTTTCTGCTGAAGGAGAGCCATACCTTGCTTCTAGGTATGCTAGGTCAGCTAGGGCAAAATTTACTAAACCTAGTGATCCTTCGCTTATTGTAGATAAGCAAGGAAAAAGGAGAACTTCTTTACCAAAAAGGTGGAAACAAGTTGTTGTCTACATTGTCAAATATATTACCTGTGAGGGCTACCAATCATGCCTCCATTCTATGCATTTTAAGCTCCTGAACCATATGAGACATGGTAGAAGGATGAATTTTCCCAATGTGTTGTACAAACTTCCTTCAATCATGGTAGCTGAAACACAAAAAGGTAGGGAAAATTATGTCTCCCGTCATTGTTTGATAAAATTACTAGGAAAAAAATCTTTACAAGAAGTGTCTAGTATGTCATGGGAAGAATAAGAGAGTATTGATAAGTTCATATTAGAAAATGAGCATCCTAAAGGTCAACTCTAAGCTCACAGGGTTAGTAAGCATGAGAGGGTTGCTAAAACCACTCCTGGAGCTTCAACCTCTAGAAAAAACCCTAGCACCAACCCTCTTGCAGCCGAATCAACAATAGAAATTGGCTCCTTTGAATCTTAGTATTTCGATGAAGAAATTTCATCCTCAGACCCTAATGTCAATATTGTTTGGGCTTCCATTAGAATGGAGGAAGAAAAAATGAGAGAGGAAGAAATTAAAAAAGGGAAGGCCAAGAAGGAAACACTAGAAAAAGTGAAACCTAGCCCTAGGAAACAAAAAGCTAATGACATTGGTCTACCTATAGCTGATGAAAAACATAAAATATCTCCAAATAAATCAAAACTAGTTGAGCCAACTATTGATATGCCTCCAAAAAGAAGCCCCAGACTCAAAAGAAAACCTAGGAAGGAGACAAAATCTCCTAATGGGTAGGTAAATGTTGAGGTGGAAGATATTTTTGAGAAACAAGAAAACATAAGATTAGAAGAGCTTGTTGTTGTTGTAGAGTAGGTTAAAAATAAAGAACCGCTGCAACCAAAGAAAGATGAACAACAAGAATCACTACAATTGGTTCCATTTGAACAACATGAACAAGTGTGAGGAAAGATCTTGGTAGGGACACATAAACATCCCACTTTTTCATGGAATCTTGTAGCCCTAAACTTTTGGAATGAAATACAAAGGAAGGTGGAGTGGAAAAAGGAAAGACTCAAGCTACAGGAACAAGTCAAAAATAAAAATGCAAAAATTGAGGAGAAAATGTAGAGATTGTCACATTGAAGGATAAGGTAGATAATGTGGTGGCTCTAGTCCCAAAATGATGGCATGTAGAACTCCTCCAAGAGTATATGCATTTCACTTGAAGGAGCATCATCATTCCTTCAAGCTATCAAGGGCTATTTCAGGTTTGAGTCCTTATTAAAACCCCACATGAGTTTTTCCAAGCCTACCAATCCTCTCCTTTTGAAGTTAAATATATACTATGTGAATTTTATTGCATAATTATGATGTTCCTAATGATTATGAATGGAACCCATTGCTATACATTGGAGATATCTATTTGAGGGCATTCATGTCATGGATCCAAAATGAAATCAACTAGGGTAACAGTTTAAAACATATAGAGAAAGAGAACTCCATACCCCCTTGTCTCTCGGAGCTAAATCCAATGACCCTTTAGACATTTACTTTAGATGGCACAAAATTATTTATTGTCCAAGCTACAAAAATATGATCATTCTTGTTAGGGATGAATTATACCAAGAATATGAGTAGGTAGCTACTACTACAAGGAAAATAGTATTAGGATACCTGTCATAGAGATGTAATAGTTTGCTAGATTAGTTAAAATAGGATGGACCCCATTCCTTGAAAAATTATGTTGTAGCATGTAAACGAAGTACTAGGTACATACAGCTTGGAAGAATGAAGCAACACTATTGGCTTCCATTGACATTCTAGCCACCTATTTTGTTGTGGCCAGTAGCAAATTACAGGTACTATAAGTATGACATAGTTATAGAAAGGCCAAGGTGGAGTAGATTGGAAAACAAGCATGGGTTATATTGGGATCCCAATTCATATACTATAGAGACTGATATATGAAAATTGGCAATTGGTGACTTCAAAGCTTTAACAAGGAAAAGGAATAAAGCTCCCTCTATTGGAGGACTAGTAGATCATTAGGTTGGGGGGAGATGATGCATGTAATTAATGGCTCAATTTTGATAGGGCTTATCATATATTTGTTGTTGATACTATAGACTTTGGCACCTAGTTATTGACATTCTCCATGTTATTTCCCTAGATTTATGAACCTTGGAATGAACTTATCATTGTGACATTTGATGATATAAGCATGCTATGTGGATTATCTATGTTAATTTTACATGTGGTTGAATGGATATTACTTTAAGTTAATTATGGATATGAAATTGTTTTGTGTGTTCTAATGTCATTATGCAGGTTCAAATTAAGATGTTGATATAAATGAAGCCTACAAAGTAGAAGAAGTCCCTACCAGCTGGTCAGTTGCTAAGGAAGTCAAAATGGTGATCATTAAGAGGTTATTGGAGGGAAACTTCCAATGGAGGGAACTTCCTAGCTCAAATGGAAGATTGTAACTACCTTTTAAATGATCATATTTGTTCGTTGAGCAAATATAGGTGATGTTATGCTAAATCTGTGTTAAGGCAAGACTGGTTTGACCAAATCCTATGCATGCATAACCCCCTTTCCTCCTTTCATGCTTTTAATAAGTGGTGTCCTCCTAATCTATTGGAGTTGATTGCCTTGTTAGTTAGTTAGTTAGGATCTTTCTTTCTATAAATAATAATCAGATGCTCCTTCTTAGAAGGTTGAATGTTCTAATATTGTACTCACATTTTTAGTTTTCAAGAAATATAGTTATGTTGTTATGTTGTAATCATGTTTTTAATGAATAAAATGATATTATAAGTTTGTTAAATTTGAGTTATTTTTAAGGGGAACACACCCAAGGGGGGCCACTTGGTAAGAATTCCATCCGTTCAATTGTCATTACTTTTCTATTCAACAAATAGGTATAGTTTTAGCAATTGTTTGTTCTTGCAGCCACTAGAATTCCATTTTGTGTATGTTCTTATAGCCAAGGTAGAAAAGTAGCCTCCTATCCATTTTCTAAGATTTCTATTTTTATCATGCATTTCAGTTTATTTTAGTTGTTGGCTTATGCTTAGTGCTTATGTTACTTCCTTTCAAGAAATTTACTTTCAAAACTATTTCCTTTCTAGGTATAGGATGAATATGACTACAATAGAAAGCTAGTGCACATATAGTGCTGACCCATTTCAAGTTCATGTCCCTGGGTTGATAATGAAATGAACCTTCATGATGAGCAAGATAGATACTCAGTACAGATATCCAATCTCTTAGTTATATCCTTAAGGGCTTAGTTGTTGAATCATTAGAGGAGGCCAATGGACATGACAATTGGAATCTTTATTGCTGCAATAATCTTCTATAAATATATGTTTGAATACCTTATAAATGCTCTCAAATTATCTCTTGAATTATCTTGTGAAATCTTATTGTGCTTGAATCAAAACATCTTAATGAAACATAGTTAAATGACCTCTTATTTAAAAAAAAACTTAAGATTAATTCTCAAAATTCAAAAATCATAAGCCAACATTGAATTATGGATTTCAAAATATGTCAAGGAGGGGTCGTAGGTCTAATTGAGGACCCATTCACCATGTGGTGAATGGGTCCTAAATAACTCACCTAGGACACACTTCAGGGAATGTTAAATGTTATGTAAAAATAGGGTCTTAGGACCTATTGAGGACCCATTTTCCATGTGGCGAATGGGTCCTAGGTTACCTACCTAGGACACACACTCTCCAAAATTAAGTGTTATGTAATGTCATTTCTGAATGCTAGGTTTTATCTCTCAAAATTTGCATTTAATTAGGCTTGGATTTGAATTACAAGGGCCAATTAAGGAAAATTAACCTCAATTAATTAATAAAGCCCTAAATTAGTGTGAAAGTGTAAAGATACACCTTACAACACCCTAAATAAGGCACAATTAAGTCCATTTAGCTTAAAAGGGAACTAAACTTAATGTGAATGTGTGAAACACATTACAACACCAAATTAAGGTAACATTATGCTAATTTTAATATTAATTATTCACAAATTAATACCCCATGTAAAAATCACACTAAATTAGACATTTAAGATACTTATGTATGCAACAATGATAAAGATACACAATCATATAACATCAAAGACCAAGAAGATCAAGTCTAGATTGTCCAATGCAATGTGGAACAGATCTAAGCTATCAGTTTGCGTTCACTCCAAGGTAGTAAAACTCTAGTGTTTCAATTAGATGAGTCTTCCAATAAAGTGGCTTAGTGAAAAATTCATGCCTATGTCAGCACTCATCATACTAACCATACCAATGCTATCCCTGTGATAACTTCAATAAGGGGCCACAAGACGAAACATGAAAAAGGGGTGGCAAATGAGAGAATCATATTAGGCTCCTATACTATATCAAAGCTATCCTCTTGAAAATGTCAATAAGGAACCATAATGCAAGGCAAGGATCCATAAGGAAACAAGGTGTGATATGTGAGGTGGCCTTGAATTAGGGTTTTGAGCTTCACAAGGTCAGCAAGTTGTGTTATGCCAAACAATTATGAATATTATGTATATACATTTTTGTTCAAGGGGATCTTGCTTCATTCATGTAAGGTCTTCTTCTTAGGGATCATCGTGTTTAATGTATCCAAGAGAGCAAAATTCAAGAGTAATTTAAGATTGACAACTTAGGGAGTGTAGTTTGTCCCATCACAACTAAGAGGAAATCCGTACACTAAGAAATATCACACTCTTGGATGGCATCAAACCCAATGACACCACTAAGAAAAGGACACATTGGAAGAAAAAATAAAATCACAACATGAAATATGAAAAATGTTGAAATATATTATTGATGAATGCTCCCACTTTAAAGTGGTTTCTAACACCATTGGTACGAGCAATTTCTTTAAAGTCTCCAATATTTACTCCTAAGACATAATAGCTTCCTCGAAAAGCCCTATACCAAGTCATATGTTTCCGAAATAAAGATACATGATGAAAAAGGAAGGAGGGGTTTCCCCCAAAAATACATAAGGGATCCCATGGATTTGGGGTCAGTATGTCATTGCTACAATGTTATCATAAAGCTCAAAAATTCCATCATTCCCCAAATACTCATAGAAGTGTAAGAATGGCACATAAATAGTGAAAACAAAGAAAAATCCTTCTAGGTCAACATGGAAGAGACCTAAATTTCTCAATGTCTTGCATCATCCCCAAAAGGAGAACACAAGACAAGCAAAAAAGGATAACATATTTATGAAATATAGAAAAATGTAGATACATATAGAGGAACAAAAAAAAGATAGAGATACATCAAATGAAATAGCTTGAGGGATCACATTACACACATACAATCACATAAAGAAACATTCAAAAAAGAAAATAAAGAAAAATACTAGTAAGGCACATGTGACTCAACCTATTAGCAGGTCATTCACATCCCAATATCAGTTAGTATATATGGAAGGTAGACAACTAGCCAAAGGGATAATGACAAATGCCAAAACTAGGACAAGGCTATCTAACCCATTGCCTCAACTAAGTGCAATTCAAGGATGAGATGAGAGAGGTGATGAGAATGTGCTCCTTGCGATAAAGAGAATGATTTGCAATGAATGCATAACATGCAATAGTGAGCATACTTAGAAGATCCTATAACTATTACATGACAAGGAGCAAATAAAATTTTATGCAAGCATTTCATAACAATCATCATCATCATCAAAGTAAAAATCACTCAATATAAATTTTAATGTATGACACTCATCAGTAAGATGCCCAAGAGTTCTATGATATGCACAATAATTCACGTTTTTCTGAGGTATGCTACTTTTAATAGGAGGTGGAAATTTAAACCAACCATTTTTAAGGAGGTGTTTCATATTTCATTCAATTTTTTTTGAGTATGTAAGAATTGATTTTTTTAAGTTAGTAAGGTTTTTGTTGCTTTCTTGATTCATTGACTTGTTGAGGTAGGTGTTGAATAGGACCTAAGATGATCCTATTATCCTTATAAGGCATTTTTTGTTCCTTAGGAAGCAGGACACTTATGTCAAGAGGAGGATCTTGATATCCTAATCATTTGGTTTCTTCAATAGGAATTTTCTCTAAAATTTTATGAATTTCATGCTCATTGGCTATGTCACATCCTTGGTTGGTTAAAATATAAAGCCTTGGCCATAAGTCTCTCCTAGGTTGATAGGAGTGTTTGTCACTTTGTTAACATAAGATGAATGACTATGCACTTGATTAGAGGAGCTAAGTTCACTCATTGTTGGAAGTTTAGGCTTAGTTTGTGACTCAATTTTAGGATGCAAAAGACCAAAAATATCAAGTTGTGTTGGTTATTTCATGGAAGGGTAAAAGGATGCATTATTCTCAAGATTGTTAAGGAAATCATTTATGAAATCATACATGCTAGAATTATCTTCTCCAATGATGTCAACTTCACAAGGACACTCATTATGAGATGGGTGGGAATGATTAGGTTCAATTGTATTAGTATCATTTCTAAAAACACAACTTGAAACATCAACCAAGGAGAACAAGGATTTCCACACATTGCTAAAACACTTGCCCATTTTCATACGTTTAGACTTAAAAAGGTAATTTTTATATTACACTATGTAAGAAACTAAAAATGAAGTCTTGTAAATGACATTTTGAAATCACAAAATGCACTAAATTTATCAAATTAAGCTACATATGATCAAATTGATGAAGTAGAAACTCAACAAATAGTAACAGAAATCCAAAAGAACCAAATAGAAGAACAAAAATGGAGATTTAAATGCTTAGAAATTTAAATTATGGCCTAATCAAGGACTCATTCGCCCTAGGGTGAATGGGTCCTAGATTAGGGTTTTCAAACTGATTTTTATAGATTTTGATGTGTTTTCCAGTGGTTTTCAAATTCTTGTTTGTAACAAAAAAATTTAGTTCGATTTTTTTATAAATGCATTGTGAAATGCAAGTGAAAATTATGAAAAATTGATAACCTAAAAGACCTAGTTTGATATGCAATTTTTTATTTCAATTTTCAAATGCAATTTTATATGATGTAAATGATATGCAAAATGACTGATTTTTTGTATTTTGCATATTTAAAGAATGTAAAATAATCCAATTCTAAAAACCCAGATGCAATGCATAGTTGAATGAAAATGAATGCAAGATCTAGATCTAGGATGAAAATGAACTCCAAAATTAGAAAACTACAATGCTCAAAAGGTCGGGTTCACTAAAATGAAACAAAGGAAAATAAGGTGAACTAAGATGGAACAAGATGATTGACCTAATTTCACTCTATATTTAATTCAATATGAGGGTTATGATGTGTAAATGAGTAAAAAAAAGTAAACCTAACTAATATAGTAGTCAAAAGGAAAAAAATTAAGAGGGTCAAATGTTGTATACCTTTCACCAAAAGTGTTTTTTCGAACCTCACTAAGGACTCATTCATGCTATGGTGAATGGGTCCTAGCTAGGGATCTAGAATTTTTTTTTGTGTTATGTTTTAGTCTGCACTCCTAGATTCCAGTCAGGCACTATCAAAAAAGTCAAAAATAAATCTTGTAGCTCAATTTATTTGATTTGACAACTTTATTTGCAACTTTGACAACTTTTTCAAATTTTCTCTCCAAATGATCTTGAACCTAAAACCTACAAGCACACATCAAAGGAGAGAAAATGGTTGTTTCGCTAAGGAATAGGTATTTTCCTTGGTCAAACCTCATTTTCATAAACAAACCTTGAAATGAATGAAAGCATGAAAGGAAGGATGAATGAAAAAATGCAATGTCACAACTCAACACACCTTAATTGAAACCTTGGATAAAAAATCTATAGTATAGAATGAAGTGGTATAAATGAATGTAGATCTTGATCATAGAACTTGATGTGAAACAATGCTTGAATTGGATCTTGAATGCTACATCAACACATTAGCTCAACAACATGCATGATGCAATCCATAATTGACATGAAAATTAGAATCTTGATTGCTACAATAATCTTCTATAAATCTTCCTTTGAATGCCTTAGAAATTATCTTGAATGCTCTTGTGAAATCTTAGGATGCTTGAATCAAAATTGCTTAGGGAAACATAGTTGAATGACCTCTTATTTATACATATCTTAAGATTAATTCTCAAAATTCAAATATCACAATTTGACATTAGATTATGGATTTCAAATCATTAAAATACCACCAAAAGCATATTTCAAGGAGGGTCCCTAGGTCTAAGTGAAGACCTATTCACCATGTGGCGAGTGGGTCCTAGGTCACTCACCTAGGACACACTTTGTGGAATGTTAAATGTTATGTAAAAATAGGGTCCTAGGACCTAGTGAGGACCCATTTGCTATGCAGAAAATGAGTCCTAAGCTACCTACCTAGGAAACATGCTCTCCAAAATTAATTGTTTTCTAATATCATTTATGAATGTTGGGTTGTATCTTTTATAATTTTTAGTTAATTAGGTTGGGATTTGAATTACAGGGCCAATTAAGGAAAATTAACCTCAATTAATTAATAAAGCCCTAGATTAGTGTGAAAGTGCAAAGATACACCTTAAAAAACCATAAATAAGGCACAACTATGTCCATTGAGTTTAAAATGGCCCTAAACTTTATGTGAATGAGTAAAACACATTACAACAACAAATTAAGGAAACATTAGGCTCATTTTAATATTAATTATTCCCAAATTAAGTAAGTAAAAGGGATACTTTTTTTGTTACTATATGAATTATCTTGGTTCTATGTCAATGTGGGAAAGCAATGCAAGATACCTTAACCTTTACCATTGATCTTGAAGGGGGGAGAACGAAGTCATGTGAAAAAGGTGAATGAAGTCATGAGATAGTTTTGCAAGGGGAGAAAAGAGAAAAGGAAATAAGTATGTTCAAAGCTATTATGTATTTGATGTTTCTTCACATCTTGTGTTGCCATCAATGATAAAGTGGGAGATTGTTGCAAGTATGGAGGTGTTGTCATTAATGATAGTAGTGTAGTGGTTGAGAAGAGATTGTTTCTTTGATTAGCTGCATTATTTTTTCATTAGTTAAGTTGTTGATGTTAACCTCTGCTGCTACTTTTATAAGATTCTATTTATGGTTTAGATGATGAGGATACTAAGAAAATTGATAAAACAAGGAGATTAAGTGTTGTGGAGGTATTCTAGTTTCCATAAGTGTTCTGGTGTTGATTCATATTTCTTTTAGGTTGAAGATTTTCTTTTGTGGTTTAAATATGTTGGTTAGAGATGTTTAGAGTTTATATATCTAGGATTTTGGCTTTTGGATTGATGGTCAGAGGAAGTTATGTTCACTAGTGTATGAACTAGTTTTGTAGTGATGTGTACAAGGTGTCTTTGAGAAATGTATTTTCTCCACATTTCTTTATAGTTTTTTTTAAGGACTTGTGGTTCTAAAGGAGAGTTGATGGGTTTTTTCTCTTTCCTATGTCAAGAGGATTCATGGTTGATTGTATCAAAAGAAGGTCATTTATGTTATAGAGTATTGTAGTGTCTGGCAGTGTTGTCTAGATAAAAAAATGTTTATAATCTTTAGGTGATATTTTTTGCAAAGGATTGTTATGTTTTCGATGATGTTCTTAGTTCATGTTCAGGTGAAGCTTTTTGTTCAAAAGTTTCATATTGTTCAAAGGAAGTGTGTAATTCAAAGTTCAATGTGTTTTCATGGGTAAGGGTTGACCTAGTGATTACACTACATTCAAAGATGTTCAAGTGTTAATGAAGGTGTAGTGTGGCATGTGAGAGTTGATTTCCATCCCAATTAATTTTTTCTTGGTCCACTTTCATTCCTATCCATTGTAAGAATGTTTAGTGCTAACCTAATTTGAAATTGCAATGTGTGAAGTGAGTATATATGACCTTGGAGAATGTTTTGAAGGTTGAGGACAATATAAGTATAAGTTGAGATGTTGAAGGTTGATAAGAAAGAAAGGATAGATGTGTGATGCAAGTGAGGTGAATTTTTGAAAAGTAGGGTGTGAGTTTGAGTAGAGTAGTGTGAACTTCAAAGTGTTGGACTTCTTAATTCAGTGAGCTAAATGTGTCCGCAATCATTCAAACAAGACTACAAAGGTCCTAGAACTATTGTAGTGGATTATTTGTTGCATTGATAATTTATTCTTTGTGTAACACTTCTCTCTATTTTCTTTTCTTTCTATTGTAGTGAGCCCAGGCTATGAGCCTTTGTGGATAGTGTGTATGATTCTGGTAGTGAGCCTTTGTATAGGCTTTGCAATTAATTATATTGTGAGCTAATCCCCACCATGGTTTTTCCCTCATTGGGTTTTCCACATAAATCTAGTGTTCTCTTGTGTATGGTGTTTGTTATTTCATTTTATGTTATCTACTTTTCATGCCTAAATATTATAACAGATTAAGGGTTTAATGAATGCATGTGGATCTGATTACTATTGAGGGTTTTGATGTTTTAATTGGATACAATTGATTCACACCCCCTCTCAATTGCCTTGTTCATTTAACAAAGGAGAATAGAAGATGGTGTTGCTAAGAGAGGCATAAATGTTCAAGACATTAAGAATGATATAGTGGTTGAGTGAGGCCCTTTGATTTTTTAATACTCATCATAGGATTTTATTCGTATATAAGTTCATCTTCTCTTTACCAAAAATATCCATCAGGTACATTCTATACATTCGACATAGTTATACAATTTAATACAAATATGCTACATAGGAGGGGGTTCAAAAATGATAAGAAAAAAACCCTTGGACATTTTTTCATTCATGTAGAGATTGCATGCCATTGATTGTTTTGAGAAAGGATATATCATTATGGATATTGTAGTAGATAATTTGAATAAGTATTATATTTTTAATTTTCATACTTGAAAAATGAAAATTCAAATGCAACCAATGAATAAGAATTTATGGGAAATAGTGAGTGGAAAGGAAAAAGAACCTAAAAAGGATACTAAGTTATTGGATTGGAACAATAGAGATGATAAAACAAAGGTTATTATTGGTCTTGCTCTTTTTCACTGTAAACTACATCATGTAGATTTAGATAAATCATTAGAAAAAATTTAGGATAATCTCAATAAACTATTTGGAGAAAAGGCATTCAATACAAAATTTTCCCTAAAATTTCAATTGTTCAACTTCAAAATGGAAAATGGAGTCATAATTTCAAGTCATGTAAGTAGTTTGAGGTCTCTCTTTAGGTAATTAGTAGAAGATAAGGCTTCAGTAATGTTATTATTACACTTAGCCAAATAACCTCTTAAAATTTAGAAGATATGATTTCAGCTCTTTTAGCAAAAGAAAAGAGAACAAATACAAAAGATTCATAAGATTTTATCAGTTATTGGAGAAGAAATTATATTCTCAAATCCATAATAAAAGATCAAATACAAGTAGGGAAGAAATTAAATATTTTTATTGTAATAAAAAGGTGACATAGCTTGGTCTTGTAAAATTCAAGCTAGAGATGTTCTTAAAGGAAATCTCAAAGATAAATCAAATGAAGGAAAATTTGGTTGCATTGAGGATTCATCATATGATGGAGCTTTTATTAATGACTCTTTAGGTGGTGTTAATAATGCATTAGTAATATAACTCTACACTTCTAGAGGTTTTTGGCATTGGAGGATGGAGGAGTTTCCATCATCTCAAGTTAGCTTCTCACTTTGAGATGGTTCTTTGCATGAGAAGTTCTTTTGGCTTTAATTTCTTGCTTTTTCTTTGTTGTTGTTGATAGATTTGAAGAATACATATATTGTGAAGTTTGATCTTTGGATAAAGGTAAATGGCTTGGTGTAGGGCTTAGTATGTATGTTTGTCCAATGAGCTTACAAGAATGTGATCAATAATTATACCCTTCCAAGGGTCATCAAGAAACTTGATGGAGCCTTATGTTTGGGGAGCTCAATATGGATTTATTTTGAATAATTCAAGAATCGTTAATTCAGAAGTTTGAGAAAATGATAGTAAACGAATTCAAGAATTAAGCTTGAAGCTTCTGAGGGTAATGGGGTAGCTTGATGGAGTTCCACCTGATTCAGGATTTGTTTCTCCAAGGAAGATCTTCACAATGATGTATATATTTTGTAATCAACAAGTTTTTTTATGTAAGCCTTAAGGAAGGGTTCCTTGGCAAGGTTATTATATGGTTTTAGTAATAATTCAATAAAGGGGGAATAGTATCATAATATTATATTAGATTGTTAACTAGTCTTTGTTAGTGGGTATTATAGTTTACCTATTTTGGTTAAACTATTTTATGCAATTTCTCACTTTCTCCCTTGTATAAATGCTTTGCATTACATTGAATAAAACAATCAAGAATTTGGCCAATAATGTCTTGTATCATGTTATGTTTTTCCCTATGTTTTCCTTCCATTAATTAAGAAATGCTAGGTATTCATCATAAAATTGTGTAAAACCATGTATTCTAAGTGCTCTTTGTGTTGGAAGGTTTCCTTTTGCATTTTGAAGCTATAGTGTAGAATGGGAAATAGTAAAGACTAAATCGACTATTAAAGCATTACACCATGTTTGGTCATTGCCTAAAATCCACGTCTTAAAATTCTCCTATTTATACATAAAAGGATTCTTTGAATTTTCTAAATGGTTTTATGACAATGGTTATCAATTAACTATTTACAACTCACATAGATCTAACAAATATCATAATTTTTTATGCTTTTTGATTGATCTCCCCATTGGGTGACATAACTATCTATTGGGACACTTCACTTATTTTATAAAATCTACTCATGCATTGGATAATGTTGTGTTTTTCCCCCTTATTTTTTCCTTCCATTATGTCAAAAATATTAGTCCAATTTATCATTAAATCATGACAATTCCAAGTATTCTAAGTGTTCTTGGTGTTGAAAGGTTTCCCTTTGTAATTTAGAGTTGTGATCAAGTTCTAAAACTCCCCCAAGTAGCATACAACAATGTTGAAGAATTTAAAAGGAGATCTAATATTTAAAAGAAAATATTTTAATTTAATATTTTTAAATGTAATGCTCCCATAAAGATCCTGGTAAATATGAAAATAGATTTAATATTTTTAAATGTAAAGTCCCCATAATGCTGCCAATAAATATGGTGATTGATTTATTATTTTTAAATGTTCAAAGTTACATATATGTGTGTGTGTATGTGTATACATGCATACATATGTATGTATGTATGTATGCATACATACATATGTGTGTATGTATGTATATATATATATATACATACATATACATACATGCATGTATATGTATGTTATTTTATATATACCACCAATCATGAAATTATTTTTAGGTATTTTGTCAAATAGTTCATGTGTCTTGCCTATGTTTCTACATTTCATTGTATGTTACATTTTCTTTCTTTTGGGGTATTTTTTAAAACATATCCCACACCTTGTTATGCTTCCATTTTTTTGATATTTTCAACCATGATAACTACAAATATAGGTATAGGAAACTATCGATAAGTTAATATGATGAGAATCTATTAACAATAAATTCTAGGAAAATTAAAACCTAAACATAATAAAACCCAACTAGTAGGAAGTCCAAATGAATTAAAAGATATAATTAAACAACAGAACATGCTCATGAATAAGTGATAAAGAAAAATTACACAACATTCATGACCTACCACTATATATAGCCTTATAAAATAAAAAATGAATAATAAAAATTCTTGAGCCATAGTTATATTCCTAACAAAAATATATTCCATTGTAGTAATATGTATGTTTGTGAGTTTCCATATGCAATTAGCTTATCTTGAATTGTTCTTAAATTTGATTCATACAAAAAATTCTCAAAACTTACAGACCTAAAGGGAATAATCCAATGATGATAATCAATAAGCATGTGAATCATATTGCAAGCTTTCTATAGTGACCTTATGAGATTCAATTTGTTTGAATCTAATTAAAAATTGGACTTTCCTACATCACAACTCTGGTATACATAGGCATCTAAACATAGCATGGATACATGGCATCTAAGAACATAACAATGTATTCTTGATGAATTCACAAGGTAGGTGATGAGAGAAAACACTTTGAGAGAATTTATAATAATTATGTCACAAATATATGTATACATATTGATCCAGGTGGATCTTAGAACCCTAAAAATTCAATTGTTCTAGTTTCCCTTGAAGTCAGTACCATGTCGAAGTGCTAAAAAAACTAGACTCAACTTAACTTGAATGGGAAAAAAAAACTTGTACATCAAAAGTTATGGCTAGTCAAAGTTTGGTCAAACCAAGTACAGAGGCTTGTCAGAAAGGTGAAAAAAATGATTTAGTCAAAACCAATCAAAATTGGTACCAAAATGAAGATCTCATCAATACAAACCCAATGCCACTCATTTTACCAAAATTTGAGCCCATACACAAAAGTTATTGCAAGTCAAAGTTGGCAGCTATAACGGTTGACTAGGTCATATGAATGATGATGTCAACATGCTAGCAGGGTAGACTATATGGTATAGGAACTGAATTGGACCAATCATGGCTTGACACATGGTAGTGGCATAGTAGGTATAGTCAATAGTCTAGTCAGCAGGTCTTTGACAACATGGAAATGACGTGGTAATGACTATGTTTGATTAGTGAGTTACATTATGCCACATGGCACCTTCTCGGTGTGCCACATAACAACTCCTTCATCTGAGGGTTCAACCATTTACCAAAAATATGGTTGGGAGATTCAAACCCCCAACCTTGGCTAGTGCACTGATTGCATTCATTGTTATGCAATGCAACTACCTTTGCTTTGTAAGGGGCATCAGTTAGTTATAACATTTAATAGTTTGGAATTTGATATAACACATGGTTGGCAGGGGTCAAATTGTTGACTCACTGCTAACTAAAATAGTTAGCTACCATTGCACCATGTAAGTAGTTTGATATAAATGGTCGTGTTATATTTTAAACACTATTCAAGTCCAAATTGTTGACAATAACCTTATATGGTAAAACCATTAACCCTCGAATGCATAAGCCAATAAAAAGGGATTATGAATGAAATTGTTTTTGTAGGAGGGTTATTTTGTTGTTATGATGGTTAAACCCCATTATGAAAAATTTATTTATAAAATGGGGGTATGGGATTTTCAAATTTCAAGCCAAGTGTTCCAATTCTTTTAGATCCAAGTATCCAAAGTATGCTTTTAAGTTAATCATTCAAGATCCAAAGTCTAAGTGATAGAATTTTGCAAAGTGACCTAAGAGAAGGATTAGGATTTTGAAACTTTGTACAAATGATGTCAAAAGGTTGTGCTTGAAGGAAATTTTTTCAACATCTAGGTTCAAGATCTAGCATTAGGTATAACCAAAGTGTTTTTGATATTTGACTTTATTTTGGAATGATGTATTAAGTATTGTCTGAATCATGCTTAGTATGGATTTTGTAAATGAGGCAAGACACCTCTATAGCTAGTTCACATTCAGTTGATTCTTTAAGAACTAGGATTGCATTTTTTGTTATTGTTGGAAGCACTTGTTCAGTGTGGATCAAGAAGTTCTTGTAGCCCAACATGAAACTTCTTTGCATCGACAACTTTGTATATATAGTTAGAAGACTAGATGTTGTAAGCAATTTGCAGGTGCAACATTAAATAGAAAATTGTTCATGCTTATTGAGTGGATCTAGAGACATAGCCCTAAGAGGTGAACTCTGTAATCAAATGTGTCTCTTATCTTTGGGTTTTTTCTTGATGATGGCTTATGTTTTAATTCCACAAATAGATTAATCAATGAGCTTAGTAAATTGATGGATTGAGTTTGCATATTGGATTTGAACCATTAATTAAAGATCTTGGCATAGATTTGAAATTGAGTAAGGTAAGTAACCAATTTCAAATCTGATAAATGAATAACTTAGTTGAGTAAGAACACTCTATAGTTTTTAAGATTCAATGGTATCAGAGTAGTTTCTAAGATCAAGTTTGGTGAAGTGACCAGTCTAACAAGTTTGTCAGTTAGCTCAATTTTCTCAATTTGCTTGGTTAAGTAGATTACCAATTTATGCAATTTTTCCAATTTAATCAGTTATTGATTTGTTGGTTTGCAAGTTTGAGAGTTTAATAGGTGTACATCCAATAAAAATATGGCATTTGAAGAAGGGAAAGCTTCTAAGGTGACAATATTTGCATCCTTGATGGATAACTTCTTTTCCATGGAAAGGATGATTGAAGCACTCCACTAGGATAAGTATAAGAGACTTCAAGAACTTGAGGAAGTCAACCAACATCTCCAGTTGGAAAATGCTAAGTTGAGAATTTTCCTTGAAGGTTTGGAAGATGAAAATAGGAAATTACACCTGATGTTGCATAGTGTTGTGGAGTAGATGGGAGAAAGTTCTATTGTAAAGAGTCCCCCTATGGTTGAAGATCTTGACATTTATACTTTTTTTCCACACTCAGAGGATTCCTTGTATGTACCCCTCACACAACCTAATAGTTTGGAGGCTTTATCTACAACAGTTTAGAAGGAGACATTGGAAAATGTTTAGGAAGTTGACCAAGCAACAAAGAAGGTAATAAATGAAGTTCAATTCCTTCATTTAACCATGATCATGCTTTTGCAGCATTTGAAAAACATACCAAGGGTATCGGTATGAAGTCGCTGATGAAGATGGGCTACAGTGGGAAAGGACTTGGAATTCATGGCCAAGGGATGGGTGCTAGCAAGAAGTTGAGTCCACTTTTTGGCCAAAAAGTGGGTCTTTTCCCTGATTTTCAGAATTTTTCACATTTGACCTTAAAATTTGAAGCACTTAGAGATGGAATATTGAAAAAGTAACTAATCATAGAGTGTAATACGCAGAGTCTATTTTCCAAATATGTAATTTATTATAATACCCAGATAATACAAATTAATTTTCAATAGGCGTTTCCAAAAACAATTTTTTAAAAGTCACTTTTTTTTTATGGTACCATGCACATGTACATCATCCATATTTCGGCCTAAATAATCACATTTTTCTAAATCCTTTGTGGGAAAATATTTGTAACTCACTTAAGCATGTTTTCCCTATTTTTTGTATTTTTTTTATTGAATATTTATTTTTTTGTTAATTTTTTATTGGCCATATTTGGTGTTTTGAAAAATCTTCTTGTAAGTCACACATAAGATGACCTAAACATATCATTTTTTGATGATTTTTTTTTCAAATTGAAAAGAATTCTTTGAAGTATGTTAAATTGTAAAAAAAATTCCAAAAAAATATTTTAATAAAAAGTTACTAAAAAACCTTGATAATTCAAGTTTATGGACCTATTTCATAATATTTTTTTTGAAAAATTAAAAAAAAATCCAATTGGAAAAAAATTACATATTTAGAATCTACATAATCTCATCTAAAATGTGTTTTAATTTCATAAAATAATTCTAAAAAAACCTCGTCAACCATATTGACATAGTCAGTTTTTCTCTTGATATTGCAATTACCTTGTACTTGTAGGTCTAAGACTAAGTGTTGGGTTACCATGCATTTTCTAAGCCTAAATCTAAATGAGAAACATGGATTGTGATTTTCAAACCTTTTGGAATGAGCTCCCACTTTATAATGGGTACCTATTCTTAAAAATGAATGACTACCTATTTTAAAGTTGAAAAATGACACTTCCACTAGAAGTGGACTCAACTTCTTGCATTTACCCAGATAGCTAATCCCATAGAAGTGGTAGAACGACCTTGTCATACAAGACTGGGCTATGATAAAGAAGAAATTGGAGAATTTTCCAAGGCCACATTTGTGAGAAGTTCTTCAAGTGAAGAATCAATACAAAAAGAACTACTACAAGCTGAAGGTGGACTACACTATGATAATAAAAGTGACTACAAATCATCTCTTGGAAAAGATGAACATGATGGAGGAAAGCCTAAGGAAGATTACCTTCAATAGTTGGGCATAAAACCTAGGAAAGGAAAAGAAGGTTCTCCTAAGCAGTTCAATGCTTAATTTGGTAAAGGGGAATCCAAAGGTGATGAATACTTTAAATCTATTGTTGATTTTGAAAGTAGCAATTCCTTTGTGCAAGCCTTATGGAATATGCGACCATGCACATTTTTTCATGCACCTTGTTAGCTCTCAAAAACACATGCAAAATGCCTCAAGAGGTCGCCAATCTCTTGGTACATTTTAGGGTAACAGACAAGGTCAAATGGTTCAGACCTTCTACTCTTCAGGCACTGCTAGACCTAGGCGGGTGTACCTATATGTGTGAGGCAGACTTAAATCATGCTAATCTCTTTGAAATGTTTTTCCCATAATGGCAGATGGGAGTGGACAAATAAGACTTAATTTGGTATAAATTGTATAGAAATATTCAAAACTAAAACCTAATATGTTTAGTTAACATATGTAAAAAATGAATGAAACTAAATGGTGAAAAATGCAGAGACTAGTGTCTTATTGGGTATGCGGAGTCAAATGAACTCTAAATGGGAAACCTTTGTCTGGAGAACATTCAAATTTTTTGGCATATGTTTTAGTTTATAACTTGTATAAACATGCAAGACTATGATTACCAAGTTCTTCTTAATGATCCAGATGAATTTCCCTGATTACTGTGATCAATCAAAAGGATTTAATCTTTCTTGAAAGAATTGATCAATCAACCAAACAGATACAACAAATGTGCACTAATAAATTGATTATAAACTTGTTTTATAAATTTAAATAACCATAAAGCATCAATCTTGGAGAAAACTTTAGTAATAATTTCAATGAAAATAATAGACAATTGACACCAGAAATGTGTTGCCACATCAACTGATTCTCATTAATATCTCCATTTTGAAATCATACATCATAGTCTCTATTCTATGGAAGTTTGTATCCAACTATATATTATCTACCCTATATTCTATTCTATTCTATCTATTGTATATCATTTTCACAATCGGGAATGAACATTTATACATTTGTATTTGAAAAGAGACATCTCTTGGTAATCAAATGTCGGTGATCAATTGAAGTTGGGCTTTCAATAACACTTGCTAAACATTTGATAAGACATTCTATAGTCACACCAATGCCCAATGTTTCATTGAAAAAAATCCTTTCATCTCATGTGTTTTGTTGTGATCCTTGTTGTCGGGGAGACATTCCATAGACTATATTATTTCTTACCGAGATACACCTTGTGATACATTTTGGTCACCTAGAATGAAGTACAATTCAACATGACACATGAGTCGGAAAGTCTACAAAACCTCATTATGATAATCATTTGATTGAATCCCCTTATGCTTTGTCAGCGAGATTGGGTGCATTCGCTGAGACTTTACTCTGATGCTTTGACTCTTACCAATATGTATATCTTTATTTCCGGTTGGTAAGACACTATGAATTCACTAAGACCTCATCCTAAATACCTTTATCTAGCCGATATACCTCCTTGTGCACTGGTCAGTGAGACACAATCCAATCGGTGAGACCTCATACCAAAGACATTTGGTTTGGCTGAAGTGTTTACTCGTGTGTCAGTTTGGTAAGACCTCATCCTAAAAACAACCTTCTTGTTGATGTGATTCTTTTTTCATCGAGACAATGATTTGTGTCATGCTGATATATGCCTGCATATGAATTCTAATCAGTGTGACACCCCTAAATTCTTGCAGATAGGAAAAATAATGTGAAATATTCAAGTCTTGATGGATTCTATGGGACTATATAACAAAATATGGGCAAGGTATTATGAAGAGAGGAATTTATGCTTATGGTAAAGATTCATTTGGAAACACATGGATATGAACAACTTGTAAAATACTTCAGAATTTTATAGTTCTAACACACCTAACCATTATGTAGCAAGGTGTAGCAAGAAGCAGAAGCTTTGTAGAAAGTTAGTCATGCAAGCTAAGGAGATAGCGAGGAATGCATCACACCTTCAAATTTCCTCTTCGAAGAAGGAAACTACAATGCAGGAAAAAGCTTGAAATTACTACACTCATTGTAGAATAGGTGGGCATTGGGTCAAGAAATGTTGGAAGTTGCACCCAGAGCTTCGACACTCACCGAGGTCTACAAAAGAGCCTAGTCAACAGGAGGTTGTAGAGGTAAAGGAAACACTTGTGGTTACCATCCCTAAGGCAGTTTGTGAAGAACCTCAGTAGAAACAAGAGTAGTTGGAAGAGGAAAGTTCCTTTGTTTAGCTCTGTAAGAGATGGGAAAATAGGACTAAATAGTTGTGTCAACTTTGTTTCATGTTACATTTTTTATTGTAGTAGTCAAACTAGTCTGGTTTTGAGTGAAAGAATCTAAATAAAATTGTTTTTCAAGTATTAGTATGAAGTTGTATTTCTCTAAGGTTGAGATTTTGTAAGGCTTGTGAAGCCATAGATCTCTTGTAATCCGAAGGAAAATACTTGAATACTTCATTATGCAGGTTAAAGACTGATTGCTTGCAAATTTCTTGAGCACTCAAGAACTTAAGAGGACTGAAGTGGTTGACACAATTATCGAGGCAAGAATGTGTCACTAAGCTTCTATTGTAAAAGAAGAACATTTTGTACAAGATGTATAGACCATCTACACATGAAGACTTAGTCTAATATTGAAGGTTAGTCCGATCTTAGTTAGATGATGATTGAAAATTCCTACAAGGGGTGGTGCTTTTCAATGGCCTTGTTGCTACAACAAGCATGGATTGAGCTAAATGGTGAAGCCTGGAATCAACCATTCTAAAGTATAAACATGAAGGAATGTATCAAGCTGAGGAATAGTTGCCATTGCTCAAGTAGTTCGTGAGCAGGGAGGAGCATCAGTGTTATGCTAGAATCTTCCTTGGTATTGTTGAGGACCTGTTGATTTGTAAAGAGAGGGATGTTTAAAAGGAACAATACACTTTTGGAGACCAAAATTTTTTTAGTGGGGAGGCTTGATCCAGGTGGATCTCAGAACCCTAAAAATTCAACTATCCTAGTTTCCCTTGAAGTCAACACCATGTTGAAGTGCTCAAAAAACTAGACTCAATGTAATTTGAATGAGCAAAAAAAAGCTTGTACGTCAAAGTTATGGCTAGTCAAATTTTGGTCAAACCATGTACAAAGGCCTGCCAAAAAGGTGAAAAAAATGATCAACTCGGAATAGGTTGAAATTTGTGTCAAAATGAAGAGCTTGTCGACATGAACCAAATGTTGCCCATTTCGCTAAAATCCTAGCTCGTATGTGAAAGTTATCACAAGTCAAAATTGGCAGCTATAAAGGTTGATGATGTCATATGGATGATGATGTCAGCATGCTAGTGTAGTAGATCATATGGTATGGGAAGTGAGTTGGACCAATCAAGGCTTGACACATGGAAGTAACATAGTAGGTATGGTCAAGAGCCTAGTCAATAGGTCTTTGACAACATGATGATGATGTGGCAATGACTATGCCTGATTAGCGAGTTACATTGTGCCACATGACACCTTCTCGATGCACCACATGGCACCTCTTTCATCAGCAGGTTCAACCATTTACCAAAATATATGGTTAGGGGATTCAAACCTCGAACCTCCTCCAGTGCACCAACCGCATTCACCGTTATGCCATGCAATATACCTTTGCTTTATAAGGGGCATCTATTCGTTTTAGCATTTAATAGTTTGGAATTTGTTAAAAGACATGGCTGGTTGGGGTTGAACCACTGACCCACCACTAACTAAAATAGTTAGCTATTGTTGCACCATGTAAGTGGTTCAATATATATATGGCTCATGTTATATTTTAAACACTATTCAAGCCCAAATTGTTAATAATAACTAATGCAGACATAGCCAAAGGGTCCTCAAAGAGAACAATCCAAATTGTGCAACAAGAGTCACACAATGGAAGCAATGTAGAAAATTGATGCAAAATCAAATGAAAACATTATTATTATTATTAGAGAATTCAATTAAAACTAGTTGGAAACATTTGGACCTATAGAATTTGGCTTGTAAGTCTGATTACAACATGCTCATATGTCATCATCCTCCATGCTCCTCAAAGTGAGTGAAAATCCTATAGAGCAGAACACATATTAGACTCTCTCTAACCTGCCACTTTGTTGCCTTCTAATGATCAATTACATCACTTTATATACATTTGCAAGGATAGAAACATTTGCATCGGCCAACAATAAAGTTAATCTCCAAATAAGGAAAATAAAACAATTGCATGAATAGGTTGGCCTCAAATCTTGAATTACTTTTTAGTGAATGCATAGAGTGAAGTGTGGACCTAAATGAAGGTCAAAAACACCCCATAGAACAATTAGGATAGCACTGCCATGATCCACAAACAATGAAGGTGATCCATGAACAATCCAACTTGTCGTTGGGCTTTGAAAACTATTCTGGTGTCGGATCAGGAAATTGCCAAATATTCTAGAAGCAATAACTTACCAGAAAAGGAACCAATCACGCTCAAAATATTGAATAAGGTAAATGAACATTCCCATGATGTACACATAGGTCCATAAGGTCTAACGAGAAAACATGAAGATCTACCAAATCTACCAACTTGATCTAAGAAAATAGAGACAAACTCAAACTCAAATGTTTTAGGGTGATGCAAGATTGCCATGACCCAAGGATGCTCCTACATCAGACACCCCTGGTGAGAAATTATGTTCCATGAGAGGAACTCATGAACATTGTACTAGATTCAGGATATAGATCCCATGCTAATTCTTGATCCAAACATCTTCCCTATCTGAACTTCTCCTCCTGTCTTCTCTTCTCTTCTCTACTGGATCCTACAAATCCTTCTTCTGTTCACCTTTTTGCTTCATATCTGCATAAGGTAGTAATGGATGCTTACCACCACCTACCTTGTTCTTTCCATCTATTCCTCCCTTCCTATAGGGCTTCATCTTGTCTATCTTCTCATCTCCTACTAGAGTCTTCTGCTACACAACTTTGTCTTCACCTCCACCCGGTACCACCTTGTTCTCAGGTTTGTTCACATGATTCACCCTCAAATTCCTTTCATCCTTTAGTATAATATTTTTATCCTACTTTCCATCACTGAAACTCTTCACAAGACTCAAGTTCCTCACTCCCTCCTTTGTATTCTTTAGGGGAGCCTAAGTAAACTTCCACCCATGCTTCTCTATAGTAATCAAATTTCTCCTGCAATCATATATAGCTCTTCTATCAAATTTCCAAGGTCTACCCAACAAAACATGATAGACACTCATAGAAAAAACATCACACATAACTTCATCTCTAAAGGGGCCAATATTAAATTTCACCCAACACTGCTCTTTCACCTCCATCACATGATCATTCTATAACTAACTTATCCTATAAGGACAAGGATGTAGAAACTTCCTCAAACCAAGTTTCTCCACCATCTCCACCATCTCCTTAGATACTAAATTATCAGTACTTCCACTAGATCCACAATAACATTACAACACTTACATCCTAATTTTCATATAGTCCAAAAAAGATTCTTCCTCTATGAAGTGTCAACCTCTTCGCTATTCTATCTCATCAAAAATTTTCTAAGCATCAGAGATTCACCTTGTTCAAGCTCTATCCCTTCTTTAGTTACCTACTCTTCATGTGCTACACAACTATTCTTACCACCTCCTTTACTTGATCCCTCAAGACACTCAAAAGATCTATGTCTAAATTCTCCACACTTGAAACATTTTCCAAAGAACTCGTTATTGCTACTTCCTTTCCTAAACAACTTCTGATCCAATTATTTACTCCACTTAGGTCTAGGTTCTTCTTCATTTGTCTGCTTCTCTTTGCCACTGCTCATCTATCTCTCCTTCCTCCTAGGGGAATGTTGTATTTTCTTAACTTTATCTTCAGCCTCAAGAGCATATTTAAAGGCATCCTCAATTATAGAAATTCTCAACATACTCATCTCATCCTGAATATTGTATCTAAGACCATTTATATATCTATCCACCTTCTGTCTAGTCATCTCTTTGTGTCTAGATCTGATTGTCATCTTGTAGAATTCCTATGTATAATCTTTCACACTCATATCATTTTGCTTCACGTTCTACAACTTCTTAAACAACTCCAACTCATAGTCTTCCGAGATAAACTTAGCTTTCAGCCTTGTAACCATCTGTCTCCACTAGGTGACCCTCATTTCACCATTCTCCACTCTATATTTTTTCAACTCTTTCCACCATAATGTAGTATGTTCTTTCAACTTGGTCTATGCTAACTTAACCCTCAAAGGATCCCTAATATCCTCAAGCTCAAAATAATCTTCCAACTCTCCTATCTAGTCTATCAGGTCTTCCAAATTTAATGTACTAGAGAAATTAGAAACTTCCAACTCATGAATTTTACTTACTTGTGTAACTGCCCTCAACAATCTCTTTTCCCTATCATTTGTTGGTCCCTTAGCATTTTTAGTCTCAAGCTCTTCAACAACTTCTTCATATTCATCTTTTGGTTTAGGGTTTCTCCTCAAACCACCCAATAGGTTTTAGATCTCATTCCTCATCTCATTCTTAAAGTCTTCCATCATCTAATCCATTCTTCTAGGGTCCATCCTTCTTGGAGGCATCTCTCCCCTCACTTGGTACAACTACCTCAACTCGGTGATCTAAATGTAGGGTTTCAATTACCTCTCCCTTAATGATCTATTGAACACATCTATAGTCTGCCTCCAGTTAGTGCTCTGTTCACCCCAAGGAATGCTACAAGGACTACAACCCACTCAAATTTCACAACCAACTCTCATTTTCAAATTTGTAAGTTCACAACTTGCTCTAAAACCAACTAATGCAACCACAGCTAGAGGGTCCTCAAAGAGAATAGTCCAAACCATGCCACAAGAGTCACACAATGGAAGCAACATAAAAAATTGATGTAAACTCAAATGTAGACATTATTATTATTAGAGAATTCAATTACAACTAGCCGACAACATCCAGACTTACAAAATTTGGCTCATAAGCCTAATTACAACATGCTCATATGCCATCATCCTACATGCTCCTCAAAGTGAGTGAAAATCCTACAGAGCAGATCACATATCAGACTCTCTCTAACCTATCACTGCCACTTTGATGCCTTCTAATGATCAATTTCATTGATTTATATACATTCACAAGGCCAGAAACATCTGCATCGACCAACAATAAAGTTAATTTCCAAAGAAGGAAAATAAAGTTGTTGCATGAATAGGTCGGCCTTAAATCTTGAATTACTTTTCAGTGAATGCATAGAGTGAAGTGTGGACCTAAAAAAAGGTTAGAAACACCCCATATAACAATTAGAATCACATCACCATGATCAATGAACAATGGAGGTGATCCACGAACAATCCAACTAGCTATTGGGCTTTAAAAACTATTCTAGTGCTAGATCAAAAAATTGCCAAATATTCTAGAAGTGATAACTAGCCATAAAATGAACCAATCATGCTCAAAATATAGAATAAGGTAAATTAAAATGTCCATGATGTACACATAGGTCCGTGAGGTCTGAGGAGAAAACATGGAGATCTACTAGATCTACCAACTTGAACTAAGAAAAGAAAGACAAACTCAAACTAAAATGATTTTGGGTGATGCAAGATTGTCATGACCGAAGGATCCTTCTGCATCAATAACCTTATATGGTAAAACCATTAACCCCCAAATTCATAAGCCAACAAAAAATGGGTTATGAACGAACCCTTTTTTGTAGAAGGGGGGTTATTTTGTTGTTATGATGCTTAAGCCCCATTATGACAAATTTATGTATAAAAGAGGGGTATGGGCTTTTGAAATTTCAAGCCAAGTGATCCAATTCTTTAAGATCCAAGCATTCAAAGTATGCTTTTAAGTTGATCATTCAGGATCCAAAGTCCAAGTGAAGGCATCCAAGTGATAGAATTTTGCATAGTGACTTGAGAGAAGGATTCAGATTTTGAAACTTCGTACAAATAATGTTAGAAGGTTGTGCTTGAAGGAGTGTTGTTTCACATCCAGCTTGAAGACTTATCTCTTTTAAGGTTGAAGATCCAACATCAAGTATAACCAGAGTGTTTTTTATATTTTACTTTATTCTAGAATGATGTATTCAGTATTGTTTGAATCATGCTCAATATGGATTTTGTAAACTAAGAAAGACACCTCTGTAGCTAGTTCACATTCAATTGATTCTTTAAGAACTAGGACAACATTTTTTGTTATTGCTAGAAGCACTTGTTCAATTTGGATCAGGAAGTGATTGTAGGACTTGAAACTTATTTGCAGTGATAGCTTTGTATGCATAGTCAGAAGACCAGATGTTGTAAGAAATTTGTAGGTGCAACATTAATGGAAAATTGATCACACTTATTGAGTGGATCTAGAGACCTATCCCTGAGAGGTGAACTTTATAATCAAATGTGTCTCTTATCTTTGGGTTTGTTCTTGATGATGGCTTATGTTTTAATTCTACAAATAGATTAATCAATGAGATTAGTAAATTGATGGATTGAGTTTGCATATTGGATTTGAACCATTAATTAAAGATCTTGGCATAGATATGGAATTGAATAAGTTAAGCAATTGATTTCAAATTTGATAAATGAAGAACTTTGTTGAGTAAGCACACTCTATAGTTTTTCAGATTATACATACACACATGTATGTATGTATGTATGTATGTATGAATGTATGTGTTGGTGATTTTTCTAGTAGAACCAAGTAATTCTCTAAAGAGTAGCCAACTCCTATAGTTAAGAAACTGCAAGGTTAGTTTCCAACACAATGAGTATAGGATTTTGAGGTCCTTACTCCTTTACTTTAGGCTCTGTGTTACCTAGGAGGGTGTTCCCTATAGTGTTCATATGAGGTATATCTTATTGGTAACACATTTATAGATAGATTGATTCCTATTTATTGTAAATAAACACACTTCACTAAAGACTTGGCAGACCTTTAAATGAATGAATATCTATTTTATAAGAATCAAGGATATTCCAAACCCATATACTATACTTGAGAATATTTTAAAATAATTTTTTTTCTTATTTTAAATCCATGGCCAAGTGTGCTAATTGCTCATTTTTATACAATATTTTCTAACAAATAGATCAGTGTTTCATCAATTGGTGCAATGAAGTCAAATATACAATAACTAGTAATATATATAGGCTACTTAATACAGAGATGGGTGGAATATTTTCATAGTGGTTTACATTTATGAAAACTCACAATGCCTAAAAACACTCACTCCTAACAAATCCTATGCAATTCCTTACAAAATCTATTATCCCCTTCAAACATTTTAATCAACTCTTTGAGTTAAAGCTAAAACAGAATCATACATTCAATGGAACAATTGAAGATAAATGATAACACCATTAGTATTTTCATTCATAACTTGTGAGAAAGATACATAGGAGAGTATTTGTCTTTGGACTAATATTTGTTTTGATTTTAGTAGCCTATATAGAAAAAATTTAAGACTATTACATATAGGACTCATACCCAAGAAAATTTACTATTCTATTCATCCATATTCTTTACAAAGTGCCTTTCCTAAACTTAGCTTTCACCTAAAACCTTGTTGAGACTTAAAAATCTGACCCTTTGTAATGAGCCCTGAAATCCCTTTTATATAACAAGGGAGCAATAAGCATCAGGCTCAATTAAATTTACATTTAATTTCATTTGAATATCATTTGCACTAGAATTTGAGACATCTTCAATTAGTTACATGTGCTCATTGCAAAAAATGGAAGAGTAAATGACCAGATTCCACATCCTTTGAATGAAGACATGCCAACTCCTTAAAAGGAAAAGTTTATTACTATAGTAGCATCAAATACTTGTCCTTGTTGACCAAAGAAGATTCTCCATTTGTAGCTCTACCAAAAAATTGTATGTCATCTGGAGAAAACATACATGCCACCAAGGTTAGAAAGTTTGGCACTTCTCCAACACACTAGCCTAAAAAATTTCTACATCAGCACTAGAAAAAAGAAATCAAATGAATGATGAATAGGAAAATCCTAACAAAAGGGATATGGTGTCGTCAAAAATAAAAGCATGGAAAAGTCATCACTTTGAGTCATCAGCCTCAGAGGATATTTTCCCCATGTCTTGTTTTTGGTGGAACTGGAGGAACCATCACCACCTCCTTGTCAGAATCTTCAGAAGGTACCAGGGAAAGTGGATAATGATCACACTTTGGATCAGTGTTATCCTCACTATCTAAAGGGCTATTAGAAACCACACTTGGAGAATTACATCCTCCCAGATAAGCCTTCTGATACTTTCACTTTTATTTTCCTTCTCACATTCAACCAAATTTTTCCCTTTGAACTTGACTAGCTCTTCTGAAACAGTTGAACTCCTGAGGTGGTAATTACTCTTGACACTATACTTCTTGAATTTCCTACGTCCCCTACACTTTGGTGTATCAAGAGTTCCCTGTGTCTCAATTTCATCCTAAGGCACATTTTCCTCAAACTCAAGCAAACTAAATCTCCTAGACTTTCGAACTGGCCTAGTAGACACTCCTGACTTACTCATCTTCTTAGTGATAAGAACCAGAAAACCTTCACCAATTCTAATCTCAACTCAAACTTAATTTTCAATGTTTGAATGCAATTTTTGAATGAAAAACATGGCCATCATTCCACATTATATCAAGCCATGCAAGTGTTCCAACCATTAATACTCAAAGAAAGCTTGTGTGTGAGAGCTAACAATAGTCTAATTTGATCCTTTTAATCTTAATCATTCATCATGTTTTAAAAATAAATCAACAGATAGATTACTAATGCAACAAATTATGACCAAGTTTTAATTATGCTTTCAATGCCTTTTCTTAATCAGAAAATTCCCAAGTGGATATACATGCACTCTATAGATGTATTTTAACAACATACTTAGCATCAATTAAAAATTTCATGCTATAATTTCCCGCTTACCCATGGGAATTAATAAACTTGTATTTTTTCATAGAAAAACAATGGGGAATGATCTTGATCTGATCTCAAAATATCAGTTCATACATTGCCTTGAATTATTTTTTCCGTCCCACATGTATCAATAACTATCAAAACTGATAACCAAAATCCCAAACATGTGCCTCAAAGAATAAACTTAAAAATGGTACCATTTGGAAATAGTACCCTTAGCCAAATTTAGCAACCTTCCAACTCCACTATAGTCTGTTAGAGCCTTTTAGAATGTTCACATGGCATTTTCCCGCTTGCCCGCTGTAAAATATGGCACACAAGTGGGGCCCTCATGAGATGGTGGGGAGTGGTCATAATTTATGTGTGTCATCCACCATTGACCATTGATTTCCTTCAAAACAATCACCATTTTCTAAGCTTGGTGGGTCCCATAGAAGTGATAGGTGTCACTTAGTATTCTAGCCCATGTGGTCATCTTTCCTTAATACATAATACATATGGGTGCATTCAGAAAGATCCATATGAGAACATGGGTTGCGACATCCATCATTGATATTTCTTCGAACTATGTTTTCCAACCTTGTGGATACATTGGTCCCACCACCAAGCATGATATGTGGCCATTGCGCGCTAGCCCATGTATTTAAAATATTATGAAATAAACCAACATGGGCAAGTGAGGAGTGGTCAAGATGTGGCCACATCTCAAATCCACAACTGTTAATCTTCTTTGAGTGGCGCAAGCTATCTTCACCCAAAAGAATGAGCCCATCAATGCATCAGACACATAGTTGAAGCTTGTCAGCCTATGTGAATAAAATAAGAAGAAATAAATTAGCACAGGCACACGAGGAATAACAATGATCAACCTCTGACAATCAAACAACCAACAAGAAATCCTAATTCTACACATGCCGCAAAAGTTAACTTAAAAGGGGGCCATCTCTAGGCTAATGGGAATTTGACCCTTAAGAATAGGGATTTAAGACTTAAGTCATTAAAATGAAAATCAACCCAAACCATAGAAAAAATTTAAACAATGAAAAAATGATCAAGGTGACCGACAAACCTAAACTCTGGGGGCTAGTGAAAACAATGACTTTGATGACATAAGTGACAATTTAAACAATCAGATACTAGGAACATCAGGTCAATGCAAATTTAGAACAACCAAGGGTTTTTGGACTCATAGGCCAATTCTAAAAGGTTTTAAGAACATAGAAACCCTAACATAGTGATGAGGACACGACCCTAAGTCAAAAACAAGGGTCCAAGCCAAATTTTGCACAATTGTTAAATGGAACTGAGAATTTTTTGAGGGGTTCCATCAGTATGTACAATTGTATGTTTGTATGTATGTATGTATGTATATGTAGATGTATATATTTTAAAATATTTAAAATACCAAATATATGTATGTATATGTGTATAGATACATATATACATATGTGTGTGTATGTATGTATACATATATTTGTTCCATAACTGTTATTTTAAACTCAAACTATAATATATAAAGTTGAACAACTTGGTTTTATAAATACAACATAGATGTCTTCGTATATATATGCATATATGAATTATGTATATATGTTTATTTACCTCTTTATAATGCTACAAAATCAATAGATCCAATCATTTGCATATATATTTGCATGCATTTTTCAAAAATAATTTTATAATTAAATTGCTCTAAAAAATTATGAATAGAAAACCATTTAAAATCTCAAATGTGGTTATGAAACATTTATTTACAAGAATTTATTTTATGATATATGCACTTATAATATATATATTTTTTTAAGAATATACTAATCAAATTTACTAAAATATTAGAGAATATACATATTTATATAAATTTGGAGTTGAATTCTCCATCCAATATTTCAAAAATTCATGAGCAGACTTGGTTTCTTGAGCCAAGGGAAGCATATTTTCTCAAGTGCCCTACCCATAGGCACTTGGTTGGGGTTCCAAGAAAATAACACAAATATCCACACCTTATGAGTTTTTCCTTCCATTGGGATTAGCATTCACATATTCAACATAAGACAATCTAACTCAAATATTTATATAAGAACCATAGTGAAATTCCTAGAGTTAGCACAATTATCTCATAATTTCACACAACCACACAACAAATGGAACTTTCAATTCAATTATAGAAATATATCAAACAACAATTATAAAAATATATAACCATGCTTTGGTATTTATACAAGATATATTGGGTTTCACACTAAAATGAGAATTAACTAACAAGTATTAAAAATCTTAATAACAATAAAAATTCCTAATATTATGTTTCTAATATAAAGAATTATCCATAGGGATCATTGAAAAGGTAATTATATTTAAAGTATGTTGGGACAAGAGTAACAATTTTCATGATAAGATTCCACTAGCTAGTAAGATTATAGCCAATGTCACAAAGGATGCCACAAGAATTGCAATCAAGGTTGGGCCTTACATCATCAATGTTCTTTGGGTATATTTACCATATTAAAAGTTAGAATTCAATTACCCTAATTAATAAGATTGGCTTAGAAAAAAGCTATAGAGGTTACAAAGAAAATTGAACCATTTTATGTAGAATTCTTTGACTTTTTCTATAAGATAGGGGAAAAAATTACCAATCTTGGATCATTGTATACTGGTACTAAAATTTCAAAACTTTATGAAATTGCATCCTACAATTCCTTCTAACACCAATAATTTGTGAAATATTTTTTTGTTAGGTCTATAAAATAACAAAGATAATTGTAGGAGTGTCTAATGATGGGAACACAAGGGTATTAATGACAAAAATTAAGGCCAAAAGATAATTAGGTGCCCCAAGTAAAATCAACTCTCAAGTTGTAAGAAAATTTATTTACTACTAACATAATATTTTGGAATTTCACTATAGTTGTTTGCGTAAAATATCAAGACTTAAAATTCCCACAATAATGAGCTCTAATAGATTGAATTATCACATAACATGAAAAATAAAATATAATGTGTCATTCTCTAAATATATTTTTTTACAAAAAATAGAAAATAAAAATAATACATCTTCTATCCACAAATTGAATTTAATCTCTAACATATTAACTTATAAATATTTTTCTATTGGCATGACCATTGCACCCCCTTCTAATACAAGTCCTAGTAGTTGTTTATAAATGCTCAATTTTTGTGGGACTAGAAAAAACATTTGTTAACTACATACTATTTTTAGTGTTAACATTAAAGCTAGGATTTTTCCCATAGGAGGCCTTTGGGGCTATACATAATACATGATTATTGAAAAGGTGAATAAGAGGTAGTCTAAGGGATTCCTTCTAATCATATAAATAGTATTAGATGTTCCACGTGGATGATTTTTTCTAGTTTATGATATTGTATTCATTTGGTTTAGTAGTTAAAGCTTGAGTTTATGAGAATACAAGAGATTATTATAGGTACTTTGGGAAATTTATGTTTCACTGGTAATATTTATAGAATTTAACTTATCAGTTTAAAGTTTGATCCACATCAAACATGAATAATATCAATTAGATCATGTATTGTGTGAAATATTCTACAAATAAAATTAAGTTATGTAGTTTGGTTGGGGTTGTCAAGAGACCTAAAGAAGTGGAGTATTATTAACAAACATAATACATTCTACTTAAATATATAATACTTTAATAACTAAATAGTCAATAGTAGTTTTACACTTCATTTACTCTAAGAAATTATAAATAATTGTCATATATTATTAGATAAAATTTACTTTAATCAATTGAACTTGAAGTGATATTTAAAAATAACCAACATCATATTAAAATGATTTTACTAATGAAATTAAAAACTAAATATTACTTCAAAATAGACTAATTACAATTATATATATGTATATCCATACAATTATGTTTATTATTCCCAAATAATGTATAACTCAAATTGTTTTTGAAAGGCTCAAATTTTTTTTTCTTCGATTGATGTCATCCAAAAACTTAAACATCTCATTACACCAAAATTCGTTGTAATAATGGTCTTCATTCCCACTAAGCATATCATTGTAGCGCTCTTCTA
>VDFB02000015.1:493827037-493950296 GCA_007258455.2 Sequoia sempervirens
ACCTTGTAATGCCTCAGATCCTACATGCATGTCCATGGCTTCAACTTTGCAAAAAACTCTCGAACCAGGGTTATAATAAAAAAATTTCAACCATGAAAGCTCTGATACCACTTGTTAGGAAATATAGCATTCAAACTCAAAATCAAAAATAATTGCACACATAACCCAAGAGAGATTAACATGCATACAAATTTTCCAAATGCAAAGATCAAATAAACAAGCTACAAGATAACACATGATTTACCTTGGGAAAACCCGCAAGAGGGAAAAACCAGCCTCCAAAAGCATCCATATTCCATCATATTAATTAGCCATAAGAAAATACAAGAGTTACAATGAATACCTCTAAAACATCAAGCCCTCCAATGCACTTTCATGTGTCCAAGCATGATTCCACACATCCCATGCCATGCTTCACAAATGCACTCTTCAAGAAGACTCAATAATCACAGCCAACCTGCTTAGCCTATTCACCCAACCCAAAACCACTACATTATGTTTGCTTTTATAGACACAAGATCACACAAATACAACTAGTGGTAAGGTAAAACCATGTACCACAAAACCATTTGAATACAAAACCACTGACCCCTTTTCTAATATTGGGTACTAAGCTGTTAAAATATTTAATTCCCCAATATTAAATTTCTAACACATGTCTCCAACACAAATAGTAATACAATGTTACAATACAATCATTATGTGGGACCAAATAATTACTTAGTGTAATTATCCACACCACCAAGGTGCATCACAACTAAATAATTATTTAATTACAATAATAGAATAAAACATTTTATGCAATGGTGTACAACACCATAGCCCAATAGAAATTCACAAAATGAATTTTCTATTTCAAGTAATTGAGGACATGCTAGCTAGAATTTCCTCAGTTTTGTCATGGCATTCATGTCATGGGGTAGCATTTCCATATCTGTGAGATGCAAATATAGATATTCCATCTGCTTCATGATTCCCAACATTCCTTCTAGAATTATTTCACCATTATTTCGAAGCTCCAACCTCTTGAATTGGTTTAGGGTGGCCAAATCACTAATTGGTAGCCAATTTTTTTGGCACTTATTCCAACCTATATTCAAACAACCACGTGCATCTAGGTACTCCAGAGATGTAAGGTGTGAGATTCCATTAGGCATGCACTGCAGATCGTTCACATAAACTAACTTCCAAATTTTTTAGTGAAGTCAACTTAGAAATGCCAGACAGGAGTTGTGTAATATTAGATCGATAAAGATTTAATATTTGGAGGTTTCTAAGAGCAGCGACAGAGTTGGGAAGTCTCTTTATTGGCACATAGAGTAACTAGAGGCAAACTAAATGTTTCAAACATCCTATGTTTTTTGGTAACAACTGGAGGGCAGTCCGTGACAAATCTAGGACCCTCGGAGCTTTCATTCTCCCAATCACCTCTTTTGGAATTTCTATCAAATAAAGATTCCCAACAAGTAGCAAGGAGTGGATATAGGAAGCTTTGAATCCCTTTGGAACACTCATGAAACTATTGTCCATCAATGAAATTCTGACCTGTCTTGGACAGTGGTCCTTTGGAAACCTAGGTAAACCTCTCCCTACTGGAAAGAAGTACTTCTCTTCCTTTTCAGTAATTTGATGTGCTAAATTGTGCAAAAAATCATGCATCATGAAATGGATTACATTCCCATCATAATCATTGTGGACTGGTTTAATAAGGCATCAGTCTAAAAACAAATTGACATATATCTCCCCGATTTGGAGAGGATTCGTTACATTCACCAACCCTGCTCCAATCCAGTACATTGTTAAAGTTGCAGCGCCGATTACTTGTTTTTCTGAGAAAGTAGCAAGGCAAAGGAAGCATAACTACAAGGAAATTCTAGAGCTGGCCATGTCAGCCAAAGCATCATAGCCTAATTTCAACCCACCTGAAAGTGTACCTAAAAGCAAGTGTGTACCATCATTTTGGAGTCTCCGAAGTGTGAATTCCCATTCATTTGACTAAGAGATACTTGCCATTGCATGCCTGATTACTTTGAGGGCTAATGGAATCCCCCACACTCCTTGTAGACATACATCACTATTTTTTGGTCAATGCTCATAGGTAAACATCCATCGCTGTGTGGAAAAGTGTGGAAATACAACAATCTCCAACTATCATCCTCAGTCAAATCTTGCATTTGGATCACTAATGAAGGCAGAATAGCCAACTGTGAGAGGACACGCTTATCTCTGGAAGTGGCAATAATGATGTTGGAATTGTGGTTTTGAGATGGAGGCACACATAGCTCCCCTAACAAGGAGCTTGCACTTGTTTCCCACACATCATCTAAAAATAGGCAAAACTTGCGCTTTCCCATGGATTCACTCAACCAATTTTTCACATTGTCTTCCTCTCTTCTCTCCAATCTATCATTTACTATAAGAGCTATTTTTTTTACAAGGTCATTTCTAAGAGCATTGAAAGATGGATTTTGTGAAATAGTAAGCCAGAGCATCAAGTCATTGCAAAAGAGACTCTGTACCTGGTTACTATTGAAGACTCGTTTGAGTAGTAAAGTTTTACAGGCCCTGCCTTTCCCAATTATGCCAAAATGAGACACATTTTTGTGCTGCTGTGAATCAATTAGCTCCATAAGTATCTTTAATGCAGAATATTGTCCGACAATGAGAGCATCCTCAATATACTTCCTATTGGAAGTGGCTGAAGAAGTGGCTAAAGAAGTGGAAGGAAAGAGATCTCCAGTTGTGCTAGCAAGTGTTGGAGTACACATATTAAGAGAATTCACCCTCTCTTCAATATGCTCAAGCACTTGATGGTTGGCCACATCCTGCTATAGTTGGTACAGAAATGCAACAGAAGGTGTGGAGGCTAAATTCTTTTCTATATTTGCACCGAGTTGGCTGATTTTTGTGCTCATTGTGTAGCGAGAAAAGAGATGAGAGTACGAGGGTACAGTGCAGTCCTGGGCCAAATTAGATGCATCCTATAGAAGATCATTCAATTCATTCAACTAGCTATTGACTATAGATGACAAAGGATGGTGAGGGGATGTACTCATTTTTCCATAGTTCAATGTAAGAGACTAGGTTTCTCTCAACCCGAACACTGTCTGAGAATATTGAGTTTTTTGTTTGTTTTCTCTATTTTGATTTTTTTTTAGGTTTTGTATATAAAGAGAAAATTCAATTTTGAAAAGAAAATACAATAATATTTGTAAAATTCTAGAATAATCATGAATCTAGATCCTTTTCTCTAAGAAGACTATCCTTATTCAAATCCAATCATTACAAAATGACAGGTAATACATACAAAGTAAAAAGCAGCTAGAAATCAATTAAAAGAACCTAATTTTACTACAGCCAGGCACACAGATTGAAGAGGTCAAAATACATAATGATACAATCCTTTCCTTCAATTGAAATAATGCCAAACACCCCTAGATAGATAGGCGCCAAGTCTGGAGGAGTCAAAAACACAATAACCAAGGAAATTTTCCTTCTTTGATTTACATGCAGAACTAAAAGTACAATATGGCTACAGTAGAAAATAAGAAGTATGGCTGAGAGATATAAAGAAACAAACAACTAGAAATGATTTGCAATTAGGTCACCCCTAATGTCTGGTGGATAAACTCGTCTCAAGCCCTTCTAAAACTACATCTGTAATCCAAATGCAACCTCTGGATGAAGTTACCCTATTTGACAATCTTCAACTAATATTTCATAGTCTCAGTATGTCAGATCTTGAAGAGGGAACGTTCCTCAAAACCTATTGATCTATAGAAACCATGGTTTCTCAAACCCTAATGCTCTTAGAGAGTAAAGATAATAAATTTGAATAATCAACATAAGAGTTCAATTTGTCTTTTCAAAGAATATATAATCTTCTCAAAAATTTGACCTTTCTCTCATAAAAATCCTTTAAATGCATTTAATAACATAAATTCGCCCATTTTTCAATACTTAGGCTAATATTTAATTAAATGGTGTCTGTTTTATTTAATGAGTATTAAACTCATTAAATATTAAATTTTTCACTTCATTATAAAGTATTAAAAAATACTTTATAATTTGACATTTAAATATTAACTTTAATATTTTAGTAAAATGACTTTATATTATAAAGTCAAATTAATTATTCCTTCAATTATTATTAAATGCTTCGAATAAACCCCATTTTCTCAACCAAACATCAAACTGGGTCGATACTGAGCTGATCAGCTAAATCAAGTTCCCTATTAAAAATAGCCTTTGCTACCTGCTTGACTTACTATAAATAGTAAGTACCTCTAAATCACTTTGTGAGTGTTTTCAGAAGCCCAAACCTGAATCAACTACTGGAGTAATGTTCCCAATGCTGGATAACTACCTCAAGTGATCCTTTAAACACTTCTTCTAGCCTACGAGTATCTGAATAATAGGCTAACCTTTGACACAACGGTACTGCCTAGGAAGGGGACATTACAGTCTACCCTCCTTGAAATTGCTTGTCCTCAAGTAATCTCAGCTCTGGATGCTATAAAATATCCTTTGACTCCCAAGTAGCATCCTCAACTAGCAAGTCTCTCCATTTGATCAAATACTCTTTGATAACCTACCTCTGAAGTTGTCTCTCTCTAACATCGAGGATGTCCTCAGGCACTAATATTAACTTCCCCTCATCAAAGGATAGCAGTAATGGAAAGGGGATCACATGCTGACCCAATGCCTTCTTCAGGCATGAGACATGAAATACATTATGAACCCTACTATCCGCTAGTAATTCCAACTCATAAGTAACCTCGTGCACTTGTTTGATAACACAGAATGGACCATAGTAACGAGGTTTCTACTTCTTTGCACCACTCTTCCGTAGAGTAGACCGACGATATGGCTGTAACATGAGATACATCATGTCACCCACTACAAAGGAATGCTCAACCCTTTTCTGATCAACATGTTGCTTCTGTTGATTCTGTGCCTGCTGGATATTGTCTCTGAGGGACCTCAAAAAGTCTTGTTGACTTTGCATCATATCTCTTGCACTAGGCACTCTACTATCACTCAATATCAAATCCAAAAGGTTGGGCACCCCATACCCATACAATGCCATGAAGGGCATCATTTGTATAGTCATGTGGTGAGTAGAGTTATAACAATACTCACAGAGGTATATCCACCTCACCCAAGCTCTCTACTATCCATCTATGTAATTTCCCAGATAACCTTCCACCCACTTATTGACAATTTTTGTCTATCCATCTGTCTATGGATGGTAGCTGGTACTTGGTGTCAGTTTGGTCCCACAAAGCTTGAACAACTCCTACCGAAAGTTTCTCGTGAACTGACTGTCTCTATTGTTGACAATAGTCTGAGGCAACCCATGTAGCCAGAATACCTCTCTTAAGAAAAGCTATGTAGTCTACGATGCCGTGAATGTAGTAGTGATTAGAAAGAAGTGTGCATATTTAGTCAGTCAATTGACAACTACATAAATGCAATATTTACCTTGGGATTTCCACAAACCCATGATAAAGTCCATCAATAAACACTCTCAATTCTTGTCGGGTATCGGAAGTGGCTGAAGCAATCTAGCAAGATATGTGTGTTCCTGCTTATTTTGTTGGAAAATAGAACACTCTCATGCATACTGAAGAACATCAGTCTTTAGCCCTTTCCAAGTAAACTGTTCCTATACCATCTTATATGTTTTGAAATAACTAGGATGGACCGCCATAGGAAGATCATGAAAGGCTCTCAAAACTGTATCCCTCAACTCTGAATCAGGAACCAAAAAAATCTGCCCCTTGTAAATGATCAAGTCATTCACAACGGTGTACCTACTATCTTGCTCTATCCCATCAACAATGCTAGAAGCCCAGGGGTTCTTAGCATACTCTATAATGATCCGATGCCTCCAATCCTCAAAAATCTATGCCGTAGCATTCAACTAAGGTCTGCGAGACAAGGCATCAGCTACAACATTCTACTTCCCCTTAATGAAGGTGATGTTAAAATCATATGACTGCAGTTTGCTAACCCATTTTTGATGTCTCTCATTTAGTTTTTGCTGTCCAAGGAAGTGTTTCAAGTTGTGGTCTATACACACATTGAACTTGCTGCCTACCAAGTATTGCCTGAACTTAGCCAAAGTATGCATAATGGCTAACATTTCCTTGTCATAAATGTTGTAAAACCTCTCAGGACCCCTAAGCTTCCTACTCTCAAAAGCAATAGGGTGTCTCTCCTACATCAAACGGCACCAATGCCCTCTCCTAAAGCATCACAGTATAAATAAAATGACTTCGTAAAGTCGGGTAATGCTAACACTGGACATGAAGTCATGATCACCTTAAACCTATCAAAGGACTCCTGAGCCTGTGGTGACAAAAAGAAAGCCCCTTTCTTTGTCAAATCAGTAAGGGATGTAGTGTGACGTGAGAAACCACTAACAAATCTCCTGTAAAAAGCACACAACCCAATAAATCCTCTAAGTTGTGTAAGGTTCTCTGGTATTGGCCACTCAACTATAGCTCAGACCTTCTCAGGGTCCATAATAAATCCCTTGGCACTGATGATGTTCCCAAGATACAACTTAGCCATGCCTAGCTCACACTTGGACTCCTTTGCATAAAAGGACTCTAAAGCCAAGATACCCAAAATTGTATCCAAGTAAGCTAAATGATCCTCGCATGACCTACTGTACACCAGGATGTCATCGAAGAAGACCAAAAAAATCTCCATAGCTGAGAGCTAAAGACCCTATTCATGGTAGCCTAAAAGGTGGCAGGTGCATTGGTTAGACCCAAAGGCATAACCAAGAACTCAAAGTGACCATAATGGTACCTAAAAGCGGTTTTCTCAATGTACTGCTCCCTCATGTCAATCTGATGGTACCCAGATCTCAAGTCAATCTCCATGAAGAAGATAGCACCGTGCAACTCATCAATCAACTCGTCGATATGAGGTATCAGGTACCTATTCTTAATTGTCCTCTTATTGAGCTAGTGGTAATCTATACACATCCAAAGTGATCCATCCTTCTTCTTCACCAATACAACCGATGAGGCAAAAGGTGACTTACTCAGTCTAATATGCCCCATAGCCAATAACTCATTGATGGTCTTCTCTATCTCATCCTTGAGTTGTTTTGGATGCCTATAGGGTGTAATCATAATGGGATTTGCACCCTCCTCCAACTTGATAATGTCCTTAGTGCCTCTGTCTGGGGGTCTGCCAGGTGGAATGTCACTAAACACTTTAGAGTGTTTAGTCCTCAGTACTTGAATGTCTGGATGGTACTCAACCTTCTGCTACTCCTGCTATGCTAGTAGTAACATACACTCTATAGCCCAATCAACCATATCATGAGGAATGAGTCTCTCCATTCGCCTATACAATACCATCCTAAAATTACTATCTCTAATGGCCTTGATGACATGATGTTTCCCATTTACCTTGAACTTCATCTCCATATCCTACAGATTGAGTGTGAACTCACCCAAATCGTGAAGCCATGCCATCCCTAACACCACACCAGTATCTCCCATATTAACAACATAGAATTCAGTCTTGAACTCATAGTTGTTCAGCCGCATCAGAAGATTTGTTATTTTTCTATCACATTTGAGGGTGTACCCATCAGCCACCATGACTCGAATACCCTCAAACTCTTCTATCTGTATACCTCGTCTCTCTACCAATTGTGTGTCTTTGAAATTATGAGTAGCACCAGTGTCGAGTAGAGTGATTACCTTCTGACCTGCTAGGAGCCCACGAAGTCTAAAAGGTCCATCTCTCTGAAGACTAGTCAAATGTGCCTCCTGTAGCTTCCTCCTTCATTTTCACCGTCATTTTTAGACCTATCATCATCTGAATGCTCTAAATCATCTTGCTAGTCTAATAGATCAGATTGCTCTTCTCCCTCATAAAACCACTCCATTTGGTTATTTTTCACCTGGGGACGAAGAGGGCATATATGTTTATCATCATAGAGCGCCTTGCACCAAAAACATAGTTTTTTCTTCTGTAAATCATTTAATGTTTCTTTGTCAAATGGTGGTGCATTTTGTCTCTTAGGATCAAGTGGGTCCCTCTTTCTGTCAAATGGCCTATTCATATCAAAAGACCTATTAGGCCTCATATAGGGTGTCAAGCCTAAAGTGAACTTGTTGCAAGGTGATACAAGTTCCATACTGCATGCCTTCCTCATGGCCTCCTGAAGAGTAGGAGGATCAAATGCCTTGATCCAACCTCTCATAGGCTCCATCAAACCCTCGATGAAGAGAATAACAAGTCTCCTCTTTGAAATGTCTGTCACCATGACTACAACCCTCTGAAATTTACCAACATAAACATCCAAACTACCTATCTATCTAAGTTGAGCTAGCTCCCTGAAGTAGAGTTCTGGATCCTTCTTGTTGAAATGCTCTATGAGCCTACTGGTGAACTCCTGGTAAGTAGTGACTGCATGTTGGAAAAGTGAGTACATGCCATGATGCCACCAATCATGCACCAACCCATCAAGATGCAATGTAGCAAACTTAATGGCCTCGTCCTCTTGAATAGGTCTCAATGATAGGTAATTATCCAACTTTTGGACCCAAGATCTTATTGAAATCTTATCAATCCCATCAAAGTAAGGCAAGGTAATCTTGCTAATTGCATACTGTAAATCTCTGTTCACCTGTGGCTGTGGTTGCTGGTACTTAGGAGCTCTACGGTCAAATCTACCTCCCCCTCTAGGTTTATGCACATCCATAAACTCATGAAAAGTTAAAGCCTGCTTGATCTTAGGTGCTAATGATAAATACTCACCATGAGATCTAGTCACATTTGCCATTGGCATACCATTGTGTGGCTGAAACTCCTGATGATGACCCTGCTGCTCTGCCTTCGGAGTCAAAGGTGGGGTCTCTCTAGATATGAATGTAGGTTGTCCAGGCCTATGCTCATGATATATAAGTGATGACTATCGCGGTGTTGATACTAAGGGTTGGTCCACACCTACAGTCCTGCTCATCTACCCTATCTGAATATAGTGCAGCTGGGATGGGGTATACTGTCTCATAGTTCCCATCAATTGGGACATCATGTCCATGATATTATCATGCCTGTATCTATACTCCTCATTAGTAATATCACCTTATGCATGCTCTTTCCCTGGATCCCTATGCATCTCCCCAAGAATCTCACGATCTGCCATCAGTGTTGTAACATTGTTCTCACTACTATTGGAACTGGATTTGTGAATACCCAGAACCATTGATACTGTCTCACCTTCAAGAATAGGTGGACCTGTCCAATCGTCAAATTTTCCTGTTCCTCTACCCTTAATGTAGGAAATGATATCACTGTTCATGAAAAAGCATCAAAAATCACTCTTCTAATTGAAAAAGCAACTGAAAAAGCACAGGATGGTAGGAATTTTTGCTCTGATACCACTATAAGAGACTAGGTGTCTCTCAGCCCGAACACTGTCTAAGAATACTGAGTTTTTTGTTTGTTTTTTGTATTTTGATTTTTTTATAGGTTTTTCATATAAAGAGAAAATGTGATTTTGAAAAGAAAATACAATAATATTTGTAAAATGCTAGAACAATCATGAATCTAGATCCTTTGCTCTAAGAAGACTATCCTTATTCAAATCCAATCATCACAAAATGATAGGTAATACACGCAAAGTAAAAACAGCTAAAAATCAATTAAAAGAACTTGATTTTATTGTAGCCAAGCACACAGATTGAAGAAGTCAAAATACATGATAATACAATCCTTTCCTTCAATCGAATTAGTGCCAAACACCCTTGGATAGATAGGTGCCAAGTCTGGAGGAGTTAAAGACACAACAACCAAGGAATTTTTCCTTCCTTGGTTTACACGCCAAACTGAAAGTATAGTATGACTACAACAACAAATAAGAAGTATGATTGAGAGATATAAAGAGACAAATAATTGGAAATGATCTACAATTAGGTCACCCCTAATGTTTGGTGGATAAACTCGTCTCAAGCCCTTCTGAAACTACCTCTGTAATAACAAATGCAACCTTTGGATGAAGTTACCCTATTTGAAAATCTTCAACTAATATTTCCTAGTCTCAGTATGTCAGATCTTGAAGAGGGAATGTTCCTCAAAGCCTCTTGATCTACAAAAACCCTAGTTTCTCAAACCCCAATGATCTCAGAGAGAAAAGATAACAACTTTGAATAATCAACATAAGAGTTCGATTTGTCTTTTGAAAGAATATATAACCTTCTCAAAAATTTGACCTTTCTCTGATAAAAATCCATTAAATGCATTTAATAACATAAATTTTCCCTTTTTTCAATACTTAGGCTAATATTTAATTAAATAACATCTCTTTTATTTAATGAGGATTAAAACTCATTAAATATAAAATTTTTCCCTTCCTTATAAAATATTAAAAAATACTTTATAATTTTCCATTTAAATATTAACTTTAATATTTCATTAAAATGACTTTATATTATAAAGTCAAATTAATTATTCCTTCAATTATTATTAAATGCTTTGAATAACCCCTGTTTTCTCAACCAAACATCAAACTGGGTCGATACTAAGTTGATCAGCAAATCAGGTGCCCTGCTAAAAATAACAACTCCTACCTGCCTAACTTACTATAAATAGTAAGTACCTCTAAATCACTCTATGAGTGTCTACAGAAGCCCAAACCTGAATCAACTGCTAGAGTAATGTTCCCAAGGCTGAATAACTACCTTAAGTGATCCTATAAACACTTTTGCTAGCCTACGAGGATTTGAATAACAGGCTAACCTTTGACACAATGGTACTGCCTAGGAAGGGGACATTACATTCAAAGCCTTTCAATACTCTTGCAATTCCATATTCATTTCTTGAATTCTGGGAAGAAAAAGTTTGAGGGCATCCAACTCTTTACTAAATTGGATGGCAATGTTGATGTGATGAATTATTTGGTCTCCAACCAATTGAATGGCGTAATCAATAAATCCAGGGATGAAGCCTAGATCACCCATTTTGGCACACTTGAAGAAAACTTGAATTTCTAATTAAAGTGTTTTTATCACGAAAAACAGGGGAAATAGTAGCTTGAGCTATGCAAAAAAGATAGGGGCAGTAGGACTAATTTGCTGGCTCAACTAAAAGGAAAACGCTTGTCTTGAATTTGATATGAAAAGTTATTAATTTATAATTTGACCAAAAAAAAAGGTAGTAGGGCTAATCTGTTGGTTCAACTGAAAAGAAAACACTTGTCTTGCATTTTATATAAAATGCTATTAATTTATAAGTTCACAGAAAATAGGGGCAATAGGGCTAATCTACTGTCTCAACTAAAAAGAAAATGCTTATCTTGCATTTGATATGAAATGTTATTAATTTATAATTTTAGACATGTTGTTAGAAGAGAATAAAATATGCGTCAAAATTATAGTTCACCCTTTCAAATAGCAGTTGGGGTGGAAGGGAACTATCGTGCAATGGCTTCTAGGTTTTAATATAATGTTTTTCTTTAAAGTTAATTTACAATAAGTTTTTCTACCAACCTAAATTTAATTAAGATTAAATTTAAAATGGAGAGTGAATTGGTTTGAATCTAAGTGGTTTAGTTTGAACCTCATTGTTTGGAAATCCAAAGTTGAAGCTAAAGCACAATTTCTAGCATGGAAGATTATCCACTATAAAATTATTGTGGGAGAATGCCTCAACTTTCTTCTTGCCCACTCTTCCACTTGTCCTTTTTGTGACAGGTTAAAAACCATTAAACATGCTTTCTAGATGTGCATGTATGCCCCAAAAATTTAGCAAACAACTTTAGCCTTTATCCATGCTATATTTAATAGAAAATGAAGATGAAAATCATCATTGTTAGGGCTGCATTGTTCTCAAAATATTGTTTTAGAATCTTTCCATCAATGTATCATTTTGTATGTTTGGAAGCTTGGATGTAAAGTAGCTATCTCTAATGTCTTTCCACCTATGAAAGTAATTATGCATTGTTTATTTTCTAACATTGTCTTGCAGCAATCAACACTGATTAGAGCCTTGAAAGAAAGCTCAGTCACACTTCAAAGCTCAAGACACAAATAGCTCAACGGTGGCCCTAGTTGGAAACTATTGCTAAGAACCACCTTAGATCTCTACTCACATCTATGGAAATTGTCATAGAGAAGCAAGTTCTTTATACGCTTGGAGAAAAATGATATATATATCTTATTGTAATTTTCTAATTGTAACTACACTTTCACATGCAATTGTTTCATGTTGATTGGCTTTGTTGTTGAATCCTTTCTTTTGTGGCTTCTTTCAAGATTCTTGTCTTGAAAGTGCCTTCATTTTTCTTTGGACATTCAGTTTGATTATTAATATATAATTTTTTCAGTAAAAAAATCAAAGTAAAATTGATTTGCCTTAATTTTTTTAATATTTTTTCTAATTTCTTATGGAGCATTATTGTTGTATTTAATTTTTTTAAAGTAAAATCTATTTATAAAATATATATGTGGAAGAATATATGGGGTCATAATTTACAAAGCATTAAATTAAATAAAAATATTCTTTTATAAATTAATTTGATTGTATATTTGTCTTAAAAGTTCTAAAATATTCTATTAAACAAAATGAGATTATATAACAGATACATGAAAGGAAATATGTTTCAATCATCCATCATGTAGTCATGGTTATAATAACATACAATGGAAGGTATTGAATTAAATACAAGGCATAATAATATTATTTTAAACACTAATTTGATGGACATAAAATTCTTCACTAAGTTCAATTCATGTACAAACTTAAAATACATAAAATATTTCATTTCTTATTAAGAAGTGTGATCTATTAAAATGTAGAATTTAAATTAAATTAGTTATTTTCTTTTAGAATTTAGAATCTAAATCAAAACATTGTTGAATATAAAAATATGTTTCAAATTTTGAAACTTTAGAATATGTTGAGCTCATAGAAATTAAAAAAAAGAAGAAGATAGTTGAGAATGACTCAATCATTTTGGTTTTTGATGAAGTCTTGATGCTCTATTCCAAACTAGAGGAAGAACTAGGGCTATAATTTATGCTTATGTCTTCTATGTCCACAATTTGTATGTTAGGTGAACTAATCTATGTGCAATGATATTTGATGCTATACTAGAATTTTTATATGATTGTGGTTCCATCTACTATGCTAGAATTTGATATTTTTGTGTTAATGTCCTCTACAATCCTACAACCTATGACTGCAATGAAAATATGATCTTTAGAATAGGTGCACCATTTGCACCTTTAAGGACTAACATTGAGCATAATTAAATTCTAGTTAAAATTTATCTATAGCTATAAAAAATATAGTAACTAATTCCTATTATATATATATATATTAAATAGTAGTTAAAAGTTATCTAAATCTATAAAAATATAGTATTTAATTCCCACACACACACACACATTTTGGCTTTGCCACCTTGAATGATAAAAAAATCCTTGGTTTAAAATACAAAAAATATTTTTTGAAAACTAAAGAAATTTAAAATTGAACTATAGATTTTGGACCCAATATTCTCTCTAGCTCTTGTAGGGATTTTCACTTAAAAGGAGAGAGATTAGATTCAAAAATGCTAAGGGGTTCATTCAAATTAAGAGGTGTATGATGTTATTATGCCTAAATGAACTAAACTAACTACAATTGAATGATCTAAACTAATGTAAATGAATTCAACACTAAGATTTAAACTATGTTTGAAAAAACACTATGATATTAGTCCACCTTCTGATGAAAAAGTGTCAGGAATAGGTTTTTGACAGTCAGGATCCAAAATTTGATAAAAATAAGATTTTCAATTCTCAAGTGGGACTCATTCGCCACTAGTGGTGAATCGGTCCTCTCCTAGAATTCTGGAAAATTAGAAGACAACTCTGTAACACTAGATCTAGAGAAATTTGCTTGTTGGGTTGCCGAAGCCAGTTCTGTAGGAAATAGACAAAAAACCTTCACCAAGCTTGAAATAATGATAAATTGACTTGAAGCACCTAGTTGAATGGATTTCCACTTTTCAACACCTTTAAACTTGTTAAATCTGCAAACAAAAGACTGCAAATAGGTATGTGTAGGATCATCATGGAAAAAACAAGCCCTTAAGTGGCAAATTTTTTTAGAAAAATCAGAGTTGGGAAACTTGATGTAAAAATTTGAATAAGTTATCTTTCAAAAATATGTAAGAATAGAATTTGTAGCAAATTAAATGTAGTTTCTAAACTACTAGGCTTATTTAAAAAAAAAAAAAACTATTTGGTGAAAATTCAAAATTTCAATGCAGAAGTACTTAAATTTCAGAGAAAAAATAAGTAGGTGTCTGTCTAACCACCCTAACCACAAAAAATGATAATATTTTTTAATAAGATTATAGATATAAGTAGAGGACTCATGAACTAGTGTGATGTATATTTTTTGTAATTTTTTTCCAATTAAATAATTAATTATGATTTTTTTATTACAACTTTTTAAAAATATAAAAAATCTTATGTTTGTCCACCTTAACTTGGTCAAAATTTCATGAAATTCAATTCTTTTTTTGAATCCTATAGTATACGAAACATAGAATGTGACGCATATTTTGGATTCAAAAAATATGATATCGTTTGGAAGCTATAGACGTTTGTCAATTAGTCTATCAATTAGGACTTTAGTCATAATTCAAATACAAAATGAATAATAATTATTTATTAAATTCAAAGTAAAGCATAATTTATATTAATGGAAATTGTAGAATATCCTTTAAAAACCCTTTTTGTTTCATCAATTTTGGGTAAAAAAAAGTCATTAGCCACATGGGCCATCATATCACTTACATATTGCCACTTTTTGGCCCATCATGATCCTGCACATACCCAAATAGACATGCAAAGGGGAAAAAATGTTGAGGGTTAGCAAATAGGGGTTTTCCTTGGTCAAACCCCACCACTTTGGTAATCAAACCCAATAAAGATAAATGAAATATAAAGGAAATGATAAATAAATAACATGCAAGTGTCATAAACTTACCAAAATCCTTGAATATGCAAATTTGAAGTAATGTCAATGGCTTCTCAAAAGTGCTTGAATAATTGCTTGATGAATGTTGCAAGATGCTTGAAAGATCCTTGAGTGAATGAGTGAATGGAAGGATGTGAAAAATGAGTTGTTTTCCTTTAAAATGAAAGTAAAAACACTTATTTATACCTTCTTGTGCCTTAGTTACAGTTCATACCTCATCATAGGCCAACATCAAGTATATTTTTGAATAAAAACCTGAAATAAATTTGAATTATTTTAAATTTTAGAGCTAAGGGGGACTCATTCGCCACCCATGGTGAATGAATGCCACCTAAGACATGAATCTGGTGTCAAGAATTAAATTGTATTTAATGTTGTTTGTTGGGATTATATTCAAGAATACACTTAAATAAAGCATGTGAGTGTATAAAAGGGTTGAATAAGTCATAAGAAAGAGATAATTAAGGGGAATATGCCTAGAAAAGTGTGAATATTTAATACAAGCCTTAACAACACTTCAAAATAGGACTTGTTGATGCGTAAAGAGATGATTTTTAGGTGAATTATATTAAATAGAGTTTAGAATAATGTGGAAATGTCTTACAACACTTTCACAACACTTCATTATTTGAATTTTAGTACCTAGATAAGCATGTTCAAGCCATGTTACATCATAAAATTAGAGCAAAATATGTCAAAAACAATGAAACAAGACCTAAAAGGCCATGAAAATGACAAGAGGCCACTTTTCTATGGCACATTTAGGCCCCACTTTAGTGGAAGGAAGAACTTGCTTCAGACTCACACTAAAAAAGTCATGAACATCAAGAGGAGGGTTCCAATGTACTTATGTTAGCAAGATGTAATAACAACAAGGAAGAGGGATGATTGAGCCCCTAGGATGAAGATCCCATGGAAAACTATGCATGAGAGAAAAGGGACACACAAGTGTTGAAATGAATTAAATGAAGCTTCGATCATCAATCCAACTAGTTGTGAATTGGATCTAGGAAAAAAGAGAATGTGCACTCACTTTGGGGTAACATAATACATGATGATTCCACTGGGTGAGAAGGCCCAACTATATACTTACTCTAGGGCCACAAAACTTCTTGTTTTCTGTGGGGTGAGAAATCCCAAAAAGAGATACATATGCTAGTTGGTATGCACTGACAAACATAAAAGTGGCTATGGGGAAAGTCATGCCACTAGTTGGACTTCTCACTCAACCATGCCAAAGTTATACCTTGTGATAACTTTAACAAGGAACCACAAAACAAAAGGGAATGTAAATGTTAATTCAAGCTTCATGAGACAAGCAAAAATCTGTATGCTTAGAACTCATGAACAAATAGGATGACATCATAGGCATGCAAGTTGTGTTATGCAAGGTGGTCAAACAAGAATACAACAAATGTAAAATAATGCAAAATTTAAATGTGTAATGTGAAAGATGTTCAAAGGATTCTTATTTAGTTTATGTAAGGTCAATCACTTAGGGAACATTGTTTCTAATGTCTCCAAGAGAGGACCAATCAAAGAATAGTAAATTCACAACTTAGGGGATGTAGTGTGTCACATCAAACCACCAAGAGGAATGCAATATGCTAAGAAAGATCAAACTTATGAAGGACATCACACCCAACATCATCCACAAAGTAACAAACACATCATATAAATGACAAGGCTACACCAAGAACAAAGAATGCAAATGAATTATGGTATTGCATGCCCCCACTTTAAATAAATTGGTACACACTTGTCTAGGAGAAATTACTTTATAGTAGAAGAAAGAGAATGCAAAAGAAAAACAAGACATGAGAGCCAACTAGGAAAGCCCTATGCCAAGTCATATGTTTCAAAGTTAGGTTGCATCATGTCAAGGAAAAGAAAATAAAAAGAAAGAAAGGAGTTTTTCCCCCATAAAAGAAAGCACAAAAAAAATATAAGGGATCTATGGATTTGGGGTTAGTATGTTCTTTGCTACAATGTTTTTTATGAAAGAGCATGGAACTGTCATCATTCCCCAAATATATAGAATGAGAAGAATGACACATAGAGAGTGAAAACAAAAGAAAAAAAATATTCATTTTGGCTCAACATGGAAGAAACATTGTGGTATCAATGCCTTGCATCATCCCCAAAAAGGAAAACACAAGTGAAAATAAAAGGAATTGAAAGAAAATGAAAAATATTTTGGGTCAAAATGAAGGAGACATTTCAGTTTCAATACCTTGTGTCATCCCCAAAAGGAGAAAAACAAGAAAAAAAAGAAAAGGAAAAGAAAAGAAACATTGTGGGTCAACATGGAAGATACTTGGGGCATCTCTATGCTTTGCGTCATCCCTAAAAGGAGAACACAAAATAAAAAAGATAAAAAGACAAGGACCATTTGGGTCAACATGGAAGAGACTTAGGGTGTCTCTACGCTTTGTGTCATCCCCAAAAGGAGAATACAAAAAAAAAAGATAAAAGGACAAGGACCATTTGGGTCAACATGGAAGAGACTTAGGGAATCTCTATGCTTTGCATCATCCACAAAGGGAGAACACAAAAAAAAAAAAAAGATAAAAAGACAAGGACCATTTCGGTCAACATGGATGATACTTAGGGCATCTCTATGCTTTGTGTCATCCCCAAAAGAACACCAAAAAAAGATAAAAAAACAAAAAGAAATGTATGACAGATAGAAGAATAGAGATACAAATACAAAAAGTGCACAATGAGAGAGAGAACATCAAATGCACGATATGGGGAAACACGATACACACATAAAAGAAAGAAAAAAAAGTAAATTAAAATTCTAGTGAGGCAAAGGAAAATCAACCATCTAATAGGTCATCTGCCTCCCAATCATGATCATCATACTAGAAGGGTAGTTTACTATCCAACGAAGGAATTGCAAGTGCCAAGCTAGGGGAATCACGAGGTTTTGAACTTGGTATAAGAGATTTATCGTTTAAGCTCATAAAAGAGGAGAATAAAGCATTAAAATTAGTATGAACCTCTTCACCAATTTTAGCAATCTCTTCATCATCATCCTCACCAAGACTAATGACAATAGGAGGACGAAGAGTGATATCTAAGGAAGGATGTATCAACAATGGCGGTTGTTGTCTAGGTTTAGTTTGTTGTGAGGGTGGTGATGGACTATCTTGTAGTGGGTCAGGAGGATTATCAGGAATTATCTCTATCAATGGTGGAGGTTGATTTTCTTTATTTATTTCATTTTTCATTTGTTGGGAGAGAAAATGATGACAATGATGCTCTCTAGCACCTTGATTTCATTTAATTCTATTTTGAATTTGTTTAGGTGTCAGAACAGATTTAACAATTGAAGGCTCCTTTGTTTCAAAAGGAGATGGATCAATCACCTTTTCCTTAGCTTTATATACTTGTTTAATTAATGGTGGCAAGATTAGATTACTTTCTACATCTCTTGGTCTCTTAGACAAAGAGGTTGAAGGATTAGATTGTGATGGAGTTGGTAAGGGTTGATCATGGTCATAGGTAGTGTGAAGCATGGTTCATCTATAATAGGAGGTGTAGAAGTGGTTGGGGATTTACCACGAAGGGACAATTCACCTATCCTTTTGGCTTTAAAATTTTTGTATGCTATGAAAAATAAGTCCTTTCGAGGTGTAATGGGTTCCATGGGTTCAGGCCAAAAGGCTTCTAGGGAAAAGTTTCCTTTAGAGGATAGGGGATTAAATCGACTATGATGGACTATAAATATTTCATTGTCATGTGGAAACTTCAAACACTTATGAATGATTGATGGGACCGCTTTCATTGAGTAAATCCAAGGGTGGCCTAGCCATAAATGAAATTATTTAGATTATGGAATGATAGAAAATCTCACATCTAATGTTTTTGGTCCTACTTGTAAGGGTAGCATGATTGATCTGATCATAGAGCATGCAAAACCATTGTATGTTTTTATCCATGCAATTGCTTTATCATAATCATCTTGATATAAGTTATGTAACTTTAGAAACTCCTATGTGATCACATCTTTAGCACAAGCGGGATCTATCAATATCCCATTAGTGGGATTATCATAGATTCTATCATCAATGTAGAGAGGACCATTAGGTAGCTTTGGTAGTATGTCTTTATCAGAAAAAGTGATATTAAGAGATTTAGTGGTTTGGCCCTTACAAGGGATAACATCTATCATAGCTACAAGATTATCCATAGGACTACATTCAATAATCATTGGAGATATATCATGTTGCTCATTGTTTGTATCAATAGTCATTACATCAGTATTTGAAGGTTCACTAGCCTTGACAAATGAAGTGGTATGTTTAGGAATAGGGTTGGTGAAATTTTGCGAATTTTGGTTAGGGGGTGCAATGGACTTATTGCCCCTATCATTAACATCCCTAATGAACAGCTCTTATGAATCAATGAGGTCTTGAACTAAATGTTTTAGATTCTTGCAATGTTCAGTGTCATGTCCATTTTGCAGATGGAAGTGACAATAAGCATTAGGTCTAAAGGTAGGTGGTAACGGTTGGTTTGGATCAAGTAGTCTGATGGGTGGCAAAGTGAGCATGTGTTTTTGGATTAATTGGTTCATTGTATTATGGAGGGAATTGGGTAAAGGAGTGAATTCTCTCTTAGGATCCCCATAATGATGAGGCATAGCTATCTTAACAATAGCCATGGAATTTTGAACTTGTTGGGTGGGTTGCGGTTCTGAAGGAAGACTGAATTGTAAGAAGCCTCTATTCGATTTGCAAAAGTTTTGATTGTTATTACTATTATGGTTGTGATTCTTGTTTTCCAAGTTTGTCAGCTCTGCTAGAAGTGGAATTTGAATCATTACTTGAAACCAGGTTATGATATTAACACAAGGTTGTGCATAAATGCATAAACAAAGGGAATTTCATCATAGTTAACTTATCCTAAAGGTTTCTATACAAATTCTAATAAACATCTTTGTAGATGTGCATCAGGAATCTTAACATTTATTTGAGCATACACAAATTGATAACGTGAAATAAAATCAGTAATTATTTCATCTATGTTTTGTCTACATCACATGAGGTCTACCATTTTCTTTTTAGGTGTCATGTGAACTTGAAAATTACTTATGAAAGCATCCACCAACTCATTGAAGGAGTGGATGGAATGATTAGGCAAGTTGGAAAACCACTCTAAGGAACTTTCTTTCAAGGTCCTAGGGAAAATTTAGGCTAAGAGTCTCTCATTGAGGAAAAAATTCACCACATAAAGTTGTGTAAGCACTAACATGGTTGACAAGGTCTCCTTTACCTCTGTATTTCTCAAACAGAGGCATTTCTATCCCTTGTGGCATTGGGGTACATAAGATCTCTAAGGATAAGGGGATTTTATGGACATGATATGTGATTGGAGCGGTTTGACCTTGGCTAATGGTGGAAAGTTGATGTTGCATGGAAGAAAATGTGTTAAGGAGTTGTGTAATGACAAGATAGGGGTATTTAGGTTGAGATGGAAGAGAAAAGGGTGATGGAGTGTAAGTGATGGTAGGGGAAGTGAAAGGAATGGTAGGTGGTGTAAAGGTAGTGGAAGGGACTTGTGATGCCACAAGTGAAGTAGGAATGCTAGGTGGAATTGTGAAAGAAGGAGCCACATAACTAATGTGTTGCATAGTGGTAGTGACTTGTAGATTGGTATAAGTTGGTATAGATGTGATGGTTGAAGGGGGAGGAACTTGAGATCCTCCTTGGATAATAGGATTGGTTACAGATTGGGTATTAGGAGGAGCATGTTTATTAAAAATCTCAACAATATTCTTTAGGACTATCAAACCATCACCATGTTCAAGCAAACAATGAAGATTATCAATGGTAGGTATGATAGTTTGGGATACATTCTCAAGGGACAAGTCTTGTTGTAAATGTGCAAATTCTTCATGAATATTATTGAACTTATCTTGAGAGTTGGTTTGAGTGTCAACATTCATTGGATGAAAGGGTGAAGGAATAGTAGTATTGTCAATGCCTAATACACCATTGTCCATACTAGGAGTAGGAGCTCTTGAGATCCCAAGGTCCATAATGAAAGTGCTATCGTGTGATGCCATGAGTCTAGAACCTCATCTCACCAAAGTATTATCAATGGAATACCAAACACTCATACAAATACTAGAAAGGAGAAAGGTGAATCAAATACAAAGTAATCTAATGTATGTAAATGCTAATAACAAAAACGCTACTAACTGTAATAGAAAGCTAACTACAGAAAACAAAGATGTAGGGAAAATACCAAAAAATGATAGAAATAATGTATGAAAAATGCAGAGGGACTAATTCACCCTAGGTGGCGAATAAGTCCCAGGAGATAATTTTTTTTATGTTTTTCAGAGATTTAAAGATGATTCTAATGTAAAAAAAAATGTAATCAATGGTATAGAATGCAATTTTTTTAGTTTTTCAATTATATGTAATGCAAAAATGACATATAAGCTATCTTTCACTAATGCAAGATAAAAACACCTAGAATGCAAAAAAAAAAAAATCCTAATTGAATGTTAATAAAAATGTAATCTAGGATGAAATATGCAAATGAAATAAAAAAAATGGAAAGTGTTCAAGAGTCAGGTTCACCAAAATGAACCATAGATTTTTGGACTCAATAAGCTCTCTAGCTCTTGTAGGGTTTTTCACCTAAAAGGAGAGAGATCAGATCCAAAAATGCTAAGGGGTTCATTAAAATTAATATGTATGATAATATTATTCCTAAATGAACTAAAATAATTGCAATTGAATGATCTAAACTAATGTAAATAAATTTAAAGCTAGGATTTAAGCTATGTTTGAAAACACACTATGATATGCAAACAATGAATAAATTGAAGAAAACATGCTATAATGTCTAGAACGTGCAGAAAGAAAGGATTAAACATGCAATGCAATCTATGCTAAGCAAAAAAGAACAAAGGAAGTCAAAACATAAATAAAACTTGAACAATCTCACCAAATTTGTGCGTATTTCCATGTATCATCTTGATTGCCCTTCTCCATTTTGCTGTTGTAGAATAATTGCCCTCAGATTTTCAAGAGTTCATGCAAGTATATCCTATGATAATGATTTAGGAAAGCATTGAAGATTCAAGATAGGTGCTCCAAAAAGTCATAAGATTTCGAGAGAGATTGGAATGATGAAGACTAGATCAATTTATAGAAAATTGATCATTCGAATGATAGGCTAGGATTGAAAGATCAACGAATGGTTGAGATTGACTAATTAGTCATGCATTCAGATAACTGTCAGTAGTGACATGAATGATATAAATTAGAAATAGAATTAAAGATTAAATAAATGATTTAATCTTCCAGTTTGGTATTCGAAACTAGAAGAATTATCTTTGCATGACAAAGATAAAGATGGATTAAAGCAACTCTTATTCTAATGCACACACAAGTTTTAATTAATTAAATAGGAATATTTAATTAATTTGCATGTACATGCAAATGAGTTAGAACTAGATGATTGAATGATTTGATGAAGAGATTACTTGAGAATGCCACTCAAACATTAAATCAAGAGTTAACTAAGTGATTTGAATAGATCTTTGAGTTGAGTAAAAGTGAATACTTAGATAACTCACACAATTATCTAAATATAGAGGAATGTGTTAAAATAGAATTCATGAATTAAATAATTCATTTGATTCAAGATTTGATATTTGAAGAATAGTTAAATAAATAAGATTTATTTAATTAAGTGATGAAGAGATTTAATTGAATAATTAAATAAGTAAAGAATTTATTTAATTATAGTTGAAGTATGATAAAGAGTTAATTAAATAAGTAAGATTATTTAATTAATAGAAGAATTAATGTTAAGGTGAATAGATTAAATAATTAAGATTCTTTAATGATGACCATGAAGAATATTGAATTACAAAGAATATTGAAGTCATAGGCTTAAACCAGATTTCGGTGTCTACATTTTCCCCTCTTTGATACAATGTCATTTCGGCATTGTGTCAAAGAAAATCAATAAAAATATGCTCCAATCATGTCCCCGTTTGAATAGGTGCAGGTATGCCCCCTCGAGAAAATAGAATTTTTTTTGAAAAAGTTAAGAAAAATTTAGAAATGATCTCGATTAGTCCATTGGATAGTTAGAAATGTAGTGGAGTTCACAGAATTGAAGTTGGACATGGTACAAATAGGTATGGGTCGATTGAAGTTGGAAGCTGACACGGCCAGTAGAAAAGAATGCCACCAAAATCCTAGGTATATATAGAAATTGGAGTAAAAACCAATTCATTTTCACCCACGTAGCTTCAAGAATTGAGAATTTTCTCTGCACCCATAGCGATGATGTCTCCCATTCTGAACACCCACCATCGTGCTTATAGGATCTGGACCTTCAGGCGGCCAACCGATGTGGACCCCCCGGTATGTACCCTAAACTTTGACTTTTGAAATGTTTGATTTGCACGTATTTTTATGCATTTAATTAAAGTTTTAATTATGCATCATTTTGTTAAAACACTGCATGTGAATGCGCAAATGACCCATCTGCATGCAGATCAACACATTTGCAAATTTACGTTAATAGTTTAGCATATGTTTTCTGCAGTTCGACACATTTGTTGTTTACTTTAACGCATTTGATAATAAGGATCCCATGTACATTTAGAATAGCCACATTTGTTTATTTTGCAATGCATATGTATTTAATTTGATGCAACTTCCTTTATTTCAATGCATTCACATTTATTTTAGAGCATTTGCATTTCATATACGCAGTTGCAAATAAGAATTATTTTTGCATACGCATTTGAAAAATAGCGATGCATATGTGTAATTAAATGACACAATTGATTTTTATGCAGCGCATATGTAAAATAATGATGCATGTGTGAATGAATGACACATTTGAATAGTAGTTAATTTAGTCATATTGCATTAGAATAGATGTTTGATACAGACATGAGGCATGTTTAATGCCATTGCAGGTTGTGTTAGACAGGGTATATACATGAGAGTTGAGACCGATGAATTTTTGTTTTAGAGATAGCTTACGGAGTGCAGAGTGATGGTTCCTATGGCACCTAGGTCTGCTACATGTTATAGACATGCTTCAGATTCAGGTGAATTAGGGTTTATTGATAGCACTTTGCAAGTGGTGGCACTCAGAGACATCATCCTTTCACCTACCTACTAGAGAGGCTATAGTGATGTTAGAGGATGTCTACAAGATTTTGAGACTACCTATCATAGGCAGATGGGTGAGATATGATACCCAGAGGGGTATTGCCAAGATGTACCGATATTACCCACATGCTGATGTCAGACAGCTAGGGTCGGAGCATTATGAGATCAAATGGCATGTACTAGTGTAGAGCTATAGGTAGCTTGATTATTTATTGTGTACATTGATAGGTGGCATAGTACTTCCTAACCATTGACATCATGGTTTTCCCATGGCGTGGGGGGAGATGCTTGTAGGCATGTTAGAGTGGTAGGTGGTATATGCATGGGGTCCTTGTTTGCTTGGGATGTTGTATTTTCATTTACATGATATAGCCTATCGAGAGGCTCAGTCCATGAGTAGTGGTACCATGCTCCTGATGGTATGGGCGTGGGAACACATTATGATCTTTCGGCCACCAGTGATAGTAGATGTACCACGCAGAGCTCCTTATGCCTTCCACTATGCGGGGGCTAACACTCAGCACCATGTAGGAGATACAGGATATTTTAGGCATGCTATAGACATGATGGTTCAGTTTACATGGAGGCCATACTTGTGATGTGCAGAGTGGTCAAATGAGGATGAGCACTTGTCATTTTTTTGATAGACACAGTACTTGATTGGGCGGGTAGTGTCACATGTCCACATTATAAAGCATCACTTGCCAGATCATGTCCTATGATAGTTTGGAGAGATATAGGGCGTGCCAAGAGGATGGGCTAAGTTCACAAGATCATCACGAGAGGTCCCCCTATGGGCTCTAGAGATTCCAGTGGCTACAGATGAGGCAGACATCAATGCATTGTAGGTAGTTCCTTGGGGGTGGAGAGATGGTCCAACAGACCCAGGTACTATAGAGGAGTATGATTAGTGGTGGGCCATGCATAGGCCGATTCCTTTGATAGATCCAGATCAGCTAGTGTCAGTAGAGTAGCGAGGGACAGGACCATGAGGTAGGCATGGTAGAGGGAGAGGTTTGGGAGGTAGAGGAGGTCGTGGTGATGATGGAGATGGTGGTAGAGGTGGTCAGTGAGGTGGTAAGAGAGGGATATGTGGACAGAGGGGATGAGGGCCACCATTGTCACTGATCCGTGAGGAGGTTCATGTAGAGATTGGCAGAGAGGAGGAGCATCCTGGAGAGGAGGCCATTCCAAATGTTCCTATAGAGGAGGCAGAGATTGATGCCCTAGGCTTGCTAGGTGCCTATTAGGAGGATGATGAGGAGGATGATGATCATGAGAGAGAGATTCGAGACAAGATTTTAGAGTAGTTGGATGAGGAGGAGGATGGTGTATCGAGGGTCAGGCAGGATGACACAGGGGCAGTTGATCCTGATACAATGATATTAAGTGCTCAAGTTGCATCCTTGGAGTAGAAGATGAGGGTCCTCATGTCCGAGAGGGATGTATTTTAGATGGAGAGGGATAAAGCTGTCATGGACAGAGATCAGGCCATAGCTCGAAGATAGGAGACTGAGCAAAGATTTACAGAGCTCAGAGCTTTATGTACTAGACCATCAGTTGATTTTTCTAGAGAGTTAGTCAGAGCTAGGGAGAGGGAGACTTATTACCATGATTTATATGAGGCAGAGGTTCCTCCAAAGAGATGGGCTCCCAGCTTCTCACAGGCACATAGAAGTAGGTCATATACCAAGACCCACACCAGTACAATTAGCACAGAGTGTGGAGCAGCCACGTAGAGCAGGTCCATATGATAGGCCTCCCTTAGTGCATAGGTCAGTAGGTTCCTGACATCAATCATCTGAACACTCTAGCCATGATAGCAGTGGTAGTTCAGGATAGGGATACTTCTTGATATGCATTCGGACATTGTATTATGATTCTATAGCCTACGGGCTTCCATGTTTATTGATACATTATGACATTATGATGTGACCCTGTTGAGCAATATATATATGATTTTGGCAGTGATTCTCATGATATGCATTTCTATTTATTAATTATGCAGTTGTTTATTTATACATGTGATGTTTATATGATATGCCTATGTGATGGATGATCATATCTATTTTGTGATGTGTTGATGCAGCTAATGATATAATGTTGATTCTATGTGATGTATGTAGTTTATAATTATGGGGTGCACTTTGATGTTGTATGTACAATGCTTGCTACATGTGATGCTATACAAATGTAATGTGATGCATGTATTTACATTTGTTTTGTACATGGAGTGCTCATGATATGTATTGTATGATGATGAATGTCTATTATGCCATGATGTCCTAAATATGATTAATGTCTATATGTATGTATCTTTCTAACATGTATGTGTATGCAAGATAACTTATATTATTGTGCATCATAGGACTCCATCATAATGCAAGAAAGAAGAACTGTTAGTACAGAAAGAAAGATTGAGAAATATTGAAAGAGATGCGATGGATGTTAGTATTAGCAATCTTTGATGTTTCACTGTATCACAAAAGGTATTGCACTTTATCATCATTGGACAGGACTAATACAAATGTTGAAAAACACCATGATATAACATAGATCAAGGTGTGCAAGGTCATCTACTTGCTAACAATAGACAGTCACAGACAAGGATTGTCATTAACTCATACTAAGGGCACAAGTTGCCCCAATATTTTTTTCAAGACAAACCACAGAAAGCAAACAAAATAAAAGATGGGTCATGGGACACCATCGCTCCTCTAAATCCTTCATGGGACATCCTTGAGCAAACTAGTAACATGACTCAAAAATCAAAGTTACAAGACAATTGACAAACATTATTCAAAGAAAAATAGAATTGTGATACATCATGTTGCTTCTCTAAATCCTTCATGGGACATCCTTGAGAAAGCTAGTATCATAATTTTGATAAAAAAAGTCAAATGAAAAGATAAGATAAATAAGCCATAAAGTCAAAAAGTCAATAAAATATTTTCCAAAACTTGATCTATTTGTTTGATTTTTTTTTATTGATAGAAGGATTGATTGATAGAGCCTGATGTCAGGAGATACACATAACAGATAATACTGTGAGTCTGGTTTCAATGTTATGACTATCTGTATAAGGCATGACAAAGCCTAGTTTTAGAAAGACATGTATTGTATAAGATGTTGAGTCAGAGGCCGTTGATGTGATAACCTGTTTAAGGCTCTATTTGATTTGTTTGACAATGTCGATCATACAAGAAGGACCCATCCTATATAAGACATAGATTGTTTTGTTGATATCAATATTTAGGAAGGACTCATCTTGAATAAGACAAAGGTTGATTTTTTTTATTATGTTTGTCTTCAGGAAGGACACATCCTGTAGTAGACATTAGTTGATTTGTTATGATTGTTTCCTTGGAAATTTGTTTGATTTGACTTAGAGACATTGCTGACTTGTTCACCAGATTAATGCATGACTTGATATGATGTGTTGAAAATTAACTATGTATGACAACAAACCCTAAAGGACTGACCTAGTGTAGCCTCGGGGGCTCATCGATTGATGGCCTTTCCTACGTTATACACGTAGATACATCATAGTTCAACTTGACTTTGACTGACAAGAATAATTACAAATAGAAGACATGTGTGATAGTGAATGTGATGAACCCTAATGGACTGACCTAGTGCAGCCTCGGGGGCTCATCGCTTGATGGCCTTGCCTATGTTATACACACAGAGACCTCGTAGTTCAACTTGACTTTGATTGACAAGACTAACTACAAGTAGAAGATGTGTGTGATAGTTAATGTGATGAACCCTAATGGACTGACCTAGTGTGGCCTCAGGGGCTCATCACTTGATAGCCTTGCCTATGTTATACACACAAAGACCTTGTATTTCGACTTGACTTTGACTAACAAGTGCGACTGGCTTTGACTCTATTTTATTTGTTGGATTTTTGAAATGTTTTTATTTTTTTGTATTTTTGAAGTTTTCTAATGTTTTTGTGTTTTCTCAAGTCATTTTGTGATGTTTTATGGATTTTTCTATGGTTTTACATCTTTAACACAACCAATGGAAGAAACAACATGACACGTGTCAAGTGTGTGCCCCCAGTCGAGTATAAGACCAATTGATTATGAATAGGGTAAAATGGGGGATATGAAATGCACTCTATGTCAATCATTCTAGGTTATGGGAAAGACTACCACTTATTATGAATGGTATATACAAGCAATGGATATGAAAGATAAGGGATATGTACATGGATAGGTAGTATGTATAGTGATAAGGACTATGTATAGGGTAGTGGACTATGTACAGGGAAGTGGACTATGTACAAGGAAGTGGAATATGTACAGAGAAGTGGACTATGTACATGGATAAAGTGATAGGTACAAAGAAATGGACTATGTACATGAATTATATTAGAATGATAGTAGACAAAGGAGCAGAGTCAACTACACATGGTGCCTATTTGTCAGGTTTTCACCATGGCACTTATCCAAAACACCACCAAAGTGGTTTTCACTATTGGATGAATTATTTCTCTTTTCTATTTTCTGGATTATCTAATTTGTTTGGAGTGACCAAGATGCTTGTTTTCCAGGTTTTCACCTTGGTAACAATTTTTTATTTTTATTTTTATTTTTTGAATTTATTTTCACTAATTAAGATAAGGCTCTCAGAAGCTATGCATAGAACTTATTCAGATGAATACTATTGATTTGAGAGGACTATGGTTCCCCTTCAGGAGTAGAGAGTTAGTAAACTCCTGATCTGAAGGCTTCTATAACAATATAAGGTCCTAACCAGTTTGGTTCAAACTTTCCTAGTTTATCTCTTTCTGCTTGATTCTTTGGGTTCTCCATTAAAACAAAGTCACCAATGTCAAAGTTTTTGTTCAATATTTTCATGTTATAGCTACAATGAAGGTGATTCTGATATGCTTGGAGATGGTCTAGTTCCTTTTGTCTTTGCTCGTCTAGGAATTATAGCTCATGGAGTCTTGATACTCAATACTCTTCATCATCAATGTGGCCATTCAAGGATACCCTCAAGGAAGGAATCTCGACCTCAATAGGAAGAATAGCTTTAGAACCAAATACTAATGAATAGGGAGTGGCACCAGTGGTAGTATGGATACTTGTGCAATAATCCCATAAGGTGCGATTAAATTTTAAATGCCAATCATGGCCAACATCATTGACAGTCTTCTTAAAGATTCTTATGATGGTTTTGTTAGATGCCTCTGCTTGACTGTTACCTTGTGGGTAGTAGGGAGTGGAAAAGTGATGTTGAATATGAAATTCATCACAAAGATGGTGGACTTCTTGGTTCTTATATGGGCGACCATTATCTGTGATGATGGACTGAGGGACACCATACTGACAAATGATATAGTTCAGGATAAACTTAGAGATCTATGTGTAGGTAATGTGTGTCATAGGAATGGCTTCAATCAACTTTGTAAAGTACTCAGTGGTAGTGATAATGAACTTTTGACCATTGGATGATGTGGGGTGGATCTTACCTACGAGGTCAAGTCCCCATTGGGAAAAAGGCCATGGTGACATTATAGGACGGAGCTCCTGTGCTGGTGCATGTATCAAGTCTCCATGAACTTGGCATTGACGACATTTCTTTACAAAGACATATGAATCCCTTTCCATAGTAGGCCAGTGATAACCTAGTCTCATAATATTTTTAGCTAAGGTAGGACCACTAGAATGGGAACCAAATATACCCTCATGCACCCCTCGCAAGGTCACTTGTGCTTCATTAGAATCGAGACATCTCAGTAGGGTATTATCTAAGGAACATCTATATAGGGTGTCTCTAACGATGGTATATTTAGCTGACTTTCGAAGAAATGTCCTATGTTGGTTGTTTGACAGGCCGATGGGTATGATTTCAGTGTGAAGATAATCATAGATTTCTTTGTACCATGGGGAATCTAGACCAACAATGTCACACACCATTTTAGAATCTGGGATATCATAGGCTAGGACCAAAAGTTTTTCTACCAAGAACTCAAACTTAGGCATGATGTTAGGAATGTCTAGAAGTGATGCAATTGTAGCCATAACATTTGCTACCCTGTTTAAAATATGAGGTATTTGATGAAATTAGAGCTTGTCAAATTACTCTTTAAAGCTCTCAGCCATGCATTTATATGGAGCAAGCTTCTCATCCTTCGTCTCATAATCATCATTTACCTATTTGATTACTAGTTGAGAATCACCATATACCTGTAGATTCTTAATTTTCCACTTGACTTCCATACGTAACCTTGTCACTAGAGCTTCATACTCTACTATGTTGTTAGTACATGGGAATGCAATCATGAATGATTTTAGGATAGAATCACCTTGTGGTGTGATAAACAGTATACCAGCCCCTGAACCATGATTTGTGTGTGAGCCATCAAAGTACAGCTTCCATGTTGTGTTTGTGTCAATTGTAAATATAAACTCATCAGGAAATTCTACAACTAATGGGTGATTTTCTTGTATTGGTGTGTCGGCTAACTGATCAGCAATGACTTGTCCTTTAATAGCCTTTCTTTCTATATACTGGATATCATACTCACTAAGTATCATAACCCATTTGACCAGTCACCCTGTTAATGTTGCCTTGCTAAGAAGATATTTCAAAGGATCTATTTTAGCAATCAACATTGTTTGATGGTTTAACATATAGTGCCTTATTTTTTGGATAGTAAATACCAATGCAAGATAGGCATGTTCAATGGTACTATAGTTGAGCTCATAACCTACCAAAGTCGAACTGATTTAATATACTACCCTTTCATGACCTTCATCATCATTCTATGCAAGCAATGCTCTAAGTGATGAATGGGTTGTTGTAATATAAAGAATCAGTGGTCGTCCTTCAATAGGTGGCATTAAGACTGGTGGTGTGAGTAGATATTATTTAATTAGTTTAAAAGCCTCTCCACACCTAGATGTCCATGCAAAGGGTACCCCTTTCTTAAGTAGATGTTGAAAATGATGTGTCTTGTCTACTAGCTGCACTATAAATCTCCTAATGGATTGCAGCCTTCCTTGTAATGTCCTTAGTTGACTAAGATTAGTTGGTGGAGGCATATCTATAATTTCTTTTACCTTATCTGAATCCACTTCAATACCTCATCTGGAAATGATATAGCCTAAAATCTTTCCTAACTTTACTCCAAACACACATTTCTTGGGGTTGAGTCTTACTTTATACTTCTCTAGCCTTGGAATACCTTGTCTAAAACCTATAAATGTTCTGCCCTTGTCTTGGATTTAACTATAAGGTCATTGACATAATCCTCCATTAGAGTGTGTACTAGATCATGAAAGATGGTGGTCATGGCACATTGATAGGTTGCTCTAGCATTTTTGAGTCCAAAGGGCATAACATTCCAACAATATGTTCCCCAAGGACAAGTGAAATCCATTTTAGGTTGGTCTTTAGTTGCAATTTTTATTTGATTATATCCTAAGAATCCATCCATAAGGGACAACATCTCATATCCTATTGTCATGTCAACTATCATGTCTATGTTAGGCAAAGGGAAGTCATCCTTAGGACAAGCCTTGTTGATATCTCTAAAATCAGTGCATATGAGAATGCCCCCAGTTGGTTTAGTGACTAGTACAAGATTGGAAATCCAATCTGCATAGTCGATTGATCTAATGAAACCAACGTCTAAAAGTTTCTTGAGTTCTACCTTGACTAGTAAAGTAATTTATGGATGCATTTTCCTCAATTTTTGTTTCACTAGTTTGACACCTGGTTGTAAAGGTAAGTGATGTAGAACAAGTTCAGGATCCAACCTAGGCATGTCTGCATAGGACCAAGCAAAATTTATCTATCTTTGTGCAAAGAAGTTGTGGAATTCTGGCTGCTCTTCTGTTGTCAATGACACTTCAAAATAAACCAATCGAGGATTCTCTTTTGTACATATGTTGACTTCTACTAATTCTTCAATGAGCATGGGTGAATTTCCTTATGCAACAAGGGGAATGTTCAAACCTCCATCCTTAGGTGCCTCAAAGAGGTTTTCACCTTTGGATGCATCCTTTATTTTTACTTTTTCATTATCTAAAGGTGCCTTTTGGTTTTCACCTAGAGACTCATCCTTTTGATCTTGTTTATTCTTTCTCTCATTTTTGTGACTAGAGGGTTGAACAGATTCCCAAAAATATGATTTGTTGTCCAATTCAATGGTAAAACTACCTTTATGATCACCGTTAGGTATGCCTTCTTGTAATCCTAGGAACACAACAATTGCTTTGTCATTCTCAAAAGTGTCTAAGATGGGTGTGTCTTGTTGGTCCCAATCAATGAGTTTGGGATAGACTAAAGGCATGCCATTTTTAGAGGTATCAAAGTTTAATGGAGTCAAGGTTAGGATTGAGTTGTTCATATGGTCACAAAAGTCTTGTACTAAGTCTTGTTTGCTGTTAGTTTTAGGTCTAGGTGGATTGAGAGGTGGGCCTAATGCCAAGGTTTGATTATTTGAAATAGATATATTAGGTTGCCAAGAGGTAGGATAAAGTGACTCCCAATAGTAGTGTTTAAACCACTCCTCTGTCATTTTCTTTGGTGGACAGGAATTCAATGGATTTGGTGAGGATCTTAACATTAAGTCAAGTTCTCCAAATAGCTTTTCAAGGTCCATGGAAGAGGTAGAGGATAAGGAATCCCACTCATAGTCATTGGAGTCAGGGGAATCATAGTGATATTGGTCAGATGGTTCATGAGATGTCTCAATATCTTCTAAAGAACTTACTTCCTTGATTAAGGGTGATGTGGTACTAGGAATACCAATCTGAATTAGTTGAAACCCTAGCCCTAAACCTTTTTTCCATTGAGAAATAAAGATAGGTTCAATCTTTCCATCTTGATTTAAGCCTAACCCACTCTGTCTGTCATATCCCTTGCTCTACATAAGTTTGAAGCCTTCACCATATAGATATGTAGGAATGTGAGCAAGTGAGAGAGGTTCTTCATTATCTTCCTTTTTCAACTAGGAAGTGACATCTTCTGCATCTATGGCCTCTTTGCTTAATTCACCCCATTTAGTGAAAATTGTAGTGGGAGGAATGTGTATAGTGACCATAGATTGTCTCCTATCTGATGTAGGTAAACCGTATGACTTAGGAGGAATCAAATGGCTAACACAATAGGATGTCTTCATGTAATACTCTCCACAACCCTTATCTTGGATCTCAACCCTAGGAGTAGTAAGCATTGAGGGAGAAATAGATGTTTGAGTGAGTGTATATGGATCAACATAGGGAGATGGATTGGATGATGAGGCCTCTTGGTTTACTAGCACTTGGCATTGGGGTATCTCTTTTAGATTGGTGCAGTATTGTAACAGATCTGGGTCACCATCTATATTTATTTTAATGCCATTGTAAGGGAATTTGAGACACTAATGATACATAGAAGGGACTACTTTCATGGCATGAATCCATGGTCTTCCTAGCAGAAGGTTATAAGGAAGGGTGAGATCCAAGACCTGGAACTTTTTCTCCATTACCGCCAGACCAATTCTGATAGGAAGTGTTACCACCCCCTTTGATTTTCATTCCTCATCATCATAAGCTTTTACGACAATACTTTTAGTGGTGTCTACGCATGCTTCTGAGAAACCTAAGGCCTTAATTAGTTTTAAAGTGCACAGATTTAACCCTGCTCCTCCGTCTACCAAAAATTGTCTAACTTTGGTGTCATCAACAAGGACTTCTAGATGTAAAGGATCATTATGACTTGTCTTTTCAGTTGAGTAGTCTTGTTCATAGAATGTGGCATGATGGTTATTGGTCAAGTAGCCCACCATTTCCTGGACATGATTGACATTAAGATCATTAGGTACGGTGGTGTTTTGTAAAGCCTTATCTAGAATAGATCGATGCTTAGGGGAAATACGCAATAGTTCCAAGATTGAGATTTGGGCTGGGGTCTTCCCCAATTGGTTGAGTAGGTTATATTGTGACTTGGAAGGTTGTGGTATTTTCTATGATGGAAGACCTTGAATGGTGATCTTTGTATGACGAGTATTGACTGCACAATCAGGATTTGTATTGATAGTAATGGTATTGATATTCTCATCGGCGGCATGAAGGAAATGAATGATTTTTCCACTACTATAATCATGCTTGATACTCGCATAGTTGGCTGACATATTGGTTTTAGTACTCAAACTAGGAATAGTTCCTTTCCCATGGATATGTAGTGGATCAGAAAATACTTGATGATCAATGTTTGATGACTTTTGTTTTTGTCCACTTACTTCAATTATTCTCCTTTTGACAAGACCTTGTATGATATTCTTCAGTTGGCAACAATTTTGTAGGTTATGTCCCTTAGTTCTATGATAATCACAAAAGGAATTATCATCCCACCAAGCTAGTTTAAATTGTCCTGGATTGTATTTTCTTGGTTCCTGCAGCTGTATAAGATTATGTTGTAACAGTTGTTTGAATACAGACTCAATGGGTTCCCCTAAGGGAGTGAACTCATGTTTTTGAAACCTCCTTTGTTGTTGTGGACGTTGAGTATTTTGGACCATGTTAGGAGGTTGATTGAAAACATTAAGCATGTTGACAAAAGTGTGAGGTCCTTGTAATGTGATGAGTGGTCCTGCTTGTAGCATTTTAGCATCAACTACCCCATCATTGGTGACATTTTTGTTGCAAGAAAAAAATATGTTTCTGTCAGTGGGGGTGTTTTACACGATCATATTTCTATTAGATGTTGATGTCTTAATTTCACCTTTTTCAATGAGATCCTTTTCTATTATAACCCCTTTTTCCACTAGTTCCGAAAAAGACTTACAACAATGTACTCTTAAGTTACTCCTTAATTGTGCATGATGGTTTTCCTAGAACATAGTGACTTTTTGTTTTTCAAGTATTTTGACAAGACACCAACTAGCTATAGTCCTCCACCTCTGGAATAAAGTGATAAATGTTTCACCTTTGTCTTGTGCTGTGTGGCACAAGGTTGCTATATTTATCTCTTGGTCTATGTTGAAGGAGAATTGCTCAACAAATTTCTCAACCAATTCACCCCAAGATCTGATACCAGAGTCTAGACGTGAAAAATACTCTAGTGCAATTCCTACAAGACTTCTTGGAAATAGTCTCATAAGATATGTGGGGTCATAGGTGACATCTATGCATATGGTAGAAAATTCCCTTATATGTTCTATTGGATTCCATTTTCCATTGTACTTAGGGAGATTTGGTATGACATATCCACGAGGGAAAGGGGTCATATACAGTGATCTATCAAAGGGAAATGGACATATGTCCTTTGTTGAAAAATATTTCTTAGTTGACACCGACATATTATCCATTTGCATTTGTAGTGCATGCATTTGTGTTTTTAAGATGTTAACCTAGGTCAAGGATGTGCTAGGAGGATTATGCGGATCCTTGTATGTATTCTGAAATCCAAAGTCTCATAATGGGTTTCAATTGAATGTTGGTATTTCAGGTAGGTTTGGATTCAGAATGTTGGTAAACGTGTTTTGGGTCAGAATCTACATAAAATGGTTTTGAATTGCGATATGTGTGAATAGATTATGATTCAGAATCTGTATAAATTGGTTTTGACTTGGAATCTATGTGAACGGATTCTGACTACCAATCTGGGAAGAGGGATTCTGATTCTAAATATGCGTGAATGGATTATGATTGCCATATTGAAATGCAGGAATTCCTCCTATTTGTGTAACATCTAGAAAGTGTAGAAAGAAAGGATTAAATATGCAATGAAATCTAAGATCTAATGCAATCTATGCTAAGCAACAAAGAACAAAGGAATTCAAAACATAAATAAAACTTGAACAATCTCACCAAATTTGTATGTATTTCCATGTATCATCTCCATTTCCCTTCTCCATTTTGCTATTGTAGTAGTACAATTGCCCTTAGATTTTCAAGAGTTCGTGCAAGTATAGCCTATGATAATGATTTAGCAAAACATCGAAGATTCAAGATAGGTGCTCCAAAATGTCATAACATTTTGAGAGAGATTGGAATGATGAAGACCAGATCAATTTATAGAAAATTGATCATTCAAATGACAGGCCAGGATTGAAAGATCAATAAACAGTTGAGATTGACTGATTAGTCACGCATTCTGATAACTGTCAGTAGTGACACAAGTGATATAAATTAGAAATAGAATTAAAGATTAAATAAATGATTTAATCTTCCAATTTGGTATTCAAAACTAGAAGAATTATCTTTGCATGACAAAGATAAAGATGGATTAAAGCAACTATTGTTTGAATGCACACACAAGGTTTAAGTAATTAAATAGGAATATTTAATTAATCCGCATGTACATGCAAATGAGTTAGAACTGGATGATTGAATGATTTGACAAAGAGATTACTCAAGAACGCCACTCAGACATTAAATCAAGAGTTAACTAAGCAATTTGAATAGATCTTTGAGTCGAGTAAAAGTGAATATTTAGATAACTCACACAATTATCTAAACGTAGAGGAATGCATTAAAATAGAATTCATGAATTAAATAATTCATTTAATTCAAGATTTGATATTTGAAGAATAATTAAATAAATAAGATTTATTTAATTAAGTGATGAAGGGATTTAAATGAATAATTAAATAAATAAAGAATTTATTTAATTATAGTTGAAGTATGATAAAGAGTAAATTAAATAAGAATTTATTTAATTTGACAAGAAGGATAAGGTTAATTAGTAAAATAATTAAATAAAAAGCATTTATTTAATTAATCAGATAGAATACATAAAAGTGTGAATTAATTAAATAAGATTATTTAATTAATAGAAGAATTAATGTTAAGGTGAATCAATTAAATAATTAAGATTATTTAATCATGACTGTGAAGAATATTGAATTACGAAGAATACTGAAGTTGCAGGCTTAAACTAGATTTTGGTGTCTACACATGCAAAATAGAGATAACAAGGATGAATCTGAGTACACCTAGATGAACTTTTAAGATGTTGAGATTTATAGAATTTTGTATGAATTCACTAATTTTTCATAGTGGGACTCATTGGCCCATGGTGGCGAATTATTCCACCTTCTAATGAAAAAGTTCTAGGAACAAGTTTCTGACAGTCAAGATCCAGAATATAACAAAAATAAGATTTTTAGTCCTCAAGTGGGACTCATTTTCCACTAGTGGAAAATCAATCCTCTCCTAGATTTTTGGAAAATTATTAGACAACTTTGCAACACTAGATCTGGAGAAATCTACTTGTCGGGTTGTCGAAGTCAATTTTGTAGGAAACAAATAGAAAATCTTCACTAAGCTTGAAATAATGATAAATTGACTTGAAGCACCTAGTTGACTAGATTTCCACCTTTCAACACCTTTAAACTTGTTAAATCTGCAAACAAAAGGCTACAAGTAGACATGAAAAGGGGAAAAATGGTTGAGGGTTAGAACATAGGGGTTTTCCTTGGTCAAACACCACTTTGGTAATCAAACCCAATAAAGATTAATGAAATATAAAGGAAATGATAAATAAATAACATGCAAGTGTCATAAACTTACCAAAATCCTTGAATATGCAAATATGAAGTAATGTCAATGGCTAGTCCAAAGTGCTTGAATAATTGCTTAATGAATGTTGCAAGATGATTGAAAGATGCTTGAGTGAATGAATGGATGGATGTGAAAAATGAGTTGTTCTCCTTTAAAATGAATGTTAAAACATTTATTTATACCTTCTTGTGCCTTAGTTACCATTCATACCTCATCACAGGTTGACATCAAGTATATTTTTGAATAAAAACACAAAAGAAATTAGAATTAATTTAAATTTTGGAGCCAAGGGGGAATCATTCGCCACCCATGGCGAATCGGTGCCACCTAGGACATGAATCTAGGTGTCAGGAATTAAGTTGTATTTAATGTTGTTTGTTGGGATTACATTCAAGAATGCACTTAAATAAAGTATGTGAGTGTATAAAATGGTCAAATAAGTCATAAGAAAGAGATAAATAAAGGGAATATTCCTATAAAAGTGTGAATCTTTATTACAAGAATTAGCAACACTTCAAAATAGGACTTGTTGATGTGTAAAGAGATGATTTTTAGGTGAATTATATTAAATAGAGTCTAGAATAATGTGGAAATTTCTTACAACACTTTCACAAGATTTCATTATTTGAATTTTAGTACCTAAATAAGCATGTTCAAGCCATGTTACATCATAAAATCAGAGAAAAATATGTCAAACACAATGAAACAAGACCTAAAAGGCCATGAAAATGAGAAGAGGCCATTTTTCTATGGCACAAAAATATTTTGAATGATTTATTTTTCATCTCTTTAACATGTATATTAGTCTTAATAGCCAAGAAAATATCTTTAAATACTTGAAATGTCATTAACAATAATTTATTCAAATTATTGAGGTAGAAAAGAAATTATATTTTATATTGAAGCATGAAAAGACATTTGTATTTTGCATCAATAATACCCTCTCCTTACCAAACATTCATGTATTATGAGGCATGGGAAACATTAATGAATATTCATTTCCTCCACAAATCTCTATGTAATAATTTTTTTTTGCCTATCATTAATGACTTGGAAAATTGTTATCACATAAACCAACCAAGCAAGTGTTAGGTGATCTCACTCTCACACAAGTTTTTTATATTTTTTCTTAAAATTAATGAGCTAGGAGGCTTGAAATTCTTCAATCAAAGTCATAAAATTTTGATATGCTACAAAAGGACATATCATTATTTCCTAGACCCACTTGTAAACTCCTTTAAAGTATCATGTTTACTCATGTCTCTCACCCAAAATTGCAAAAATAGATTTCCATATAAATAATAGGATGCAAGTTTCCCCATTCAAAAATGGGATTTTATTGTGCAAAAATGCTTCAACAAAGCTAAAATGGCTAATAATCATACACATTGATAATGTAATTATTGAGGATGCTTTATACAAAGTAATTGGGAGGAACTTTCCCATTGACTTATCCCATATTTTATATCCCTATTGGGTAATCACTACTTTTATTTCCAATGCTATGGACCTCATATAGGATTTTGAAATATTGAAAGGCCTACCATTTGAATGTCAAATATCATATTATTTAAGAGGATTCTTTCACTTTGCAATGAAAAGTTGTGACCTCTACAGTGCTCATACATCGATCGATGGATTATTCAAACATAAGGATATTTAAAAAATTCACAACCATCAATTACGTTATTAAATTAATTAAACATGACCACAATAATGATTTCTCCATCATAGTTATCAATTCATTGATTTCACAATTCTTAAATAATAGGGAGAAAAGATTGAAAGGATTCAAGACATCTTCCATACCCTTTCTTTTGTAATTACCCAACACCTTGATCTCCATCATCCACCTATTATAGTGGGCTTGGTTGCTAAAAACTTATCTCATGATTACATTAATGTTAATGAGCTAACACAAGAGTTATAACTAAGAATGTTGTCATATCCCCCTAGGACTCATAATTTTCTAGCATAACCACTAGGCTCATGGTAAATTGGACTAGGGGAGGATTTATGACCCTATTATGATAAATGAACTTCTATGAGTGTGATGATTATGTTTTGGACATGTTGCTATTAATAGATATACGAATAACCTTATCATGTTTTGATTGAATTTAATAGATTGATTTTTATCTATATTGATTTGGAGTAATGACTTGGTTGGTTGACTTGTGTGAGGTTTGTTGTTGGATGCAGGTACCTAGGGTGCAAGATGAGGTGGATTTTGTGGTATGGTGATGAGAGATGGGTAAACTTAGATCTAGACCCCAATGAAAAACTCTATAGGTAACTTTGCCTTAACTTAAGGTTTACCAGATCTAGGACAGTGTAAGAAATGTTGTTAGATTTTCTTAATAGTTGAACATGCAAGGTTTTCTAAGGTGATAATTCCACAACCATGAATTTAGTTATCGGGATATTAAATGCTCTTGTAACCTTAGAATTTAGGTATTGAGGCTATTGCCACCATCTATTTGGAAGAATAGATTGTAAATTACTATAGCCCATTAAAATATTGTTGATAATGTAAATTCATTGATAAATGTCACTAAAAGTAAATATAACAATTAATAATCCTACATAAAAATTTAATAAATAACAATGAAATAAAATAGAATTAACTAGAAATCTATATATATAATAACTAAAAAAATAAATAAATGGAAATAAGATAATAACAAAAATAGTCATTTCATAAAATAAAGGTAATAAAATTTAAAACTTTAGAAAGCCTCGAAATGAAAATCATAAGGAAGAAATCATGGGAGAGGGAGAATTTAAAAAAAATGAAAAGAGGCTTGGCATGCTTGAAAGAAAAAAACCCTTGATTGTCAAGTTAATGTTTCCTACCCCTTCCAATGACTAAGGAGACAACTTTCCTTGATGAGGAATGGAAGAAGCATGGAGACCATGCTCTTAGGTAGCATGGTGACCCTTTTGAAGGGTACAAATTTGTAGAGATTTACCAAAACGGTGTGCTTGCAAAAGAACCAACCCCTTCCTCTTTAAATCTACAATTTGGGTGTTTATTACAATAAAAAAAATAGAGGATAATAGAGGAGTAAGGGCATGAAAGAGAGGTTTTGAGTGTGGGCACAAGGATAGTGCAACAAGTGTGGATTCAACAAGATAAAGTTATAGATTCCATATTCTAGGTTCTTCTCCCCTATAGTTATTTCTTCTCATAAGGGGTGCATAATATTTCTTAAATTGAAGAATAAAAAGTATCTTCTCTCAGTTTTTTAGTTTTGAAATTAAACCCAAGTGCTTGTTTGAAAATATCACCATTTTATCAAATAATTTGTAGGGTTATATAGTTCAGATAAATAAATATTCAAACCTTATAGGCCCTAGTGAGCCATAGCCTTAACCATTGATGAGAATAAGATGTATTTCTTGAGTGACATATATATAGCTATTTGTTTTAAATATTTTCCACATCATTTGCTTGTTTTTTATTATATTGAGAAAAATTAATATCAACATCCATTTTTGAAATTTTCTTTTAAACTAGTGTTGCTTTAGCTTTCCACAATAGCATGCCACATAAGTAGTTGCAACCTTGAGAAATTTAGGCCAATGCTATATACTAATTTTATTTAAATCCATTCACTATGGAAATAAAAAAATATAAAACTCTATATACTACTATTATTTCTTTCATACATCAGCAAATAACACATAACTGGTTTTAAGAGAGGAATATATGTTCTCAACAAAAAATATATTTATACTCAGATAGGGTTTTCAAACTGGGGTGGCTATTAATAGCAATCTTTATTGACTATCAAGTCATAGTATTTTAAAATCCTATTGTTGCTACTATATAGGCTATGGGTATTCAAATTTTCATAATTTACCTTCCAAATTTATCCCACTCTATTTATTTTGTGGTATTAAAATATGACTACTCAAAAAATAACATAACAGTAGTGAAATTTTTACTAATACCAATCTTAGTCTCCCATGTATTACTAATCTAGTTGAATAAGTGGAGTTATCTAATGGAATTAGATATAATAACTAATATGCCAAACTGATACAACCTATTGTAATCTATAGTAAGGAATAAACAAGCTTAAGGAATTAAGAAATGAGGAGATAAGGTTCATACAAATGTTATATGTTATGTAATGAGCTGTTAACTACTAAGAGAGTTAATTTTCATGAAAATTGATAAATATTGTCCTAAACTAAGGAATATATCACATACGAATTTATACTTTGCAAATATATATATATATATATATATATATATATATATATATATATATATATATATATATATATATATATATATATATATATTTATCTACCTTTTAGTTTGGGAAGCTATACGGATTGTAGGCTACCAATTGAGAAGGGATAGTTGTTCTGACCTCTAATCAAAAACAATTAAGGAGCAATTAATACTTCATCTATACACATATTTTGAAGTACATTAATGGTTGTAACTAAACTTAAACAACCAAAATACCCTTTTGGAGCCAAGGAAAATGGTAGTAGAAACTACCACTAAATGGGTAGCATGGTGACTACCTTATTGGCTTAAGTTGGGGGGGAATATTTACCTCCCTTTTCTTGAGTAACAACCATAGAATTTGAAATGAATGAATTTTGGAATCCCACATGTATCCCAACACTAGAATTGGTAGTTTAACCTTAAGGTGGCTAAGTTAGAACCTACTTATTCTAAGTTAGGAACATATTTTCTAATTATAGGGCTAAGTTAGGTGTAGGTGCTAAATTTTACAATAATAGATGGAGTAGAACCCTACGAGGGCATAGGTTGAGGTGGTAATCCTCCAACATGTAGGCTATTGTTATCCATCCTAGGTGATCAATGATGGAAATCCTATGATATATGCAAAGATAGGGTATGTGCAGGATCATCATGGGAAAAACAAGCCCTTAAGTGGTGATAAAATAGAAAAATCAGAGTTAAGTAACTTGACGTAAAAAAATGAATAAGTTATCTAGATTATTTCAAAAATATGTAAGAATAGAATCTGTAGCAAATTGAATGTAGTTTCTAAACTACTAGGTTTTTTTATAAAAAAAATCTATTTGGTGAAAATTTGAAATTTCAATGTAGTAGTACTTAAATTTCAAGGAAAAATTAAGTAGGTGTCTATTTGACCACCCTAACCACAATAAAATGATAAGAATTTTTTATAAGCTTTTAGATATAAGTAGAGGACTCATGTATCAATGTGATGCATATATTTTTGTAATTTTTTTCCAAGTAAATAATTAATTATGAATTTTTTATTACAACTTTTTTAAAATATAAAAACTCATATGTCTAACCACCTTAACTTGGTGAAAATTTCATGATTTTTTTTTTAAATCCTATAGTATGTGAAGCATAGAATGTGATGCACGTTTCAGATTAAAAAAAGTGATACCATTTGAAAGCTATAAATGTTTTTCAATCAACCTATCAATCAAGACTTTAGTCATAATTTAAATAGAAAGTGAATAATAATAATTTATTAAATTCAAAGCAAAGCATAATTTATATTGGTGGAAAGTTGAGAATCTCCTTTAAAAACCCTTTTCATTTCATCAATTTTAGATAAAAAAAGTCATCAGCCACATACTCTACACATACGCATCATATTGCTACTTTTTGACCCATCATGATCGTACACATATCCGATAAGTTTATCCTTGCTTAAGATTGATAGGAGTTAAGGAGCATATTATTCCGAAAAATAGTGTACCTCTTGGATAGTGGGATAGATTCTACTAGGAGCATGTGGCCCATGGAGCTAGCAACATGTTGATGATAGACCACTTTTCTTTCTTTGACATCTATTGGATTGTTGGAGAATAATTTATAACAAAGATTAAAGTAGGTACCAACTAGACAAACCTTGTAGCATTAAAGTTATATAACCTAATACATTGTTGGTATCTTAATTTATCAACAGTTGTAACACCTTGGATAGATGGTCATTAGGATGTTGATCTTGTGCACAACAAGTTGGTATAGTTGCCAAATCTCTCATCCTAGGCCACAAAATCTACTTAGAGGGATGGATAGGGATTAAATCCACATGGAGGGATCATTTTTCACCCCTAAACTAAACTAAGGCAGGTAGAAGATATGGATTCCACATGACTATGCAAAAGAAATATGACAAGTTTCAAGTATTGTTATATTAGGTTTACTTAATGGCTTTTCTAATCTAATCATTGGCATTAAGGATTGATTGGCTATATGCATGAATGGTAAATGAACTTGTTGCTGAAAATAAATTTGTATTGTTGACAATGGTAGTAAATTAATCCTTGATATCATGATTGTAATGTTGAAAAAAGAATAGTTCTCTTTATTTGTATTTCATTGGGATTGTTGTTACAAATGTCCCACAAAACATTTTTCTCTTCATTATGAAGGTTTTTTATTATTGGATTTAATATTTGTCTTTGGTTGGGGATTGATCCCACAATGTGTTGGTTAAGTTGTGACATTGATTATATTGCCACCAAGGTTCAAATCCCTATTGGGCTACTATGCTCGCACACTTGTGCCTTCGCTAATCCATTGTGCTTGCTAATTATGAACCATCGAGGAATTCATGTCATTGTTTTCACAGGAATTTATGCCTATGCTAAACCCTCACTGGGATGGTGTACTCACAAGCTTCGTGCCATTACTGGGATGTTGTGCTCACAAGTCTAGATGGTTGTTGTTCATTCATGTTGGGAATGACGTCCCCCATTTGTGGCCTCACTAGATTATAGCTCCACTCAAAAGCTTGTCACCAATCAAAAAAATAAAAAAAAATTGTTGTTGTTTGAATGGGTTTTTAATCATCAAATTTGTATATGACCATGAAATAGACATTTTGTAATATTTAATATATTAAATAATGCAATCCTATTTCAAGTTCTCTACAATTGTTATAAAAATAGATAATAAAAAAAAAATTCAAAAGGATGCCTAGAATTATAATTTATATTGATATAATTATAATATTATATAAAAATAATCATTAGATGTGCATAGATCTATGAAATAAGTTACATTTTAGGCCAATGTTTTAGCACACTTAATATTGTATATAAAGTCTCTAGAATAGAGACACATGCCAACAAATGTGTCAAGCCTTGGAATGTTTTTAGGGTTTAAGCTTTTAGATCTCATAGAGTTACCAAAAGTCCTAAAATGCATAGTATCTGAATTATTCTTGTACACTTCATGGTTTCCTTAAGAATTATGTTATTAATGAAATGATGTAGGAGCATCCAGTGGTGTAAGGGCAATCTTACATCACCCAAAAATAGTTAAATTTCAAGTTTTTCAGTTTTTAGATGTTTTTTACATTTTTGGATACCCTTTTCATCATAATGAAGTTCCCAATTTATAGTTTTTGTTTTCTATTTCTGGGTGGAAAGATATTGCAGTTTTAGTTTCCCAGATTTGCACCTAAAAATATTCTGAGTTGGATTTGAGGCACTTAGAGTTCCTGGATCAGCCCTAAAACTTTCTAAAATCAGCGTAGCAATTTTGAGCACGTTATTGACTTTGTGACCTTTGCAACGGTTCAAATGGTTCGCGAATCGGAGTCCCGGATCAAAAGTTATGGCCCTGGGAAGTTGGCACACTTTCTAGAAGATACAACTGCAAATGCTCTTTTGAAATTTGAACTTCATGTTGTAAATTTTCAGCCCCAAACCACCTAAACTCAAATTTGAATGTTGTTTTGGCTCCAAACTAAAGAGAAGCTCTATTTATGGGCGAGTTTCTAATTTTTGGGTAACTTTTTGGGGACAAGGTTGCATATTGTGAAAGGGTTATTCTGTAGCTTTCTATAACTTGCATGTGTTGTAGAACTTGGGGATTTGAGATCCTCTACATGTAAGAAGCTCCATTTTCTGAATAATAAAATTATTCTCTTATTTGTGGGTTATTTTCTAAGTCTTGGGTTGTGCCCTCATCAAGTGGTATCAGAGCAAGTTTTCTTTAGCGTGTAGATAGATCTCCGATTGTGAGGCAATTTGCACCAGGACTGTGGTTGTGGATCAAGGTCAAGAAAGATTCCTCCAAGAGTGATGCCTGGTAGGCATGGTGGTGCTAGAGGTGGTCGAGGTAGCATAAATGCTGGTGGAAGAGATGCACTGGAAGCTCTCCAAAGACAGATTGAGGCATTACAAGAATAGTTGAGAAGAGGGTTAAACCTGAGGGAGGAAAGTGAGGATGAAGGAGAGGAAGAAGGTTCAAATGTAGAAGAGGAAGAAGAAGCAATTGATCAAGACCAAATGTGGCTAACAAGGGCCATTTTGAAGATTGAGAAAAGACCCAGAGTAGAAGTCCCTAGTTATTCTGGAAGTCTAAACCTGGAAGAGTTGATCGACTGGATCAACGAGCTAGAAGAATATTTTGAGTATGAGGAAATAGAGGACCCAGTTAGGGTTAAGTTTGTGAAAATGAAGCTGAAGGGCCATGCCAGTATTTAGTGGAAAAAGGTCCAGTTGGAAAGATTTTGAAGAGGAAAGGGAAATATCACCAGATGGGATTGCATGATAGAGAAACTGAAGAAGTAGTTCATACCAGTGGACTACGAGTTAGATCTATTGAAGAAATTGCAAGGGTTGAAGCAAGGAAGCAGATTTGTAAAAGAATATACTGAAGATTTTCACTAGATGATCATCAAAATGGGCTACACAGAGGGCAATAAGGAGAAGGTAGCCTGATATCTTAATGGGTTACGACCGAGCATTCAGGAGGATTTAAGCCTAGTTAGAATGACCACCACTGAGGATGTGTATCAGTTTGCTCTAAAGGTGGAAGAGAAGTTGAACAAAAATTTGATGGCAAGCAAAAAAGGATGAGGAGGTCAAAGTGGAAGGGGTAGTGGAAGACTTTCAAGAAGCCGAAATGATGATGAAAAGAAAAGTGCAGATGTGGGTACCAGCCAAAGCCAAAGGAATGACAACTTCTACTACCCTCATGATCAAAATAGTGGTGATCAAAGAGGTAGAGGACAAGGGAGATATGGACAAGGATCTGGAAGAGGTTGTTTCAAAGGAATGTGTTTCCAGTGTGGTGAAGAAGGGCATCGAGCCTATGAATTTCCACAACACCAATGAAGGGAAGACAAAAGGCTAGAAGGTCATGGAAGGGTTGCACATGTAGATGAGGAGGCCCAATCTGAACATTCAGATGATGCTGAAAGGGGAGAAACCCTAGTGGTTAGGAGAGCCTTGGTGACTGAGGAAAAGGAACCAGAATAGAGGAAGAATCTATTTTGCACAAGGTGCAAGTGTGAAGGAAAATGTTGTGATGTCATTATTGACAATGGAAGCACCAATAATCTAGTGTCAGAAGAGATGGTCACAAAGTTGAAGCTGAAGAGGGAAAGTCACCTGCATCCGTATCGGATTGCCTAGTTGCAGAAAGACCACAAAGTTTTGGTCAATGAGCAGTTCCTAGTAAAGTTCAAGATCGGGAGCTACCATGATGAGGTACTCTGTGATATCATCCCCATGGATGCATGTCACATGTTGTTGGGGAGGCTATGGTAGTTCGATAGATGAGCTATGCATGATGGCCATGCAAACACTTATTCTTTGACAAAGGATGGGGTTCATCACAAGTTGAAACCCCTGAAGGAGACCGAAGAAAAGGTATGCAGTAGTGCTAGAATTTGTTATGTAGATGGAAGAAAATTTTTAGAAGGTATGAAGCATGAGCATGTGTGTTATGCATTGATTCCTAGAGTGAGTAAGGAGGATAGTGAGAAGGTTCTAGAAGAATTTTTGGGATGTTGGATGAGTTTCAGGATATTGTTTCTAATAATGTACTTGAGGGTTTACCACCAATAAGGAAGATCATCATCAAATTGACTTGATTCCTAGAGCCAGTTTGCCAAATAAGGTAGCTCATAGAATGACTCCAGCAGAAAATGAGGAGTTGAATAGACAAGTTCAAGAGTTGTTGAGAAAGGGTTTGATATGAGAGAGTTTGAGTCCATGTGCAGTACCTGCAGTACTAGCACCAAAGAAGGATGGGGAGTGGAGGATGTGTATAGATTCTCGAGCCATAAACAAGATAACAATCAAATACAAATTTCCCCTGCCAAGGATGGATGACCTAATGGACTATTTGAGTGGAGCTCAATACTTCACAAAGATTGATCTGAAGAGTGGATATCACCATATCTAGATTCAAGAGGGAGATGAATGGAAGACTACCTTCAAGACCAAACAAGGCATGTATGAGTGGTTAGTCATGCCTTTTGGGTTAACCAATGCACTAAGCACATTCATGCGGCTCATGAATGAGGTACTAAAAGAATTTCTGGGAAGTTTTGTTATTGTGTAATTAGATGATATTTTGATTTTCAGTAAGACATTGGATGAGCACTGGATGCATATTCGGAGAGCCTTTGAGAAGTTAAGAGAAGAGAAACTATTGATTAATCTGAAGAAGTGCAGTTTTGTGAAGAGGGACTTAGTGTACTTGGGGTTTGTTGTCTTAGTAGAAGGTCTCAAGATGGACCCAGAGAAGGTGAAGGCTATTCTAGAATGGCCTACCCCAAGAACTGCTATCGAGGTGAGATCTTTCCATGGTTTGGCTAGTTTTTATAGAAAGTTCTTTAGAAACTTCAGTAGTATTTGTGGACCCCTGACTGAAACAATGAGAGGGGATAGAAAAGAATTCAAGTGGAGCACTGGAGCGGAAAAGAGTTTTGAACTGTTGAAGTAGAAGGTAATAGAGCAACCTGTTCTAGCCCTTCCATATTTCAACAAGGTGTTTCTGGTGGATTGTGATGCTAGTGGTTGTGCCATTGGAGTAGTGTTGAGCCAAGAAGGTAAGCCCATTGCCTATTTCAATGAAAAGTTAAATGATGCCAAAAGAAAGTATTCTATATATGATCAGGAATTTTATGCAATAGTTCAAGGATTAAAGAAATGGAGACATTATTTGTTGTCGAAGGAATTTGTTCTATATACTGATCATCAGGCCTTGCAGTACCTAAATAGTCAGGGAAAATTAAATCAGAGGCATATGAAATGGGTAGAGTTTTTGCAAAGTTATACCTTTGTTTTGAAACATAGAAGTGGGAAGTCAAATAGGGTTGTAGATGCCTTAAGTAGGAGGCATACATTGATGACAAAGATGTAGATTGAAGTGGTTGGATTCAATGAACCCAAGACAGTGTATGCAGAAGATCCTGATTTTGTAGAGGTTTGGAAAGCTTGCAAAAGAACCTGTTACAGTGGACAGGACAAGGTGGCTGGATTTCATAATCCAAGATGGCATGTTATTTAAGGGAAGTCAATTGTGTATCCCAAGGAGTTCCATGAGGGAGAACCTGATAAAGGAGAAGCATAGTGGAGGAATGGCATGACATTTTAGTCAGGATAAGACCATTGCCATTATTAGTGAGCATGATTATTGGCCTCAGTTGTCACAGGATGTGAAGAATTTTGTACAAAGTTGTAGGGTATGTCAGATGGCTAAAGGAGTGAGCTAGAATATAGGCTTATATCAACCCTTACCTATACTAGAGAGGCAATGGGAAGATATAAGTATGGACTTTGTTCTTGGTTTGCCAAGGACACAATGAGGGAATGATTCAGTCTTTGTGGTGGTTGATAGGTTTTTGAAGATGGCACATTTCATTCCATGTCAGAAGACCCATGATGTAGTCCACATTGTTGACTTGTTCTTCAAAGAGGTGGTGAGGCTACATGGTCTGCCAAAGAGTATTGTTTTAGATCGTGACACCAAATTTGTGGGGTACTTTTGGAGGACCTTGTGGAAGAAGCTGAAGATAGAGTTGAAGTTTATTTTGCACACCATCCACAAAACAGATGGGTAGACAGAGGTTGTTAATACGAGTCTGGGTAACCTAATGAGATGTTTGGTAGGAGATAAACCCAAGGGATGGGACTTGATCTTACCCTAGGCAAAATTTTCTTACAACAATTCTATCAATAGAAGCACTGGTAGATCACCATTCCAGATTGTGTATGGAGGTAGCCCCAAAACAACTCCAAAATTGAGGAAGATGGACCAAGAGAAGAAAATAAGTGCTGAAGCCGAAGATTTTGTAGAACACATCAAGGATATACATGAGAAGGTAAGAGAACATATTAACAAGATGAATATGTAGTATAAGGCTAAGGAAGATCAGAAGAGGAGGTATAAGGAGTTTTAGATTGGTGATGAAGTATGGTCCACTTGAGGAAAGAAAGGTTTCTAGTGGGAACATATAACAAGTTGAAGATGAAGTTCGGTCCCTGTAAAATTTTGAAGAGGCATGATTCAGGGAATGCATATGAGGTAGAGTTGCCAGATGGATTCAATATTTCCCCTATGTTCAACATTTCAGATTTGACAGAGTATCATGAAGGTGGTGTAGAGGAAGTACCAATGATGGAACAGTGTGGGATTCCAGCACCTACTTCAGAAAAGGAGGAGATTGAAGAAATCCTAGATAGTCGTGTGGGAAGGAGTACTAAGAATAGGCAGTATGAAGAATATCTGGTGAAATGGAAAGGAAGGCCTATTGAATATCCATCCTAGTTTCCTAAGGCAGAGATTGATCGTTTGAGTTTTTCTTCCACCATCTGAGATGTGATGGGGTGACTTCTCAAATTACCCTGGGTGTCTGATGCAGGAGCATCTAGTGGTGTAAGGGCAATCTTGCATCACCCAAAAATAGTTAAATTTCAAGTTTCTCAAATTTTAAATGTTTTTTACATTTTTGGATACCCTTTTCGTTATAATGAAATTCCCAATTTATGGTTTTTTATTTTCTATTCCTGGTGGAAAGATATTGCAGTTTTAGTTTTCTAGATTTGCACCTAAAAATATTTCAAGTTAGATTTGTGGCACTTAGATTTTTTGGATTGGCCATAAAACTTTCCAAAATTGGCATAGTGATTTTGAGCACATTATTGACTTTGTGACCTTTCCAACGGTTCAAACGGTTCGTGAATCAGAGTCCCAGATCAAAAGTTATGGCCCCGAGAAGTTGGTGCACTTTCTAGAAGATACAATTGCAAATGCTCTTTTGAAATTTGAACTTCATGTTGTAAATTTTTGGCGCCAAAGTTCCTAAACTAAAATTTGAATGTTGTTTTAGCTCTAAATTAAAGAGGAGCTCTATTTATGGATAGGTTTCTAATTTTTGGGTAACTTTTTGGGGACAAGCTAGCATATTGCGAAAGGGTTATTTTATAGCTTTCTATAACTTGCATGTGCTGTAGAACTTGGGGATTTGAGATCCTCTACATGTAAGAAGCTCCATTTTCTAAATAATAAAATTATTCTCTTGTTTGTGGGTTATTTTCTAAGTATCGGGCTGCGCCCTCATCATTAAAAATAATAGATAATGAGACAAATATTTAAAAAGATGAAATTTATTTCAATTTACATCAATAACCCATACTATAATAATATATTAAAGTAAAAATATTACAAATTTTGTTTTAGATAGACTTAAGCCAAAGTACCCTAACACAATCCTTGTATTTTAGTGCTTATAAATTATAATGTGTAGTGTTTACCAAAATCCTAAAAAACTTGGCTCCTCATTTGTGCTTATGTTCCTTGAGGTTCACATTCATTGATTACTAGTTTTTTGGTGTAAATATGTGTTTTTCATATTTATTTCTTTAATAGGTCCTATTTACATGTTAATTACACTTAGGTCCTAGGTGTTTTTCTAGAAGTCTCAATTTTCTAGATAGGATCTTATTATATCTTATCTATTTCAATTTTATTTAATGCTTGTGTCCTAGGCCATTTAATAATGTCGAGGTAGTTACAATTTTATTGTATAGGATTAAGACACATGTCAAGATTTTTTCTAATTCTATCTCACATATTTGCATTTATAAGAAAGGCATCATATGTATATCTTGACTATTCCATTCCAATACTAATCCAATCTTGAGTATTACATATTGGCCATATTAACATCAATTTTTGCAAATTCATGTCTTTCTTTTCTCTCTTGTAGAAAGTTTCTTTTGGTTTTGAAGGTGACTCCAAAGGCTTAGGTCCTTGAATGATTTGAGCATGGTAACAAGGTTAAGCCACAATAGTGGTTTACAATTTTTTTGAGGAAGGAAATTTGATTTTTTTTGTGTTTCCACAATGTCAAGGGGTTCAGTCGAACTCTCTAGTTTTCCCAAACTGGCTTTGGTGTTTGATCAAACACAATGGTTCAATCAAACCACCTGTTCAACCGAACCCCCAACCATATGATTACAAAATTAATATTTAATGGGGTTCAGTTGAATGGGTGTTCAACCAAACCCCTTGAAATAGGGCATAAAAAATAAAATAAATTGTCACTTTCACATTATACATTTTCTCTATTATGTGTATGCAATGAACAACAAACCTGAATATGAACAATGAACCAAATGAAAAATAAAACTCCTAGGGGAAAATGGTACACTAGCTCAAGCCAAAGTTCATAAACCTAACCTCCATAGCTCAGCAAGTTGGTTAACTTTGAATTTCATATATTTCAAATTGCATTTGTTTGAGAAAATTTTAAACCCTAAATGTGAAATATGAAATGTTCCAAATTTGTAGATTTCAACCTACATTTCTTTGTTTGAAATTGCATTTTCTTGAAAGTTTCTAAAGCCTTTTCAAAAAACACTATTTCTGTCATGCTTTGATGAATGTTCATACCCTATTCCAAAGCTCCAATTTTGGCATGGGCTGGAAGTGTTGAATAAATGGCTTTGCAATTGCTTGAAAGATTTTACAAACCCATTTCTAAACTTTTTCAAAAAATTAACGTGACTTGTCTATGCTTCCATGTTTTTCATACATTTTCACTAGCTCACCTCCAATTGCATTGGCTTTAATGTTTTTAAAGCCTTACCTGAACATTAACAAATTTATTTGAGGCATTATATCAAGCAGTTCATGGTAATTTTTTTTGGTTATATTTGTTACTAAAATTATTGTTGATAACCATATATCTTTATAATTTTTTATAGGATGGATTATTTTGTTCAACCCACAATAATGAATTACTGGTAAATAAAAATGTGAACCATAATAGTGACTATTTCCCTCATTGAGGTTGATAATTTATGCTAATTGTGGTATGAAAGTATAAATAAGAATATGATCCCTAATTGGTAAGATTTATTAATGCACAACCTCTCTAATGAGTATAATTTTTTGAGGGATTTGAAACAATTAATCGAGAACCATTGATTATAGATAAACATATTATATTACACTCTAACAAAACTTCAATTGGAACTTAAGTAATCTAGACTATTTATAAAAATGGGGAATTATAGTTATTCCCCTACAAGTTTTTATATTGGTAAATCCTTGCATTGAGGGTTTAGTTATCGATATGAAATTATAAATTGGTACAAAGTATAAAGTGGTAATCAATTAGAATTAAAATTCAAACATTGGTGAAGGTTTATCTAAATTTTTTTTATATATAGGACCTTTTGAAAAATGGGTCTCATTCATGGTGGATGTGACACCAACAAAGAAAGGTAGGGAGCATGCTGATAATGATGTGAAAATTTCATACCTAGAGCTATGAAGTACATTTAATATATTTTATATTTTAATCTTAATATAATTAGGTGCTTCTTACTATTTTGTATCACCTTAGATAGTTTAGAAATTCAAATTAAAATCTAAATCCTTGTTAAAAGAGGTAGTGTTGAGTTGTGTACATGTCCCAAAGATAGTTTATAAATGATACCATTCTAAAATTATAAATTAGGGTGCATACAATGGAAACTTGGATAAAATTCTTCATATTTTTCCTTTGAGTCCTATGACATTACTCCAAAAATGGTTGGTTCTAAATTTATGAATTGAAGAATAAATTTAGAGGAAAGAAACTAGATTGTTTGAATGAAATGTACAATAAAATGGTTCTATTAGGATTAGAAGGAATGAAGGTATTATTAAATTTTCTATTTTACAACTCAAAAGAGAATAAAGAAAAGGGTGTGCCTTGTTTTTTGTTAATTTTTATTTAGTAAAAGTGAATGAGAACCATTCAAATGAAAATAAACCTCCATTACAAAAGTCTTAGGATGTATTTCCTAGAATGAACTCCTCATGTTTCCTCCTAAATGGGTGTTTTATTTTTTAATAGAGTTCATGCATGAATTAGCCCCTATATCTGGAGATCCCTATCGAACAAACACTTCATATTTGCATGAATTAAAGGATTTCCTAAATGAAATTTTAAAGAAAGGATTTATATGTTCTAGTGTCTTGTCATGGGATGCTCCAACTATTTTCATGAAAAAGAAAGATAATACACTTTTCCAAGTTGTCTTGATCATGTATGTTCAATAAATAAATAATTAGCATTAATATCCACCACATAAAATAGATGACTTATTTTACTGATTGAGAGGGGTGGCCATATTTTAAAAATAGGTCTAATATTCAATTACAATTAGCAAACAATAAAGGAGGAATAAATTCATAAAACTACATTTAGAACTAGGTATAGGACATCAAAATTATATGTTTGAAGCAATGCATATAAGACACCCATATACAAAATAGTACAAAAGAAAGAGAAAAAATGTAAAGAAAGAGAAAAAATATAAATAATGTACTTTTAACCTATACTTGAGAGCATTAAAATTTTGAAATTAAACATAACGAATACTAGGATTTATAAATTAAATACATGAGGCTATTATATAATATCAAAAAAGACTATTTTAAAGTTTAAATTTATATTTTAATTTTCTGGTAAATACTTTTGGTTGAATTTATGAATTAGAAATATAAATTTTGAAAGGGCCCCACCCTTTTACAAAGACCAATAAAGAGACAAAAAATGATCAATCATATTGGCATGGAACAATAACAAGAAAAATATAGTTGTAAGTTAGAAAAATAACATCCAATTAGAAATACTTCACCAATAGTGGCAATGTATCTAATAAAGAGGATCATTTTCCCAAAAAAATTAGTAGATCTATCATTTCACAACTTGAATCCAAAATTCTTCAAGGAACTATATCTTATTGTCAACCTTATCCTTTTGCATGAATGAACCTAGTTCCTTTGTATTGGAGTTTCCATCTTTAGTTTCCAAACTTGAGACCAAAGGGAATAAAGGGTTCCTATAATCTTCTAAACTTGAACCTTCTTTATATTTTTAAATTATTAGAAGGAATACCAAGAGGTGAATGTTGCAATTCAAGAGAATGGTAGAGGCAATGAACTCCAACTAATCCATCTGTAACATGATTCTTATCTCTACCAATCTCCTCTAAATTTCTCTTGACAAGACCTTCTAAATTATTCATGTCTACAAGAGGGCCAACCATCCCTCGATTATGCTCAAAGGGAGCCTCAACAAAATACTAAGGTAAACAAGGCTCCATCTCATCCTTAGGAATTTTATTCAACCTTTCCTTCCTCTAAAATTCCTACACCTATAAAATGCATAGCTATCTACACATGAAAACATGGTGAAAACACAAGAAAATCCTATAGCATGACATGTTGAACCCAAATAACCAAATTCAAAAATAATTTAATCTATAAGTATAAATAGTTTTATGGTAGAAACTTTATACATATAAAAATATGATAAATGTGTGATTATTTTTCTTTCCAATCTATAAATTTTTGATGTGCTTGGCTATATAATTGAGATGATTCACTCATAATGTATTGATAAAAAATTAGTATGTATGAAAGAAATATTTTCGAGACATCAAGCTACCATTCTACATAACTCTCATGGAAATAAGAATATTATTTTATTTTAACTAAAGAAATTGTGTGTACTCTATCTTGAAAATTAATAATTAACTTGGAATTATATACTTATATTTTAAAATAAGAGCATCCTTTCTAACATGGAATAGATAGGTTAATTAATGAAATAAAATATGTTTTTATATTAAGAAAAAATTACAAATATATGGAACTCATACATTGAGAAATTGACTAAGACAAGTCTGTATGAAAATTAAGATGCTCAAATAATTTATATACCTTTTTTCAATAATTAACATTAGAAATTAATACTTGGCTCATATTATATAATCACACTAGAAACCAACAATGGAAGATTGAGAGTCTCAACTAAGAATTCTACCTTATAGATGGCATTCATACTAGAAGCCAACAATTAAAGACCAAATTTCATAAATAAAGTTCATGTGTTATATATCATTCCTTTGAGGGGGCCACAAGTACCATGAGCCTTTTGAAATCCTTCTCCATCTAAATGCATCAATTCCAAGACCATTGAGAGCTGGGTATCCCAAGTTCCTTAATTTCTTGTAGGAATTTAATCAAGAGTAGGACATTGTGACTTTGACATGTAAATTTAAATCTAAATGCGCATCCAAAAAATACAAATTCAATAACTAAATTTAATTCAAAAAGTGGGCCATCTATGGCCTTCTATAAACTTCTTGAATATGTCATTCCCATAAATGATAAATTAAAAGTTAATTTATGACTTCACCAAAATGACATGAAATTATCTTTCTAAGATGTCATATTTGCGTAAATCCCTCAAAGAAATTTTTAACTAATTTTAAACACTCAAAAAAATACATATATATGAATATATACTTCATTTATAAATTCTTGGAATATATCAATCCATCACAATTAAATTCTTAGACATCATGCATAATATTTTTGATTTATTCACAAAGCCACCTAGGGTCTCATAAAACTTGAGTAGGTGAATACCAATATGCATATCTAATGGAGGGGTAAATAGAGGGGGATTAGGAGTAAGTTCATATATATCTATTACTTATTTTGCAATCCAATATATTTGTTGGGGAGGTTGCATTTGAATAGGAGTGAAGATAAGGTCTATTAAAATATGACACCATCTTCTCTATTCTTAGGATTTTGGAGTTTATCAAAATATCCTTTGTCAATCTCAACCAATCTTTGCTTCAACTTTCAAATCATCCACACAATCCTCTCTGAAATATTCAATATGTAAAACATAATTATGAGGAAGATACAAATAATCCTTGACATAGCTTTTTATATGAAAGGAAAATATGGTTTCTATAATTTTAAAGTATTTCCAATTTTGAAATTTAAATATAATCAATAATCTATTTAATTGAACAACAATCATAATTTTAAGGCAAAAATAAATCACTTGAATCTTTTTAAGGTCTCTCATTAGATTCTACTTACTCTAACTTAAATTTAAAAAACAACATTAAAATTCACAAAAAAAAATTCAAAGACATAATAAATTATTACAATATTATTTAAAAATATAATTGTAACGAATATTTTATAGTAATAAATATTCAAATTTTAAATCTATGTGTGTACCTTAATGTTTTACCCTACTCTAATGTGCAAAATAACTGAAAATGCAAGTGATAAAAGATTAAGGGCACTTCAAGATTAGCCTAAAGAGTGATAAAACAAGAAGGGAAGATAGATAAAATAAGATGCAAATGGTTATACCTCCCTTGCTGTTGAAAACTCCTTGGTTGGCCTTTGGTTTGGATGACTTTGTGTGCTCCTTAAATGGCTTCTTGAGTGACTAAATGCAAGATCAACTTATGCAAAATGATTAGAATGGATAGCTAGATGATAGTGAATGAGTGAAAATGCAAATTGGCAGCATGTAGTTATCAAATGGCTAAGTGTTGAAAATGCCCTTGAGGAGGGAGTATTTATAGGAGAATTTGAATTCTCTATAGAATTCAACGGTTGAGATGCATCCAACAAGGCCAAGATGAAAGGCTATGGTGGGTTGAGAACCCACAAGCCCTCACATCTTGACATGTGGATGGTGAAGTGGCTAAGGGGAGATGAGGTGTAAGTGAGGTGTCACAAAAGGTACATGAAGTGGAGGAAGGACAAGTACCTTCCAAGCACCTTGGGGAGTGAGAAGATTTCCTCAAAAAGGGATTCCTTGTCCCCAAGTGAGAGTGAAAGGGACATTTGAAGAATTTTGGAATTCCTCAAAAATCTACATGGGAAAAGGAAAGGTGGTTGAAAACATAAATGTGAATTAAAAATTCACATTCTTAGGAGAATCTAAAGGATAAAAGGTGGGCTCCAAAAAGGTGGGACTTGGTCACATGTGGAGATTGTGACAAGTCCAAGGTTCTAGAAGCCTTGGAAGGATAGAATGTGAATTAAAAATTCACATATAAAAGAGGGGAATCTAGGGTAAATAAATGTGAATTAAAAATTCACATGGGAAAGAAGGTCAATGCCAAAAGAAAGTAAATGCAAAGGTTGGCTAAAAAGTGGTGCTAAATCTGGCTAATGACCTTGGTTAAGGTTGTGCAAATATTGGATTAGACTAATTAATGGAAGATTAGAGACAAGTGGCAAATGTAGGAGGATGTGACATTAATATTTGATTATCATAATCATGAATTAATTAAATTAATTCAAATTAGGGCAAGATTATGGAGGATGTGACAAAGAGAGAGAAAATGAAGAATTTTAAATTGAATTAAAATCAAAATGTTAAAAATGACTAAATTAAATAAATTAGTGTATTTATTTAATTTAGAGAGGAAGAAGGTGAAAGATAAAGCATTTAATTATTAAATTAAATACTTTATAGATATGAGAAAAGAGTTGTAATATTAATTTAATAAATTAATATTTAATATGATAGACAAAAAGGAAGTAAATTTAATCATATGGGAGTGATTAAATTTAGATGTGTACATTTTTCCCCTCTTCAAAATATTGTTAGAATAACAGTGTTTCGAAGAAAAATAAAATGCAAATGAGGGAGGAAATGATAGATGGTGATGCCCCTAGTATGGAAAAGACTAATGATGCCCCAATGACCACGCTGAAGGAATGGAGGGATGGTAAGAGGGTATGCCCCCTTGAGAGGGTGGTCGGGGGAGGAAAAGGGGTCCCCAGGAAATGTCTCGATAGGAAGAAAAGAATGAAACCATTGGATAGTGCTTGAAAAACTAAGCAATTTTGGTTTTTGAATGGAGGTGATCCGACGCACGGTTTGCAAATGGAAACCTCAGAAAGTTCGAGATTAGTTGGAGGAAGAAAAAGTTAAATGAAAGGTAAAAAAAAATACCTTTTTGGAAGAAGGGGTTAAAAAGGTAATTTTAAAAATTACCTTAGTCATTTTCACTATAGCAGTTGAGGGGAAGAGAGTAGAGGAGTGTAAGCGGACAAGGAGAAACAATGCCGACGGACAATGACACCGTGATCATGTACCGGGTGGACGAGGTGCATGCATTATATAGCGGGGGTGTAGGCGAATAGTAGGTGACTGGCAACAAAAACCCACATATTTATTTTATGTACTTTTTACATAAAAACTAAAAATTTGAAAACATGGGTTTTATTGGGTAGAAATTTTTTTAAAATGGGTCAGGATTAGTTGTGTAAAAAAAGGTCAAATTTAATTAAAAAAACAAAAAGAATGGGGGAGTCGTTGGGGCGAGGCGTAGCTGCCTCGACTGAGGGCACCGCCATCACAGCCTAGGGTAGAGCCACCTCGGCTGGGGACAGTGCTGCCCCGCTGCGGCAGCGGTGCCCTGGCCGCAGGGTGGACCCACCCCGGCCAAGGCAGTGTCGCCCCGGCTGGGGGCGATCCTGCCCTGCTGGGGCGGGGGTGCCTTGACTGCGGGGCGGTCCTACCCTGACCGAGGGTGATCCTGCCTCGCTGGGGCCAGGCAGTGTAGCCCCACCCGGGGGGCGGTCCCATCTCTCTGGGGTGGGGTAGTCCCACTCAGCCATGGTTGGGCGTACCCACACCGATTGGGGGCAGTCCCGCCTTGCTGAAGCAGGGCAGTGCTGCCCCAACTAGGGGCGGTGCCACCCCACTATGGTAGGGTAGAGCCACCCTACGGTAGCCGGGGCAGAGCCACCCTGACTGGGGGTAGAGCTGCCCTACTACAGCAGGGTAGAGCCGCCCCGCTACAGCCAGGGCAGAGCTACCCTACTGCGGCGGGGCGGAGCTGCCCCGATGCAACCGGGGGCGGAGCCGCCCCATTGTAGTGGGGCAGTGTCACCCAGTTAGGGGGCAGAGCTGTTCCAGATGGGGGGTAAGTAACTTAACAGGGGGGCAAGGAAAGAGGTGAGAGAAAAGATGAAGAAAAGAAAGATGAGAAAATGGAATAATGATAAAGTTTTTATGCGTACAGAGTTTCGAGCGGATACGAGCACATGAGCGATGGTCAAAGGTGATGGCGGCGGCGATAGCAGCAATGAATGGGGAGGATCAGGCGGTGTTGGATCACACAATTTTAGGTCACTGTGTTTAGTTTTTAGTGGTCAGAGCACATCCGGTAATGCTGACAGTGTTGATAGAGAGATGGAGCTCAAAGACATCCACATTTCATTTCCCTACAGGAGAGATGACCGTGACGTTGGAGGATGTGTGGCGCATCTTGTGGCGCATCTTGAGGCTGCCGATTGCCGGTCGGTTAGTGAGCGAGGTGGTATCTATAGGGGCAGAGTTATAGGAGACCTTGAGAGTTTTATTTGGTCATGTGATGCTACCCCTGGTGAAGGGGTAGTTGGATTTGGTCAGGTGTTTGCGAGTGGGGGTGTCAGCCTTACCGTTGTTCCTGTGTGGCTTGATTAGTAGGATACTGTTGCCAGATCAGAGCAAATGCTTATGTAACCTACATTACATGGAGGTGATCTGACATATTGTTGAGTGGCGAGGAGGGCCGTTTTAATGGGGTTCATGTGTATTGGCTCAGTTGTATAGAGATATGCACGAGATTTGTTACTGGAGTGTATCAAGTGTGACACATATGACGCTGCTACAGATTTGGGCATGGGAGCATATTTCCATGACAAGGCCGATAGTGGTGAGGAGAGGGACAGTGGATGATCGTGAGCCCATGGCTTGGGAGTATGGGGAGGAGAGAGGGTGGGTTTTCTGCTATGAGAGGCAGGGAGAGATGGAGGGGTGGAGGAGAGCATTTGATGATCTACAGCCAAGGGACATAGAGTGGTGGCTATATAGGGCGTGTCAGTTTAGGGGATAGATAGATACAAGGGGATAGGAGGGGTATTTTCTGAGCTGATGTTTTATTATTGGTACTTTACCGCATATAGTAGAGTCTCATCGGTTAGACAGAGTGTTGAGAGGGAGAGGAGAGGAGGGGAGCAGCAGTGATGAGAGGGTGTGGCAGTGGTAGATGAGGGGGGACAAGAGGAGTCTAAGGGGGATGAGATAGAGTAGGAAGGCAGAGCAGGGAGGAGGAGGAGACATCAGAGATGAGGCCAGAGAGAGGGTTGGCTGCGGGAGAGAGGGCAGCCACAAAGAGTCTAGGGGGGTAGAGGGTGGAGGAGGTGATAGATGTTGATGATATGGAGGATGTGGAGGTGGTAGGTGTGAGGGATGCTACAGAGGAAGGGAGGAGATAGTTTGTTAGGACAACATGGTCAGCCATGGCGGCTGTGGGTTTGGCCGACTGTAGAGAGTCATGAGGCTCATTAGGAGCTGGAGAGTAGAGAGGATGAGGAGGTTAGATCAGCACTAGGGGAGGAGAGGAGGTCACCATGATGTCGATTCATGGTTGAGAGACAGGGAGAGGCGAGATGATTCTGGGTTCACCAAATTATGGAGGCCTGTGAGGAGTGATCAGAGCCAGCAGGTGGGGAGGATGAGACAGAGCAGGTGGTTGGGGAGGAGGATGTGATGGATGTGGACAGGGATGCGGCGGAGGAGGATGTTGTGGCAATAGAGTCATTAGCTTTAGTTCCTTATGTATTGGAGGATCTCATTGTGCAGGCAAGAGGAGCATAGGCGAGAGTATAGATGGTGGAGTGGAGAGCGAGGGATCTTGAGGCTGAGCTAGCCAGAGTAGAGCGGGAGTCATTGAGAGATTATGAGGCCATGATTTTTGAGCTAGGCGGAGTGGTGGAGGAGAGAGACAGGGCACAGTCAGAGGTGTAGAGGATACAAGGTGAGTTGACTAGTATAACATGGGACTGCAACAGATTGCAGGCAGAGGTTGTGGTTTTACAGGCTAGGGGGAGCCAGAGGGGAGGACAGAGTAGGGAGCTGATCAGGGGACATGATATACTAGTCAGCAGTTAGGAGATCTCTAGTGAAACTAGGATGAGCTTCAGGACAGGGTACATTGTCTTGAACAGGTAGTTGGAGATATGGGGCTGGTGTAGGAGAGGGAGGTTGTGGCAGTGGAGAAGACATGGATTATGCGGGCTGAGAGGGACACAACATAGGTGCAAGTGTAGGTGATGGAGGTAGAGAGGGATGCGACACAGGGATGCATTCAGAGTGAGAGTCGTGGCAGAGGCAGAGATATAGTCATTGCAGAGAGGGAGAGATGAGGTAGTAGCAGAGGTAGTGACTCTCTGGAGAGAGAGGGATTTAGTAGCGCTGAGGGCACAAGATCTTCAGAGGGATAGAGATGCAACAGTGACTCAGGCACAGGGGGCTGAGAGGGAGAGAGATGCAGCAGAGATGCGGATGTAGACCCTACAAGAGGAGAGGGATGCTGCGATGGATCATGTACCGAAAGATCAGGGTGTGGGTGGGATGCTAGGAGTAGATATGCAGATTGTGGAGAGAGAGAGGGATGCAGCAGTGGCACAGACAGTGGCTGCGGAGGAGATGAGGGATCAACTATAGGCAGAGCTGGCACAGAGTCAGTTGGCTCAGGAGGCATGGGAGTAGGAGAGGAGAGCTATTACCAGAGACCGAGATAGGTATCGTTATGAGCGGAATTCCGCTCAGGTCTAGGTTGCAGAGCGAGAGGAGAGAGTGAGAGAGACAAGTTTTTGGATGGCTGCATATTATGATGCAGTTCTTGATCCATCACAATGGAGATTTTGTTATACATGGTAGACACCTCAGATGCCAGTTCCATCTCAGTCATTGGGGACATAGACCCATGGTTATAGTGATTCACTAGGGGTTTCACCAGGTAGGGGAGCAGGACCTAAGTTACCACAGATATCAGATGTGGGGAGTTCATTCAGGAGGTGACAGGTTACTAAATTTTTGAGAGATGCAAGGTGGAGTGTGTAGTATTTATTGACAGAGATCAGAGATGTTCCATATCTCTAGATTTTGTAGTTTATCATGTGATGGATATATGTATGATGGACATGTGATGTATGTTATATTATTTTGATATGGGACGGTTCTTATTGACCCCATGTAGTATGTTTCCTTTTATGATGGATGATTATATGCATGCGTATATGGTATTACTTGTTTATGATGCGTTGGTTTATTTATGCTTATGTGCTGGTTTATTTATGCTCATGTTTATAATATGAGATGTTCATGTGGATGATTGGATATAGGTACTTATGGAATATGAATAATTTTATTGATGCATGGTGATATGTTATGTGTATATGTGGGATCTATATATGGATGCCTAGTGGACTTGTTTGTCATGTATGTATATGTGTATGATGGATTTTGTATGAATATTTTATATATGCAGGATGTGATGTATTATGAGTCTGACACTTTGAGATGCAGGTGACGATGTTTGTACAGACTTAACATGTGGTGATGTAGGTGATGATGTATGTATGGACCTAACATGTGGTGATGCAGGTGACGATGGATATATGTAATAGTGTTTTTGTAATTTTAGAAGAAATAACACACAACCATAAGTGCCAATTAGAACTGACATGATAATGGGAGGTGGGTATGTGGTGATTGTGAGGATGGGTGTCATTTGGCATTTGTCAAAAAATATTAGTATCTTGAGAAGAATGGAAAAGAATGGGGTAAAGCGTTTGCACAACCAAAACCATAGGGTGAGTGTAATGCAATGATTATGAAAATGCAATCTTAATTAAATTTTCCATCTTTAGAGCACTGGATTTTGCTATAGCATAAGACATGATACACCAAGGTATGGAGGACCGAGGTAGATTAGTGTCTAATGCATGAAACAAACATACTAGACAAGAAGGCTATCCCAATACCTCAAAGTCACGAAGACCTTGGTCGGGCCAAGTATTGAAATAACCACAAGCACAAAAGGATGTCCTAGCATAACACAAGACCCCAAGGACCTTGGTGGGTACTACGTGGGACAACCAAGAAAACACAACAAAATAAAAAATCAAGATATGCCCCTATGTGAACCAATCAAAACACACCATAATATGATAGATTATGGCGGCCTTAACTAGTGATTATAGGGAGTTCAAATGATAAACAAGAATGAAAAGATTCAAAAAAATGCAATCAATTTCAAATGTCCTTTGCCATAGGATCAAGGGGATAGATGGAATTGATGAGGTCTGTAAGGAAGGATGTATCCTGTTGAGACCCACGATGAATACTATGTGAAAAGATTGATATGATATAGGATATTCAAAATCGATTAGATTCATTGGTACAAGTGGGTCTTGTTTGTTAAGGACCAGTTGGATAAAGGCATAGCTTGATGACACAACACAAGGGAGACACAAGGGAGACAAGACACAACCTAAAGACCTAGGGGCTCGGGGGTCGATCAGAGATTAGCCTTGCCTATGTGAAAGCGCAGAGTCCTCTCCTTCATGGAAAAAGACCATAGATAAATCATAAAGAAGACAATGGTGACTGATGATGAAGGACACAAAACGCAATAGACAAATGCCCCGGGGGAGGATCAAATGACCAACCTTGCCTATGTGAATGTGTAGGGGCAACATAGTTCGATAAAAAGAGCATGGATAAAGTGAAAAGGGACTAGTGAAGATGAAGTGATGGAGGACCAAAACAAGTTGATCCAAAAATTCCCTGGGGGCAGATCAAATGATCAGCCTTGCCTACATGACAGTGCAAGGGAAACGTAGTTCGCCAAAGAATGATGAGATCTAGGTGGAGACCGGCATGATGGATGATCCTACATGATGACACAGATAGACCAACAAAGGGAATGAAAGACATAAGCCCAAAGTGGTATATAAAAAAGCTCAGGATGAGGGATAGGTAAGGGGGGTCATCCAGTGCTCAATTCATAAATACCAAGCGGCCTAGGCTGAGGTGAGCAAGGATGATAGTGTGGATGAAGGGATAAAATAACTAGGATGTCAGGTAGGTAATGATTAAGCCCCCTATGGATGGGGCCTATTAACAGGTTTTCACCATCCATACTTATCCAAGGTGCCACCAAGAGGTGATTTTCACCATAGGATGAATTTATTCTTCTTTACCATTTTTTTTAGATTTTTTTCTTGATTTTTTGATTTTTTTGATTTTATGAGTTGGGTGGGTTTTCCAAATGGACTTAGGCATAGAACCTTTTCAAATGGAGGATATTGATGGGTTCATCAAGGGGATCTCCTTCAAGAGTAGTCAACCTATAGGCCCCAGATCCATATTTGGCGGCTATGATATAAGGCCCTAACCAGTTTGCCTCAAATTTTCCCTTTTTATTATGATCCAGCTGATTGCGTTGGTTTTCTTTAAGGACAAGCTCACCAACCTAGAATTGTCTAGGATGGACCTTTTTATTGTAATGACATTTGAGATGATTTTGGTATGCTTTCAGATGATCATAGGCTCTTATTCTCCGCTCATCTAGTAATTCTAGCTATGCAAGTCGTGCAACACGAGCATCTTCTTCATTGAAGAGGTTCTTCAGAGAAATTCTCAATGATGGAAGCTCAACTTCGATTGGCAAGACAACTTCAGGGCCATATACTAAAGAGTAGGGGGTGGCACCTGTTGGGGTGCAGATGGATGTACGGTATGCCCAGAGGGCGGGATGAATATGAAGGTGCCAATCTCATCCAGTGTTATTGACAACCTTTTTGAGGATGCGGATGAGGGTCTTGTTGGTTGCTTCTGCCTGACCATTACCCTGAGGGTAATAAGGTGTTGACCAACAATGCTGGATATGGAAGGTGTCACAAAGGTGTTTCATGGCTTGGTTTTTAAAAGTTTTTCCATTGTTAGAGAGGATGGTGGACGAGATACCATATTTGCAGAGAATATGGTAGAGGATGAATTTGGAAATATGAGTACTAGTGATTTGTGAGAGTGGCATTACTTCCACCCACTTGGTGAAGTACTAGGTTGTAGTAATGATGAATGTATGACCATCGGATGATGGTGGGTAAATCTTGCCAATCAAGTCGAAACCCCATTGAGAAAAGGGCCATGGTGCTAGGAGAGGCTGAAGATCTTGTGCTGGGGCGTGGATAAAATCTACATGTTGTTGATATGAGAGGCATTTCTTCACAAACTCACAAGCATCATGTCCAATGTAGACCAATAATATCCAGCTCATAGGATCCTTTTGGCCAAAGCCATACCATTTGAGTGAGCCCCACAAAATCCACCATGTACTTCTGTTAGTACTGTTTGGGCCTTGGTATCATTCAAATATCTAAGGAGGATTCCATCATACCCACAACGATAAAGCATATCACCAATAATGATGTATCTGGAAGAACAATGGATAAAGGATTTATGTTGGTTGCGTGTAAGTTCTAGGGGTATGATATTATCACAGAGATAAGTGTATATGTCTTGGTACCACGGGGAGGCAGGACCTACAATATCGCATACCATGTTAGTCTCAGGAACATATGCAAGGATTAAAAGTTGTTCAATAAGAAACTCACACTTCGTTTGGTCCTTAGGCATGTTAATTAGGGAACCAATAATGGCCATTACATCTGCCACTTTATTCTATACCTAAGGGATTTGGTCAAACTGTATGAAGGTGAAATATTTTTTGAAATTATCCACCATGTGTTTATAGGGTAACATTTTATCATCTTTTGTGAGGAATTCATCATTAACTTGTCTAATAACTACCAAAGAATCACCAAAGACTCTCAAATGTGTTATGTGCCACTGTTTTGCAATTCTGAGGCTGATGAGGAGAGCTTTGTATCTGCCATATTGTTGGTACATGGAAATGCTATCCTAAATGATTTTGGGATGTAGTCACCTTGAGGGGTAACTAATAAATTCCTCCCCCTGATCCACTATGAGTGTATAAGCCATCGAAATATAACATCCAAGCTAGCGTTTCTATAATTGTGTAGATTTCTTCATCTGGGAATTCAGTGTCTAGTGGGTAGGCATCTACTAATGGTGCTTCAGCCAATTGATCAGCAATGACCTATCCTTTTATGGCTTTTCGCTCTACATATTCTATGTCAAATTCACTGAGGAGTATGACCCATTTGGCCATGTGGCCAGTTAGAGTGGTTCTAGATAATAGATACTTCAGGGGATCAATTTTAGCGATCAATTTGACTGGATGGTTGAGCATATAATGATGGAGTTTATGTGTGCTAAAAACTAGCGAAGGCAAGCTTTCTCCATGGGGGAGTAATTTAACTCATAGCCAACTAGTGTTCAATTGATGTAGTAGATTTCCCTCTTTTTGAACGACTCATCATGTTGTGCCAATAATGCCCCTAATGCGACTGAAGTAGCAAAGATATAAAGTAGGAGGGGTTTTCCTAGAATAGGCGAAATCAAAATCGGTGGATGAGCTAAATATTCCTTAATTTTATCGAAACCCATTTGACACTGTGGGGTCCATTAGAAGGAGGAATCTTTCTTCAAAAGATGGGTGAATGGCTAACATTTATCTGCTAGTTAGGCTATGAACTGACGGATGGACTGCATCTTCCCCTGTAGGCTTCTTAACTACTTTAGATTGCATGGAGGTGGCATATCCAGAATAGCCTTTACCTTGGAAAGATCAACTTCAATACCTCTATGCGAGACTATGAAACCCAACAACTTCCCTGACGTGACCCCAAAGACACTTTTTTGGATTTAGCCACAACTTATAATGCTCTAACCGCTCAAATATCTTTTTTAGGATGGCGGGACGTTCTGCTCATGTTTTGGATTTCCCTAATAGGTCATCAACATAATCCTCCATGATGATATGTATGAGGTCATGGAAGATGACCGTCATTGCTCTCTGATATGTTGCCCCTACATTTTTGAGACCAAAGGGCATAACATTGTAACAAAAAGTGCCCTGAGGAGTTGTGAAGGCGATCTTGTGTTGGTCTTCAGGTGTGATTCGAATCTGATTATAACCAGAGAAGCCATACATAAGGGATAACATCTCATGTCTTGTTATTAGGTTGACCAACATGTCAATGTTAGGAAGAGGGAAATCATCTTTTGGGCAGGCTTTGTTAAGATCCCTAAAGTTCATGCAGACCCGAATGTCTCCATTTGGTTTGGCAACTAGAACTATATTGGAGATTCACTTAGAGTTGTTAATTGATCTGATAAAACCCGCATCCAGTAACTTCTCCAATTCCTTCTTGACTAACAACGCAACTTACAGATGCATCTTTTGGAGCTTTTGTTTGATAGGCTTGGCATCTAGGCAAATGTCTAAGTGATGAACCACTAAGGTAGGGTCTAAGCCTGGCATGTATGAGTATGACCAAGCAAAGTTAACGATTCCCTCTTGGAGTAGCTGCACAAAGACTAGATACTCTTGTTTTGAGAGTGACTTAGCTACATAGGTGATTTTAGGACTTTCAGTAGTTCCCAAATTAAATTTTTGCATCTCTTCAATTAGAATAGATGATTGGGCAGATAACTAAGTTCCCATAAGGGAAAGATGAACATCTCCATCTTCCAGTGCCTCTTTGAGGTTTTCACCGTCAGATGCGTCCTTTATTTTTACTTTTTCAAGGTCAAGAAGTGCCTTGGGAGGTTTTCACTAGATGACCGCTTTTTACTTTTCTTATTTTTATTTTTGTGACTGGAGTGTTCATCTTCCCCCAATCCCATAAGGTTGAAATATGTGTCCACAGACATGTTGACAGGTGTGGTATAATGTAGGTCCCAATCAATAAGTTCAGGGTGACAAAGGGATAGGCTAATGGTGTAGACGGATAGGCATTCGAACATGGATGATAAGTTGGTGTGATCAACGTCATTGTACGCATGTATGATGGATTCCTCCTCAAGTATGTCTTCCAATGAGCCATCATCCACGATGATACTATTGGAAGTATTAGATGATGTTGCAAGGCTTTTCTATTTCTTGTCATACCCAATGCCTATGTTTCTTGGTAACTTTGGTGTATCAATGGGTTGCAATCACCCTTGTTCCTCTTTACCTAGGCCTCTACCTTGATAGTTATGTTTTTCCAAGAAATTTGTTGGCCAAGGCTACTTTTCCTAAAAATATTTCTTTAGAGGAGTTTCTGGTTCAGTCTCTTCTTGGTAGACCCATTAGCTTATGTCCTCTTCTCGTGCATCGATCTTGACACTTGGTGATCTGAAAGTGGTGGTAGGGATGTTTTTACCACTGAAGGTGATGGTCTTGTCTTCTTTTTGTGTAGCATGTGAAGGTTGACCATACTCGTGTGGTGATAGTGGCATGGTGGCTACATTGAGAGCCGTATGCATTTCATATTCACCACACCCTTTGTCAATGATCTGGACTTTGGTGACTGAAGGATTAGTGGCAGAGGATGGAGTGGTTATCACAGTGGATGGTGGATTAGAGGATGATGGCTGGGATGCCCCCATTTCAACCCCAGGACAATAATGTAAATGGGGAAAAGACGCTTCTAAAGCGTGACAATATTCAAATGGTTGAGGGTCGGCATAGATGGTGACTTCTTGTCCATTGACAGGGAATGTCAGGCATTGATGGTACGTGGAGGGGACAGCTTGCATAGCATGGAGCCACGGGCGGCCAAGGAGGAGATTATATGGTAAGTTTAGATCAAGGACATGATAGGTAGTATACTGAAGTACAAGTCCCACTTGGATAGGAAGACTGATAATTCCTTCTAAATTTCTTTCTGCATTATCATAGGCCTTGATTGTAATGATTTGGTTGCTTAAGTCTGCTTGAGTATACCCCACCTATTTTATGAATTTTAAAGTACATAAATTGAGGGCAGAGCCATTAACTACAAGGACCCTTTTTATTTTATGGCGAGCAACCATGACTTCGATATGTAGAGGGTGATTATGATTGACATTGATGTTTGGCATATCATTTTGGTTGAAGTGGAGGTGATGAGACAAAGCCAACTGTCCCACCAAAGCTTGGAATTGCGTGGGGTCAATGTTATTTGGCACATGGGTTTCCTGCAGGGCTCTATTGAGGATTTCTTGATGTATTGGGGAAGACTTAAGAAAATCCAAAATAGATATATGAGGGGGGTCTTCCTTAGGTGATCAAGGATGTTGTACTGAGAGTTTATAGGAGTTGGTTGGGTGGGTGTAGAGGCTACAGGGATGGTGATGTCGGTTCGTCGTGTAGTAACAACACATTGGGGGTCTTTGGCTTTAACATGTATCATGGATACTTGGGGTTCCACCTGCTCAATGTAATGAATAACACCTTCATAATTGAAGGGCACATTCTTGTAGCTTACATTATTTGTGTTGTTTCCTTGGGGATTATTGCCATATGTGCTTGGGCTTTGATTATGGTTTGGAAAGGCGTTCTGGTATATCTGCAATTGAGCATTGGATGATGAAGGTTGGCTGGGGTAAACCTTGATATCTCCTCGATCAATGAGATCTTGGACATATTTTTTCAAACCTTGACACTTATTCAAAGAGTGTCCCTTGATTTTATGGAAGTCACAATACTCATTTTCTTTAAACCATGGGTTTGGACTTGTCAAAAGGCTTGGTGACAGGGTATGTGATGGGGTAATTGATTTGTAGCAATTTATTAAAAACAACACTCAGAGGTTCACCCAATTGGGCATATTTCCATTTGGTGTTCCCCTGATTGTTTTGGTTTAACTATTGAGGAGGACGAGGTGTCCCTTGTGGCACAAATATAGCATTGGGTACAGATGGTTGTTGTTTTTGAGATGCATTAGCCACTTGAACATGCTTAGTGTCTGTCACACCATCATTCACCACATTCTTATTCTTGTTCCAGAATCATGGTTTATCTCCAAATGACCTCTCCTTATCATGACTGTGTATTTTAATGTGTTCTTTGGCAATAAGGGCACGTTCAAGGATGGGTCCCTTTTCCACTATCCCTGCGAAAGTGGTGACACAATGTAATCTAAAATTGTGGGCCATGTCAGGATGAGAGTTTTCCATGAAAAGAGTGACCATGTCTTTTTCTTTCAGAGGGTTCTTCATTAAACTTGCTAATGTACGCCACCATTGTAGGTAGCTAGTAAAGGTTTCTCCATCACGTTGTTTCTCTTTGAGGAGATCTAAGGTGTCCGTATCCTTCTCCAAATTGAAAGAGAAGTGGGATACAAAGTTTTCTGACAGGTCTGCAAAATTTTTTATGGACCCTTTTTCAAGAGTCATGAACCAATCTAAGGCATGGCTTGCTAGGCTTTGTGGGAACAAACACAAGAGATAGTTGTCATTGTACATGACTTCTTGATACTAGGAATAAAACTCTTGCAAGTGAGCCTTAGGGTCTTTGTTTCCCTTGTATTTGTCAAATTTTGGTATATCAAAATGTTTAGGAAATAGGATTAATGAGATGGAGGGATCAAATGGATATGGGCATATGTCTTCAAATTTGAATGATTGTTTTGTAGCCCTAGCTTGAAGGTCCTTAAGTGCAGCTTTGATTTCCAACAAATCTGAGCTAGGTGGTGGTGGGTTAGGGGGATATTGATGATAGGATGATAGATGATCCTATTGAAAGGGCATCAGATTGTTGAAATACAGGTTTGGATGATTGGATGATGATATGGCTTGTTGGTAAGATGGGAGATTTTGTTGATACGGAGGCTGTTGTTGTGGAGTATAATATGGATTTGTTTGATAAAAGTACGAGGCAGGTTGTTGAGGAACTTGGATGGGACATTTCATGTTGGTTTGTTGGTGTTGAGGGTATTATTGTGATTGTTGGGAGGTCACATAAAGCGGTTGTGGGTGAAATTGTTGTTGATTGTGATAGTACTAGTGTTGGGGAGGTTGTTGTTGTGACATCAAAGGTTGTATGGGCTGAGATGGGATATTGTGTTGTGGTTGAGCCCTCAGACGAAAAATGGATGCGAGAAAGGGGGATATGGTCTGAGCAATAGGTCAAGATGGATTTCCTTGTGATGGCTAGGGTGGTTGTTGTGAAGAGGCCAAAGTATTGTGTATAGGTTGTTGCGGATGAGATGGCAGAGGTAGTGTAGAAGTGTTTTGTAAAGGGGGTTGTTGGGTACTACCTAGAACATTCAGCTGGGATGTGCCTTGTGGAGGTAATTAAGGTAGAATGTTGGATTGGTTAAGCTATTGAGATGGTAGATTTGTGGTCCCAGGAGGTGGAAGTGATGTGGTAAAGGAGGTGCCCCTAATGTTGACTGGAGGTTGATTCAGAGGACGGGGTGCTGTTAACGTTAATGGTGGAGGTTGTAGAAGATTTTGTGGCATGCCATAGGCAAAAGGATTATTGGAATTAGGCACTTGATGCCCTCCTATAACTGAGGTTGAAGCATGTGGGGGATAGTTAACCTGATAAAGAATGGCATTTCCAAATTTAGGTTGATACCAACCCTCAACTGGTGGAACATTGGGGAAGTATGAACCTTCTGGTGTATCTTGTGACCCTTGGAGTATGTTAGATGGGGCACCCCTATATTTGGACCAGTCAACATTCGAGGGGGGTTTGACACCCATCTCAATTAGGTGGGCCAAGATTTCCTCCCCATGTTTTTCAAGCAAACAGTTAGTCATTTGCACATTGGCAGGATTACTAAAATCTTCCTCAAGTGTGAGTTCAGGTTGATTAACCATACTCTCTTCACTGTGTGGTGAGTTGTTCTGATTCTCGGTGTTGGAGTGTGATGAAGTGCCATTATGAGGATTGTGAGAGATGTTAGTATGTTTGTTAGGATCTGATAAGATGTCCATTGTATTGTTGGGATCTTGAGGGTTGTTTGATTGGGCATTTTGGGTTTGTTGGTTGGCCATTTTCTTTGCCTGTGATCTGGTCTAAATGGGCATGCAAATGTGCTATGAATGAATTATGAAAATATTTTTGATGAATGATTTGATTGTGATTGGATGAGGTGCGATTTTGATAGGATTCATATTTTGATCATATTTTGTTTGGATATATTGGATTGGATCAGACTTTGATGGGATTGGATTTGGATTGTGCAAGATTGGATTGGATCAGATTGGATTGGATTAGATTAGATGCAATTTGATTAGATTAGATTGGATGTGATTTTATTGATTGGACAATTTGATCGAATGATTGGTTTTGGTTGATTTGGACTATTGGATGGGTATGATTAGATGATGAAAGATGTGAGAGAGAAACCTTAAGCTCGATCAAAGGAAGTTACCCTTAGTGACCTAGAGCTTTGATTGATTAAGAGAATGATTATGGCACCGAATCCACCTTAAGATATGAATGGATTGATTGGGCCGAGGATGATAACTTACAACACCGAATTCACCTCAAGATGGAAGTGAATTGATTAGGGTTGAAGTTAAAGACTAATAATCAACTTCAAGTGCTATGGTCAATTTGGGTAACCACTTTGTAAAGCAAGTTTAAGGAGGTTTGGTTATGAGTGGTGTTTGGTGATGGAAATGGTAAAATTACGATGTTCACTAAGTGATGGTATGGACCTTTGAATGGAATATGAGGAAATTAGAATAAATGGGTGGATTGGAGATGATTGCAAAGAGTGAGTGGGGATTTATAATGGTTAAACAAAGGTTTGGAATGATAAGATGGAGGTTTAAATGGATCAAATGGAGGTTTTGAGAGGCTTAGAGTGACAAAATGGAGGTTTAGGATGATGAAGTAATGGTTGGGAATCATTAAATAATGGTTTAAAGGTTAAACAGATCTAAATGGGATGATTTCAGGTGTTCAGGAGGACAAATCCTCCCCTCTGCAGCAAAAATCAGGGGCGTTGACAGCTTTCTGTAGCAAAACAAGGGTTCTTCCACCTTTCTACAGCAAAACAGGGGTGCTTCCACCTTTTTGCAGCAAAATGGGGGTGCTTCCACCTTCTTGCAGCAAAATAGGGGTGCTTCCACCTTTCTGCAGCAAAACAGGGGCACTTCCACTTTTCTGTACCTTTCTGTAGCAAAATCAGGGGTGCTTCCACCTTTCTACAGTAGAATCAGGTGCACTTCCACCTTTCTACAGTAGAATCAGGGGCTGACAACTTTCTACAGCAAAATTAGGGGCACTTCCACCTTTCTATAGCAGAATCAGGGGCACTTCTAGCTTTCTGCAGTAGAATCAGGGGTGCTTCTACCTTTCTGCAGTAGAATTAGGGGCGCTTCCACCTTTTTGTGGTAAGGCAGAGCTTGGTTTTGATGGCAATGGCTATGAAAAGGATGCAAAATGATAAAGTAAGGCCAAAGTATCAAAGATTTGACAAATTTTTTACTTCAAGCAAGCACAATCCTATGATTAATATTAAGGGTATGGCCAGGCAAGGTCTTAATCTAGGATGTCCAAAGCTTCTAGGGAGTCTTTGATATACTCTCGGTATGTGAGACACAACTGTGAACACTAGCCCATCACAAGCATGAGTCAGGAACCCTAGCGAGATACTAAAAGGCTCAGACCAACTCTTCACGTCTATCTAGGTATCACCCTAGCTTCGACTCTCCGCCAATTACGATCTGACTAGATTGGGGTACAACTTTCATTCTCCCCCTTTATATACCCCGCTGGTAGGCATGGTTGGAATTGTCCCTTGGGGTGATGAAATCCCCAAGTAGGTCTCACTAAAAAGAAAACACTAACTGCTTCCAACTACTCCCCAGGCTCACACGAAGTGCAAGGGAAAGTGAAAACAAATTAATGCCCCCTTGGGTAACATAAGAATAAACAATCACAAGCAATGAAGTTTACTCCCCCTAATTAGACTATGTTCCAAAACAACAAGGATAATTTTTGAAAATCTGATCAAATAGATGGCCCTGCAAACAAATGTTGGGTGTCTTTTTCTTCGTTCTTAGTCAATTACACCCTAATATACTATAAAACATTAGAAAAAAACACCAATATTCTTGCCAAAACAATGTTAGAGGGTTAATACTTGAAAATGGCAAAAAATGAGAGCAAAAATGAAGTTAAAATGGCTATTTTACCTTTCAAACTGTGTTGTTTTGGGCCACTTCCACATTTCTGTAGCAAAACAGGGGTGCTTCCGCCTTTCTATAGCAAAATGGGGGGGGCTTCCGCCTTTCTTCAGCAAGATGTTAGAGAAAAAGAGCCCTTCAAAATAAAAGGGCATATCCACCCCTCTGCAGGAAACTTTATCAATTTTTTTTTTAAGGAAAGTGGTATGCCCCACTGCAAGAAAGCATTAGAAAAAACCTTCTATGTACACACCTAACTGGAGCAAACTATTAGAAAATGAAATTGTTAAATATAGGGCACTGTCACCTTTCTGTAGTGGACAAGAGGGTGCTTCCACCTTTGTGCAGTAAAGCAGAGGGCGCTTCCACCTTTCTACAGTAAAACAGAGGGCGCTACCACCTTTCTGTGATAAAGCAAAGGATGCTGCCACCTTTCCATGGTAAAACAGAGGGTGCTACCACCTTTCTGCAGTAAAGCAGAGGGTGCTACCCCCTTTCTACAGTAAAGCAGAGGGCACTATCACCTTTCTGTGGTAAAACAAAAGGCACTACCACCTTTCTGTAGTAAAACAGAGGGCGTTGCCACCTTTTTGTGACCTTTTCCTATATAATTCTTAGCAAAAATGTAGGTTAAATGCAAGAACCCATTTGTGGGTCCCACTGGGCATGCCAAAAATGTGTACCTTAATGTTTTACGCTACTCTAATGTGCAAAATAACTGAAAATGCAAGTGATAAAAGATTAAGGGCACTTCAAGATTAGCCTAAAGAGTGATAAAACAAGAAGGGAAGATAGATAAAACAAGATGCAAATGGTTATACCTCCCTTGCTATTGAAAAATCCTTGGTTGGCCTTTGGTTTGGATGACTTTCTGTGCTCCTTAGATGGCTTCTTGAGTGACTAAATGCAAGATCAACTTATGCAAAATGATTAGAATGGATAGCTAGATGATAGTGAATGAGTGAAAATGCAAATTGGCAGCATATAGTTATCAAATGGCTAAATGTTGAAAATGCCCTTGAGGAGGGAGTATTTATAGGAGAATTTGAATTCTCTAGAGAATTCAATGGTTGAGATGCATCCAACAAGGCCACGATGAAGGGCTATGGTGGGTTGAGAATCCAAAAGCCCTCACATCTTGACATGTGGATGGTGAAGTGGCTAAGGGGAGATGAGGTGTAAGTGAGGTGTCACAAAAGGTACATGAGGTGGAGGAAGGACAAGTACCTTCTAAGCACCTTGGGGAGTGAGGAGATTTCCTCAAAAAGGGATTCCTTATCCCCAAGTGGGAGTGAAAGGAACATTTGAAGAATTTTGGAATTCCTCAAAAAATTACATGGGAAAAGGAAAGGTGGTTGAAAACATAAATGTGAATTAAAAATTCACATTCTTAGGAGAATCTAATGGATAAAAGGTGGGCTCCAAAAAGGTTGGACTTGGTCACATGTAGAGATTGTGACAAGTCCAAGGTTCTAGAAGCCTTGGAAGGATAGAATGTGAATTAAAAATTCACATATAAAAGAGGGGAATCTAGGATAAATAAATGTGAATTAAAAATTCACATGGGAAAGGGGGTCAATGCCAAAAGAAGGTAAATGTAAAGGTTGGCTAAAAAGTGGTGCTAAATCTGGTTAATGACCTTGGTTAAGGTTGTGCAAATATTGGATTAGACTAATTAATGGAAGATTAGAGGCAAGTGGCAAATGTAGGAGGATGTGACATTAATCTTTGAGTATCATAATCATGAATTAATTAAATTAATTCAGATTAGGGCAAGATTATGGAGGATGTGACAAGGAGAGAGAAAATGAAGAATTTTAAATTGATTTAAAATCAAAAGGGTAAAAATGACTAAATTAAATAAATTAGTGTATTTAATTTAGAGAGGAAGAAGGTGAAAGATAAAGCATTTAATTATTAAATTAAATACTTTATAGATATGAGAAAAGAGTTGTAATATTAATTTAATAAATTAATATTTAATATGATAGACGAAAAGGGAGTAAATTTAATCATATGGGAGTGATTAAATTTAGATGTCTACACTATGAAAATATATAACCAAATGATCATTTGTTTTCATATATCATTTGTGATGAGAATGTTGAATATTATAATTTTTGACTCCAATCTTTAGGCACTAATTCACCATTGTTAAAATGATCCTTAGTTTATTCATTTTTTTTTCATGATTATAATTTTTTTCAACTTCTATTAAACAAAACTCAAAATAATGGTATAGATTAAGATTCTTGTCTTTATCCTACATTTGGGTCATGTTTGATTCTAAATTTATTATCATAATTAGAAGTATAAATTGTTAAATTATATATTTTTTAACATATATAAAATGTATGGTTGGATTAGTGAGATATTTATAACAAGTATGCAATATGAAGTCAAACTTTATTAGATTTGATTATTAATAAATTCGTTTTAACGATTCAATTTATAGATTTATGCAATCTATAAGTTTAAATAGTTTAATGGTATCTAAACTTTATACATATAAAAATATGATAAATGTGTGATTATTTTTCTTTGCAATCTATAATTTTTTGATGTTCTTGGCTCTATAATTGAGATGATTCACTTAGAATTTAATGATAAAATTCATTCTCATATATGGAGGATTTTATATTATCTTCCATTAAATTCATCATCTTTATGAGATTCTTATGGAATATTGATATTCTAGTGTGAATTCTTACTTTTAGACATATCTTAACTAGATAAATTAGGTTCAATGAAGGCAATAGAAATTTTTTTTCACTTACATAATCCTATTTTGAAGTTCATTTATGTTAACAACTATTAAATTTGATATTTTTATCCCCAATTATTTTCAAATAATTTTACACTAATTAATCTTTGTTTTCTTATTCTTTCTTTCATTGTTTCATTTAAAATTTGAACCATTTAAGGAAGCTATGTTATAGATTATAGTTGTCTTCAAATTATTTTTAAATTGTTCAACCCTCTCATGGTCTAAATAATTTTACATTCAACAATCATGTCTAAAGTACATTATATACCTAGCCTCTTCCCCTATTTATCACACTCATAAACCTTGTTACTAATCTCATTCGAAGAGGTGGAACAACCAATCTTAGAGGGATCCTCATCCATAGGAGAGAGAAGGGAGCCATCAATCTAGGCTCTAGTAGTATTCTAAAAATAGTAGAACTAGAAGCTAGAATCCTAACAATGATAGCCAAGTTGGATAATACACAAGTTTTCCTTTTCAAGGGATTGGGGAACACTTATTGGATGGGTATTATTTCCCCTTCACCACATTTTGATTAGGATTAAGAATTGAAATAATAAAATTCTCAAATTGGTATAAGAAAAAAATAAGCCCTTAGTGGAGGGGAGCTCATTTTTTTCTCATGTGCAACTCTAATAATAGATTTCTTAAATTACATGAGTAAATGAAAAGGGAAGCTAACAAGTCACATGCATCTAAGATTATTAATAGATAAAAGTTATAGGATAAACAACATTTATAGTTTCTTTCTAGGATGAAATAAATAATCAAGTAGAAACATTTATATACTTGTGAGGAAATCATCTATATTTTCCTTCCTCTTGTATTTACTTTCTTTATGAGACTTCAAGCCCTTCATGGATAAACCACTTGTAGTAGCTCAATACCTTCCTCAATGGCTTTAAAGGTTAACCTTCTTACTTTTTAACCAAAATTTTAATAACATTCAATTTTGTGTAATTTATGTCCACTATTATCATTTTAATTCAAAATAATGTAAGAAATTTATATATTTATTTAAAAATTAAAAAATATTAAAATAATAGTTTTAAATTAATTGAAAACATGGTTGGACCCCTCTAATTTTGTGGAACTATTTCTTAAAAGCTATTTTAGTTGAATTTTATATAATAGGCAAAGGAAGCCACATATGGCATTAAGACCTTCCTTGATGGTCTTTACTAGGAAATTTTTAATTTCATTCATAGGTCTTGAGGTATTTTAAACAAAAGTTGTGTTTGGAAAAAGGTATTTGGTACAAATTCCCAAAAAAAATAATGTTATATGTTTATGCTATTAACATATGAGATTTTGGGCCTTAAAATAGCCACATCATCCCCGTATTTTAATACAAATAAGGCATTGAGACTTTATGTAACTTATAATAGATCTACAATTAGTTGATATAGCTCCATTTAGATCAATCGATATATCCTAATTTCTATCAAATCATAGGGTGTCAATTTCAATAATTACACAATTCAAAACACATACAATTTTTCATTTGCTAGTAGAGGGAACTATCTTATTATGCCATTAAAATAAAATATAGTTCCTCACTACTTTTCATATTTATTTTTCATCATTACATTGAACCTTATAAGGGACATCTTCATATGTCTCATTTTCTTCTCTTATTTGTGCCTTCAATAATGACTAGATTGATTTTACATGACCACCAATGTTAAGTAATGATGCTTTGTGTGCAATCTAGTAATTTAAATTTTAGAACTATTTTAGATTATATTTTAAATTTTAAATTTAGAATTTTTTTAGATTATGTTTTGTGTGCAATCTAGTAATTTGCATGTTTTGAAATTATTAAAAACTATGATAGATCTATTGAATTTCTTTTCGTTAATGGTATTAAAATATTATTGATGAGTAGATGAATTATTATAATTGTTTTAGATTTGTATTCCCTTTATATTATTTACCAAGGTCTCATTGCTCTCTTAGATGTACATACATACATATAACATGGAAAATGCAGATCATGTTCCACCTCCAGATTCTTTGTTTGCAAATATCACTAATGAGATTAAAAATTTGAGAGACTCATTAGCACAAGGTGTAAACCCAGGGATATATTCTAAACCATGTATGTCAATATTACAAAGTTTATAAAAACTAAGAGATGAACTTGAGAGGACTTGTAACGCTCCATCGTGCAAACCCCAAAGGAACAAGTAAAAAAACAACAATTTTTTTGTTTAAAGAACATAAGCAATGTAATTAAGTATTCCAACATAACAATGTTATAAGTTGCACAACAAAATCCCTTGGGGTACATGAGGTGACAATACCAAACTAACACATAACAAAGATAATAGATTAAACATTAAATATACAATTACGTATCCATTCATTCACATATCACCATTTAAAACATCCATTAACAATAACCACATTAATAAGAGTAATCCATATAAAACCATACATGTAACTCACAAATAAATTAAACATGAGCATTTTAAGTATATATATTTTCACAGATACAACATAACATGATCAGTATTTACAAATGATAGTTCATGAATGATTACATGGTATGAATATACATTACATCAGCCTAATAGTACATCACAATGAACATGTATACAAAATTACATCAAAGTCTTTGTAACACCCGTCGTGCAAACCCCAGAGAACACACACAATGCGAATAATTTTATTTTTTTTAAATAATTAAATTAAACATGTAATAACACTTGACCATAATCACAAAACGCATTACATAACATTAACACACTTAGTTCTCTGGGGCACGCAAGGTTACATCGTAACAACTAAACGGAAATAAAAATAAAGATTACAACAATATCATTTATAATGATAACCAAGGATAAGGATACATCCAAATCATGATGCGAGAATAATAAACATCGCATAATTACATCCATGATAAATCTCTTAATAGAGTTACAAATGACCCTAACTATTACATCATTGTTATAATATTACATTACAGTTTTGATACAAGAATTACAATAAATTCCCAAACATGTGGGATGATACATTTACACTGAAATCTAAAATACAAGGTGAATACTGGTACAACTCCAACTGTGGGAATGCTAAGAAGCCAAGATGCTGATGGGGAACCCAACGGGTGTGGAGCACGTTCCACCCAACCATGTGAATTACAAGTAACTCACCCCCCGTGCTCAGAGGTGACGAGGAAGTGAACTTGACCATGAATGTCAACCGACTCAACCACAACATAATAAAAAACAAATACAACTCAAAGCATACAATAAACAACCATCAACGTTCACAACCACATAACAAATTAAAACTAAGAAACTCCTCACAATAACATGAAGTATCACCAATTAGCAATCATGAAACAAATTCACAAGAATCAAAAGCATCATAAAGACACAATATCTAGAAAACACTTCGAAATAAATCTAAAACAATAACCAGAATACAATTCCATATAAATATGAAACAACGATTCAGTACATAATTCCAGAGGCAACAAGAAAATAGGCAAACAGGTGTCAAATGGGAAGGGCCATCACATAGCTCTCATGGGATCCCCTGGCACTTCCTCCAACTGAGGCACCGACACCCACCTATGGATCCCCTAGCCTTAAAATCAGAAACAACATAATGATTACAATATCTAGAGGCAACTACAAACAAAGCACAAGGGTGTCAAGTGGAGAGTGTCATCACATAGCTCTCATGGGATTCTCCTGGCCCTTCCTCCAACTGAGGCACCAGCACCCATCTATGGATCTCCTGGCACTTCCTCCAACTAAGGCGTCGGCACCATAGGGTAGCTAATGCGGAGCCGATAATCTCTCGTGAAGACGAGACTATGACTTTTCCGACCACGGCCTTCTCAGTCTATCACTAGTCTATGGTAGCCCTAGTGCATAGCCGAGGAATCCAATGTTTTATTATCTTGTGTTTTTTAAACTACCCAATCCCCTAAATTCTATTGTGTAGGTTATTGCTTGTTTAACTACTCTTTCATGGGTTATCCTAAGCCCTTCCTCATCCTGAGGCGCCCGTGCCCACGAAGAGCCACTCTCCCTATGACCCCTAACATAAATCAAAATTGGGCAAGGGTTGTACTGCTACAGACAAAGCAAAAAATCTCAAGATCAAACCGTGTGAGGCATTACCCATCTCACTATAAACACATAATCAAAGTCTCACCAAGTTTTGTACAACCCTTTCAAATTAATGGTACTAATATCTTGCCATGTCAAGAGCACATAAAATGACGAACATTCACCAACAATAAAACAAGCCTCTGGAAGACTCTAAAAAGGCTTACACTAGGGTTTCCTCATCAAAGAACTAACAATAGTAACAAGATATCAAGAATGAGGCAACAAACATAAGGTAGTGAGTGGCAACATCCCAATGAAATCTTCACAGTTAAATTTGATACACTCTCGAGTGGTATCCAATGGAGACCTCTATTTCTCCTCCTAGGTTACCCAACCATACATTACACAACGATCTTACAAATTTACTCAAAGCAAACTTAAAAAAAAAAATCAATGATTAACACAACAGAACAATCAACCAATGCACAAACTTAATACGGAAATTAGTCCACTCAATAAAGAAATCAATCCAACAATTCAATAGAGGCACTACTTTCACGTTTCACATAACTCTTTAACTTAACCACAAGATCTACTCCACACTTCTACATGTTTTATTGATACCCAAAAATACCATTGCACATATAGGTTCATACTCTTAAAAATACAAACTTATAAATGTATTTCTTATAAAAAGGCCCTAAATAATCTTTCATCAAATTATAAATAATTTTCCAATTTTCTCTGAATTGCTTGTTTACAAAATACTAACTCCCTTAAATCGAAGAAACTACCTAATAACTACTTACCCAAGGCTAACAAATTTTAAATTACTTATAAAAATAACACCATAACCCGCTCCTTTCTATATATTTTACTTCACCTATCTAAAGAAAATCAATTACTCTCAAGGAAAAATTACCTTTTCCCAAAACATTTCTTTTTAGAAAATTACCCTATTATTCAATTTTATTCAAAATAATTCATACAGCCTATATTCCTATAAATAATTCAACAATAAGATTTAATAAGAAAACACCAATTCCTATTATAATCTACCTTTTACAATTTAATACACCACTATAGTTTTCGTAACTCCAAATTAAAGAACTCATTTAATTGAATTTATAAATTTCATTTCTATCTCAATATATATCTATAAAAAAAAACTATACATCTAGAACATATAAATAATTAAAACATTATACACAATTCATGATCTCAAGACAACATATCAAGTTTACTCGAAACAGTTGAAAGAAGTACAATTATTTCCTCATAACTATATAATTTTGGTTGTCTTTAAAACATTCTAAGGTTCAACATTTCATAATTCATTCCATACAACAAAAAACGTATTATATAAATATATTCAACAAAATTAACCAATATTTAACAATACAATAATAATTTTGACAACTATTAATTCTACACCTATTAGTTACAGAGAAATAGTAAATCTCTTATTTATTCAACTAAAACATATTCCACAAACAATATTTATTTATTTTATTTTATTTTATTTTTATTCAAATTTACACTGCATATATATATATATTTAATTTCACATATATATAAATATAATTATAAAACTAATTTCCTATAAATGTACTTTTCTGTCTGAACTGCACATACATACATACATACATACATGCATGCATGCATACATATATATATATATATATAAACAAATTTAGATTTAAATCTTCATATTTAAAACAAATTAAGATTTTTCTTTTAAAAAAAAAAAATGAATTATAATTCCAAAATTTTAAAACAGAGATTAACATAAAAATAAATAGAAAAATAATCATAAATTAAAAACAACATTTGACATGGCTTATTAAAGCTTGCCACGGCTGGTACAGCGGCCCTTACGGCTATTGTACGCAGCAGTCCGTAAGGACTGCTGTGGCCAGTCCGCGGCTCATATGGGACAGGGGTGGGGTACGACCCAGCTGTCCCCTCCCTAATCCCTATACAATACTTTTATCACCATAAAATTTCAATTTCAGTTCTTTTTTTTAATATTTTATTTAGTTTTTTTAAAATTTATTTATTTTGAAAATACGGAAACATAAATTCGACCCATGAAACAAAACGAACCAGAATTAAAATTTATGGTGAATATGTGAATATATATATATATATATATATATTATTACAAGAACACAGTAATATAAAATTTTTATCACAGAGTACAATTAATCTGGGTAAATACAGAAACATATAAATATATATATAGTTATATTTCAAAACACACACACACACACACACACACACACACACACACACACACACACACACACATATATATATATATATATAATTTCCATATAGGAACAACTCAAATTTATGAAAAGAAGAATTGATCTTTTCCTCAGAAAATAGAGAGAGAAGATTTAATATATTCAAACGAAATTCAACAGAACTATATTACCGTTTGCTTGAAATAAACAAAATGATTTTGAATTTAAAAGAAATTTCATATAAAGGAAACCCAATTATTTATCTATTTTCTTTTACAAACCAAATCATTTAAATCTAATTCTCTGAAACATTTCCTTTACAAATAAAGATTGATTTAAATCACCTTTCTATTCTTTCTGCAGATTCTCAAGCAATTAAGAGGAAAGAGGGTGGAACCTGTAGTCCTACGCTCTCGTGAATCTGATTAAACTAGCTTGATCCCGATGGCCTCTATGAAGTGCTTCTCATTCCTACTTCCAAAACCTCCTCTCCAAGATTCTGTGCTCGAACTCGAACCGATTCCCTGTCCAGAAAACTCCTCCAAAGCAACACTAGTAACAGATTCCCAGTCCCGCTCTAAAACTCCCTTCCAAATTATAGCATAAGATTCAAAAATGCATAACCAAAGACTTGTACAACTCCCCATCACTAATCCTCTTAGTCCCTCTAAAACTCCCAAAATTCCTAATTAAAATAAAAGATCTTGTCCATCCCCTCCAAAACTCTAAAAATCAAAAATGAAAGAAAACAATTCTTTTAAAAGAAAAATTTTTACTCAAATCTGTAATTTTATTCGTTCTCACAACTTTTTAATTCTTTTATTTGTTTTATTGTTTTAATTTCTATTTTTACCACTTTTCTTGCACATCACATTATCTATTTAATTTAAATAAATTATTCTAATAATTATCCTCCACCAGATAATTGATTAAAATAATTAAAACACATTTAATATATAATTATCATTTAATAAAACACATGACCCTATAAAAATTAAATAACACATTTAAATATTTTCATACAAATAAATCAACATTAAAATAAACAATTATCTCCATCATCAAAATCGAATACACCACAACATATAAAGTACCAACATTAATCAAAATATGACATAATACAAAACACAAACACAACTGACGACAATTACACAAAAATGATCAATACCAAACAACCGAGACGATCTGACATCATGGGATGGGAGGACTTCATCGTCACCTCTGTTTCAACATTTAACCATTGGGCTATTGGTGCTCACCCTGTCCTGCCAAAGTAGGTGGAATCGAGACTTGTACCTGCAAATCCTGCATACAAACAAAGTTGTGTACATGTGCATACATATATATAAATCGAAGCATTAAATTAAAGTACTGCATTGTGAGAAGGAATCTCAACATAACAGGGCACTCGCGAACGAGTGATGCCATATTGTCCTTCATCACACCTATTCTAAGAATTATAATCAACTGATAAAATAACATTTCTAAACTAACAATTCATCTCATAACATATCTAATTAAATCACTGCAACATAATATAATTCTAAAAATCAACTAACATACCAACCACAATATCATATGAAATGATCATGTCTACTAATGGAATCACAGTATCATCAAAAGTCTAACTAACCAAATCACACAATAACGGTACCCTCATAGTCACAAGTAGCAAACAAACGCATAAAAAAATAATAAATCCAAACAAAAAAAGGAGGGGTACTACAGTCTTCACAACACACATGAGAGTGATACATCCATAAATGAAATACATCAGTAATACAAATACAAATCTGGTAACATACGAATCGTGGATCAATAGCATCTACAAAACTCTACACTTAATGGTACAACTGCATCCAAAGGGGACCCAATGGGGTGCATAGCACCTTCCACCCAACCACCCCCATGCTGGGAGTAGACAAGGAAGGATCCCTGACCAAAAAAATCCAAACAGTAACACAAGACTAACTCTAGACAAGATAACATAATATCAAAAGACCACACAGAAAACTAAACAAAGATAAATTACCAACATAACAATAGACCACTTCTAGAGGATTTCCATAAAACCAACTCAAAAGGAATGCTAGAGGAGAGTGTCATCTCATGACTTCACATGGATTATCCAGACAACCTTTCACAAGGTGTTGCCTCCATCTATGGTTCTCTTGACAACCTATCTCAAGGCAACGCTCCATAGGGTTACTCATGCGGAATCGTTAACCTCTCATGAAGACGAGGCAACGATCATGCCAACCATGGCCTTCTTGGCCTACCTTTAGTCTATGATAGCACTAACAGGCAGATGAGCCATCCATAATTATCTTGATTAATGTTTAACTAACCAACCCCTAATTAATTACTTAGGTTATCACTGATTACTCTAACTCTATGTGGGTTACCCTGATAGCCCCTTTGTGCACCGATCCCCACTTAGAGCCACTCTCCCTAGACACCCAAAACATAAAATCTAACACCAAGGGATTGTACCACAAGAACACTAAACCAACAAATGGAACATCCATGAGGAATAGCCATCTCACCAAAATCATATGAAACACATCCATAAAATGATACAATCCAAGTATAAACTCAAATCACAACCATAGTCAAAACATAGGCCAAACATCAGAATATGAGATCAAATAAAAACATTAGTATCCCCATCTCTGGAAGTTCCTAATCAACGATTTAAACTCCTACAGGAGGATTAACTAACTCAAGGGTTTTCCCAATAAACATAAACCCAAAAAGTGAAAACCATAATAGATTCAACAAATAATCTCGAGAGAAACAATTACATAAACAACGCTACATTAAATATTTCCAATACACAATAATTTCATCAAATAAATAAATCAATTACTCGAGAAAACTCCATTTCATTTAAAACACATAATTTATCTCTAATTTCCTCGATTACATTATAACATTGCAACCTTTAAAATTTAACTAATCAATTTATAATCACAGCATATAAAAACCATCTTTATTTATATATATACATATATACACTTTTATGTGTGTATATATATATAATACATCTATCATATATTAAAAATCATGTATTTAAATCATTTTTAAAAAAATAAATAAAATAATTCACTATAATAATTGCAAAGGTAATATATATATAATATATATTAATATTTCCAAAAAAAACAAACTAAAAAAAATGAATTTAAATGTAAACTCCCACATAGTGGGTACTGCATACCTCCCATTAGGGAGGCCGCAATCCCCACCGGACTGCATACAATAGTATGTGACTATTGTGCGCAATTTGTGTGGACTGTGCGCAGTGTACCCTGTGTGGTTGGGGGTGTTATGACCACCACCGACCACTCCCCCCATGAATTTATATATATATATTTATATATTTTTTTGTATATATATATTTTTTTTAAAATCATCTACCCCAAGAACGAAAAACAAAAAAAAATGCATGATTAAAAAATTTAATTTATATTTTGTTTTTTCTTAGAAAACAAGATCAAACACAACACACTACATTTATTTTTATTTTTTATTTTTAATAAGGAAGAACATAATAATATATATATGTAAAACTATATATATGTTTATATTTATTTCTGATTATATATATATATATATATATATATATATATATATATATATATTTAACAAGAGATTCAAACAGATAATATATATAAATTGGTTTTAAACAGACCCAAGATAAATCTGGGCATATAAATTCAACTCATAATAAAAATGATTTTCTTATCAAACAATGATTTTGCCACTAAATTTTATTGAAGAATTTTAGAAGGTTTCACTATCATTTTCCATAGAAGATTCAAAGGTTTACAAACAAATTTTTCAATCACAGAACCCTCTTTCAAAAAAAAGAGAAATTGATTTTCAAATATGGCAGCCAAGATTCTAGTTTACAGAACAACAAATCAAATGAAATAATAAATTTAAAAGAACCTAGAGTCCTTCATTCAAAGACAAATCCAACACTATAGCCTTCTTCCTTTTTGTAAGTAGAATCCCCTCTATAGCTTCTTCTCAGTTTCCTTCCTTCAGCGAACTTCTAAATCAATCCTTTCTTCTTTTCTTACAAAACAATTTTTACCAAGAAGCACAAAAACCTATTTTTTTCTTTTTCAGACCAAAAACCAAAAAAAACTTTTGTGTGTAAAACTTCCTCACAATAAAATAAATAAAATAAAATAAAACTCTTCTTCTTTTTCCTCAAGAATCCTCCACATTCATTGGTTCTTTTCTTGCTTTTAAAAGCACACACTTATCTCACAAATTTGATTTAAAAATTCATTATTTTCACATAATATTATCCTCACGAGACATTCTCTTCTGATTTTCTAATTTTAATATATAGAAAAAGATAATATATAGTTAGCACCATCATTATTAATTACTTACACTTTTAATTTACAATATTTAAATTCTAAATTACAATTACTCACAATTAATCATATCAACAAAATATCATTAATTTATCCCACATAAAATAAAGATAAATTAAATGACAACTAACCATAATTAAGATAAATAAACAACAATACAGAGACAATGACGAAGCCAAAGCCATGACACAAAAAGACTCACAATGGGATGACAGACTTGGGATGGGGACACTTCCTTATTAAATCCCTTTTTCAACATCATACCCATTGGGTTAATTTAATGCTCACCCTATCCTGCCGAAGCAGGTGGAATCAAAACTTTTATTCCTGCAATTCTTGCATACAAAAAAATGTCAAGTAACATGTAAATCTCCATTGTAGACACACCATGAAAAGGAAATCATGGGGTAGTAGGGCACTCGCAAGCGAGTGATGCTACTCTGTCCTTTCACCAAGACTCACTAATCCACACATCAAAAAACATAGCATCATAGAATCACAACATCATCACATATAATATTAAAGAAAACCATAGCATAATCAAATAATCTAACCTCCAAATAAAGTATCATAAATCATCATAATAATGTCAAGTGTAGTAAGCCAACCAAACTATGAATCCACACACAACCATTTCAGTGAACTAATCACCATCACAAACTAGTAACAAGCCAACACATAAGAGTATCAAATAGTATCAAAGAGTATTAGCAACATGGGGTATTACATCCTCCCCTAGAAGATGGCTTACTCCTGGAAGCCAGTAAATAAATATGGGTAAGCCTCTCTAATATGGGATGCATCCTCCCATGTCACTGAAGTCTTGTCATTGGGGTCCCACTGAACCCATAGCTGATCAATATCTCTACCCTTGAGGGTGAGTCTCTGAAGCTATAGCATGGCCATGGGCTTGAGAGCTAGCTACCCATCCTCGGACTGTAGAGCATTCCAATAAAGTATGTGTAACATTAGGATAATAGGGTCTAAGAACTAAAACATGAAAAACATCGTGAATCCACGACAGACTAGGTAGGAAGGATAGATGGTAGGCAACATGTCTAATTCTTTCTAACACCTTGAATGGCCCTACAAAGTAGGGCACAAGCTTAGAACCCTTTCCATAATGAATAGGGCTCTTCCACGAATGTATTCAAAGAAACACTTGATCACCAACGATAAATTGCCAATCAACTTTGTGTGCATCAACATACTTCTTTTCCTTATCTTGAGTTGCTACCTATTGTTCCATATCTCAAAGCATTTTGGGTCCAAGGAGAACCCTGTCCTCTAACTGATCCCAGGTCAAAGGGGTACAAGGATGACCATATAAAGCCAGAAAAGGAGCCATGTCAATTGAACTATGGTAACCATTTTTATAGGAAAACTCGGCTAAGTGCAAATAATCTTCCCAACATGATTGTGTTGGATCTCAGTTGTGTCAAATAGTTTTTCCTTGATGAAAAATCCCTTTCAGATGATCATGGTACATATTTAATGAAAATTTTATTTATATGGCTTATTTGTCTTGGCATTCAGTGGACAATTTACATTCAAAATTTTCATATTGGGTTACATTCAGATTTATTTTATGTTAATAATATTAATATCTTTTGATACTGATCAGTTTGAACCTCATGCAAATACAAGTTATCTTATTTGTACTTGTACTTGGTTCATGGTATTGGTTTTTAGCTTCAGACCCTCTTTTCAATATTAGAATTATGATCTTGGTCTTCACTCGTTCAGGTATAAGATTTCATGGTTTACTCAATAGTATTTGAATTGGTATCTCATTGATGATCATGGCACATGTGGTTCAATACTTCGATACTCTGCTTCATTTCTGACAATTTGTTTATTACATCAATTCCCTTATATTCAAATTAATCTTGGCATAAGTTTCATATTAATCTTCATGGAGAAATCACCATTCACAACTTTCACTTGGTTTTGGTTGGTATTCTAAAGATTTGTTTTATGACTTGGTGGAAGTCGTATTTATGGAAATTCTTTTAGTGATCAGTTTTGGGCATAATTTGGTTGATATACCATTGGTAAATGATTTTATTTAAAGTCATATTTTATGTGCATTCTTTAAAGGTCATTTAAAAAATGGCATGGCTTTGTCATGATGTGAATTTTGTTGGAAGCTCCACTTGGTGGTTACATAATGGTCAACATTTTGGAATGACTTCGAGTCAGCAAGGTCTTGGTCAATTTCTTTGCATATAACTAAGGCATTTCACCTTGGCTTAGCTTGGTTAATATTTTCCATGTGTTGATAGCATCATTAAAAAATGTTTTGGTTGGCCTCCCTTTGGACAATGAACTTATCACATTTGATTTGATTATTATTATGTTTATATTTTGACTTTGAGTGGATTTCAAATGATCATTCAATTGGACAAAGTCATCAATGCAAAAGGGAAGAAGGTTAGGACAGATGCATTTTTTCTTTTTGTTGTCACTTTGGTTGGGTATGGAACCCTAGCTGCCACCATGAATGGAGTTGAACTATTTTTTATTCATTAGATTCTTTGTGACTATTGCTGCTCATTAATCTTGTTGGTTGTAATGACATTGTCAGGGTAAAATTCATTTTGTTTCAGCAATGAATTGTATGGCTGCTAAAGTTTTGTGCACCCACTAGTTGCAAGCTCATCACTGGTGAAAGGAGGCTATGGGTATTACACATCTAATTGGCATTCATTTGTTTTTCTTGCTGCTGATTAGGTATCATTTTCCAGCATTCGACTTTCATGGTAGTTATCTTTTTTTTGTTTGTTTCTGGAAATAGAAAAAGAAATAAATGGGTTTAGTTACATTATTCTATCTCCAGCTCTGATATTCACTTGTTTCTATCAACATATCAATGCTTATTTGGGAATCTTGTTGTCAGCATTTTTACATTACCTCAAAACCTTCATTGATGACTCTTAAGAGTAGAACATTCATTTCTCTTTGAGGTTTTATGATTTTTAGTTGATGGGCAGTCGTGGTTTTGAAAATCTATCAGTTACAATTTGAAATCACTTTATTCCTTTCAAAAATAATGATTCAGCTTATGGGATGATAGAATAATGGAGATTTATGTATTTCATTTGGTGGGTAGTCATTCTTTTAAAAATTTCTATCAGTTACACTCCATTCATTTTAAAGCTTCATGATTTCAGTATAATGATCTTCTAAAAATAGTTCAAATGGCTATTTTTATTTTAATAAGCATTTGGGTTTTGTAAAAGGAATTTGCAAATTTGAAAGAGGACTTTGATTTATGCTTGTCATTTTTTTGATAGCCCATTGCATAGGCATTACTCTGACAGTTTTTTATTCACTGACATCTTTTTCCTAAATTAAGAAAGGAGGTTTCAGCTCTCCTTTGACCTCGATTTACTTTGAAGATTCTTCTGACATACATGCTAAAATTATTGTAAAAAAACCAATGTTGTAAACACTATGAGATCTCTAGTTGTAATTCTGGAATATTGTTCTTTGGTTATATCAAAAATGTATTGAAAAAACTCTATAATAAAAATCTGAAAAACAAAGATGCAAAGATACTGTAATATTCTTCTCTATGTAATATTTTAAGGATTCAATTTTTGAATTCTCAGGGTATTAGGTAGACAAGAAAATAGAGAGTTATGAGCTTGACTGAAAATAGAGAGATCCTCTGAGATATTATTATTGTTCAAAAATATAATTTTAAGGGTTGGCACTCCTTGAGATTGATATCTCTAAATGAGGGGTTGGTGCTCCTTGAGTGGGTGCTCAAAAATTAGCCTATAAGGCATTGTGAACAGTTGATTAAAAGATTAAGCTTGTAAGGAATTTCGGGAGTGGTTTTTATACCCTAGGAGGGTTTTCCACTCAACAAAATCTTGTGTCTCTTTGTACTTCTATGATCTCACTTCTTAACTAAGTTGTTTACTGCTTTGTTCATTGATTGGTTACTACTTTTCTCAATTTTGGTTTTGAATGATTACATTCAATTTATGAATGCTTTAATCATTTTAATATTCAGATAATATCTAAGCTATGGTTTAATTTTATGAAAAAATTATTTAAATATGTTTTGACACTAATTCACCCCCCCTATCAGTGTCATTTTCACTCCAACAAATTGTTTGTCCATAACATACATGCTGAGCATATCCTCAAGCACTTGATTGACTCTCTCAGTTTGACCATCTATCTTAGGATGGTAGGTAGAACTAAAGTTCAATTGAGTCCCTAAGGACCGCTACAAAGATGTCCATAGTGCAGATGTGAATACCAGATCTTTGTCAGAAATGATTCTTCATGGTATCCCATGTAATCGAACAATGTCTTCCATGAACACCCTAGCCACCACAAAAGCACTATAGGAAGATCAGATAGGAGAGAAATGGGCTACCTTGGTCAGTTTTTCCAAAGTGACTAGGATAGTGTCATGCCACCTAGAAGACATAGGCAATCCAACAATGAAATCCATAAAGATAATGTCCCACTTCCACTCTGGAACAAGATGAGGCTGCAAAAAAATTGTTGGATGATGATGCTAAGCCTTAACCCTTTGACATTCTAGACATCTAGCCAAAAAATTGACGATATCACGCTTCAATCCAACCCAAAAATATAGTGAATGCAACTCCGCATACATTTTCTTAACTCCAGGATGTGTCGAATAATGTGCCCAATAGGCTTCAGTCAAGATTAGGGTGTGAAGACCCTCTACAGGAGGTACATACATTCAGCCTACATAGCACAAGACACCATCAGAATCCAATGAGTATCCAAAAAATTTTCCTTCCAGAGTTCTACTCGACTAGATTTCAAATTTCACCTCTTGATACCAATTGTCTGAGGAGAGAGCGGTGAGGATTGGACTCCTCAAATCAACCATGAGAGCCACTACAGAAATCTCATGTCTACTTTGGCTCAAAGCATCTACCACCACATTCTCTTTGCCCTGGATATACTTTACCTCAAAATCGTATTCGCACAAGAATTCCATCCACCTTCTATGTCTTGCATTTAGGTTCGACTATGTAAAGATGTATTGTAGACTACAATAATCTGTATGCAACTCAAACCAATGCCCTAAAATAAAATGTCTCCATCTTACTAGAGCATGAAGCATAGCGGCCACCTCAAGATGATGTGTGGGGTAGTTCAGTTCATGATCCTTAAGTTTCTGAGATTTGCATGCAATCACTTGCCCTTCTTGCATCAAAACAACCCCTAAGGCTTCCAAGGAAGCATATGTACATACAAAAAACTCCCTCATAGGATCCAATACTACCAAAATCAGTACACTAGTCAGCTTTTCCTTACGAGTCTGAAACACTAATTGACATTGACCTGACCAAAGAAATTTCTCCCCCTTCCTCTGAAGAGAGGTGATAGGATGTACAATCCTTGAAAAGCCTTGGATGAACCACCTATAATAGCCTACTAGTCCCATGAAACTATGAATTTTTGAGACATTCGTGGGTGCAGGCCAATCCACAATAGCCTGAATCTTCACATGATCCATGAAAATTCCCTCACCTGAAATGACATGACCCAAATATTGAACTTTGGTCCTATAGAATTCACACTTTGCTAGGTTAGCATACAACTGGTTGTCCCTTAAGCACTGTAGCACCTATCTTAGTTGTTCCTCATGTTCCTCCATAGATTTGGAGTAAATCAGAATGTTGTCAAGAAACACAAGGATGAATCTATCCAAATACGTTCAAAACACCCCATTCATTAAGCTCATGAAGACTGAAGGTGCATTTTTCAACCCGAACAACATCACAGTGAACTCATAATGTCCATATCAAGTGTGAAATGTTGTTTTATGACTATTTGGTTCCGAAATCTGCTACTGATGATACCCTAATTTGAGATCAATCTTAGAAAATATCTTCACTCATTTTATTTGATCAAAAAGATCATCAATTATGGGTAGGGGATATCAGTTCTTCACTGTTACTTTGTTCAACTTCCTGTAATCAATACAAAGATGGAGAGAACCATCCTTCTTCTTTATGAAAATTATAGGTGCTCCCTAAGGGGAAACACTTGGGTGAATAAACCCCTTATCCAATAGCTCCTCCAATTGCAGATGAAGTTTTTGAAGCTCCTGCATTGTCATTCGGTACGAAGCCCAAGATATAGGCTCAGCTCCTAGTACCAGATCAATCCTGAAATCTACATCCTACTTTGGCAGCATACCTAGTATCTCAATTGGAAAAACATTAGAAAACCCCTTAAGGAGAGGGTAATCATCCAATGATACCCCTTGACTATCCTCTGAATCAAGATAACTCACTGCAACTGCAAAAAGTTGACAACCCTGTCAGAAAAATCTCTTAAGTTGCATAGCAGAGATCATTCACAATGAAATGGGCCTTTGAATACCCATGATCTCCACCTCCTTTCTAGAATCATCTTTGTACCACACTACTTTATGGTGACAGTCTATCATGGCATGGTGTGTACTCAACCAATCCATTCCAAAGACAACATCATATGAACCAAGTGGTAGGATCTGGAGATCCACCCTAGTTGTCAATGCCCCTATTTCCAAACTAAAACCCTGAACAAGCTTCTCTACAACAACCTTTGACCCTAAGGCCAATTCAACCTACCACTTTATGCCTTTCCTAGATGCCACCAATCTACATCGCTCTACTATTGAAGGAGATATCAAAGAATTAGATGCACTAGAATCAAAGAGTATGGAAATACTAGTGTCATGCAACACACCTGATGTCTCGATCATAGTGTTCTACTCGATGATTTTCCACTACCGGAAACACCTAATGTGTTCTACCCACATCGCCCACTATCAGCTCAAAATTAGCTAGTCTTTGGCTAAAACCTATAGTACTCCTTTGTGGACACTGCCTAGCAATATGTCCCTGCTGCCCACATGAGATACAGCTTGTGCCTCATCCAAATCCTCTGACAACAGATAGTGCACTCAACTGTTGAAAACTACCTCGTGAAGGTGCCAATTGTGTGCTTTGTGTAGGCTACACAAAATGATTAGTTCTATTATGCTACCTACTTTGGTTCCTCCTGCTCTGAGATCTATCTCCCTGCTGAGACTGTGATTTGTTATGTTTGGGTTGTGACTACTGTTGCTACTACTGACTACCCTTAATGGGTGCTTGCAAATTCCTAGAAGACCTTGCAACTTGAGGCTATCCACCTCTAGAACCAAAACCTGATGCTGGAACACTACCAATCTAAACTCCTGTGTGTCCTCCCAATGCCATTTCCAAATTTTCTTCTACTAGCCAAGCCTTCTCAACTGCTACCTCCATTGTCTTTGGCTTGAAGACTCCAACTCCACCAATGATTTAGGAATTTAAGCCCCAAACAAAATTTTGAACAAAGGTTCCCTCATCATGGCTGATTCCTACATATTGCTTCAATTCATAGAATCGCCACTTATATTGTTCAATGGACATCAGCATCTACTTAAGGTCATGAAACTCATTTGCCCTGCATTTCCTCCAATGATTCGAAAGGAAGTGAGCCCTAAACCTATCCAAAAATAGCTCCCATGTGACCATGCTAATATCTAGATGTAACTTTTTCTCTTCCAACCACCACCAAGTGGATGCAAAGCCTCTCAAATGGATGACTGCACAACAAGCTTTGGTATTGCTACCATAGGGGTGCATCGCAAAATATTGATCCAAATCAATTAAACATGTTTATGCTTCCATACCTCCTCTAGAACCATTGAATGTAGGTGGGTGAGTTCTCATCAAGTCTCTCATATGACTAGTTATCATTGCATCTTGATTTGTCATTACTTCCCTTCGCCTTGGCAACCTTTCCCTTTCTCTCTCAACCTACTAATCCTCCTCTACCCTAGGTCCCAACTAATCAAGAATCTCCCCTAGAAGGTGTTGCAACTTTTCATCTAAACCAGGTTGTCCCAGGTTGTAGCAACCACCTGATGGATTTTGTTAAGGAATCTATCATTCCTCGTGCTCTGACCCATGCAAACTCAGTGGCGATGGACTTTGGTGATTGGCTCTATGACCACCACCTCGGCCTCTTCCTCAGCGATGACCTCTACCTCGAGGCATGATCCTGTAGAACAATTAGAGTTATGTAAGGTCAAGAGTTAATGCAAAGGTTGCCTAACGGACACAAACTACCTAGAGAACCCAACATTACCAACCTTTGCTTTCATACAAAGTTGTAATTCCCTATCATGTAAACCTCAAAAGAAAAAATAAAAATGCAACAATTTTTTTTTAAAAGAAAATAAGGAATGTACTTAAGTATTCCAACATAACAATGTTCTAAGTTGCACAAAAAATTCCCTTGGGGTAAATGAGGTGACATTACCAAACTAACCCATAACAAAGATAATAGATTAAACATTAAATATACAATTACATATTCATTCATTCACATAATCTCATTTAAAACATCCATTAATGATAACCACATTAATAAGAGTAATCCATATAAAACCATACATGCAACTCACAAATAAATTAAACATGAGGATTTTAAGTATATATATTTCGATAAATACAACATAACATGATCAGTATTTACAAATTGTAGTTCACGAATGATTACATGGTATGGATATACATTGCATCAGTCTGATAGTACATCATAATGAACACATATACAAAATTACATCAAAGTATTCTCAACACATGTGGGAGTGATACATCCATAAATAAAATACATCAGTAATACAAATACACATCTAGTAACATATGAATCATAAATCAACAACATCTGCAAAACTCTACACTGAATGGTACAACTGCATCCAAAGGGGACCCAACGGGGTGCGTAGCACATTCCACCAACCACCCCCATGCTATGAGTAAACAAGGAAGGATCCCCAACCAAGCACATCCAAATAGTAACACAAGACTAACTCTAGACAAGATAACATAATATCAAAATACCACACAAAAATCTAAACAAAGATAAATCACCAAAAGCCATAACAATAGACCACTTCCAGAGGATTTCAATAAAAAACTCAAAAGGAATGCTAGAGGAGAGTGTCATCGCATGGCTTCACATGGATTATCTAGACAACCTATTACAAGGTGCCACCTCCATCTATGGTTCTCCTGACAGCCTATCTCAAGGCACCGCTCCATAGGGTTACTCATTCGGAATCGTTAACCTCTTGTGAAGATGAGGCAATGATCATGCCAACCATGGCCTTCTCAACCCACCTTTAGTCTATGATAGCACTAACAGGCACAGGAGGAATCCATAATTATCTTGATTAATGTTTAACTTTCCAACCTCTAATTAATTACTTAGGTTATCACTAATTACTCTAACTCTATGTGGGTTATCCTGACAACCCCTTTGTGCATCAGCCCCCACTTAGAGCCACTCTCCCTAGACACCCAAAACATAAAATCTAACACCAAGGGATTGTACCACAAGAACATTGAACCAACAAATGGAACATCCATGAGGCATAACCATCTCGCCAAAATCATATAAAACACATCCATAAAATGGTACAATCCAAGTATAAACTCAAATCACAACCATAGTCAAAACATAGGCCAAACACTAGAATACGAGATCAAATAAAAATATCAGTATCCCCACCTCTGGAAGTCCCTAATCAATGACTTAAACTCCTATAGGAGGATTAACTAATGCAAGGGTTTTCCCAAAAAACATAAACCCAAAATGCAAAAACCACAATAGATTCAACAAATAATCTCAAGAGAAACAATTACATAAACAATGCCACATTAAACATTTCCAATACACAATAATTTCATCAAATAAATAAATCAATTACTCGAGAAAACTCTATTTCATTTAAAACACATAACTTATCTCTAATTTCTTCGATTACATTATAACATTGCAACCTTTTAAATTCAACTAATCAATTTATAATCATAGCATATAAAAACCATCTTTATATATATATATATATATATATGATTTTATGTGTATATACATATATATATATAAATAATACATCTATCATATATCAAAAATCATGTATTTAAATCATTTTCTTTAAAATGGAATAAAATAATTCACTGTAATAATTATAGAGGTAATATATACATTTTAATATATACACATATATATATTTATATATTATATATATATGTATATATATATGTATATATAATATATTAATATTTCCAAAAAAAACAAACTAAAAGAAAATGAATTTAAATATAAACTCCCAAATAGTGGGTACTGTGTACCTCCCATTGGGGAGGCCGCAGTCCCCACCAGACTTCATACAACAGTCTGTGACTGCTATGCACAATCTGTGTGGACTGTGCGCAACGTATCCTATGGGCTTGGGGGAGGTATGGCAACTGCTGACCACTCCCCCCAATGAACATATATATATATATTTATATTTTTAAAAAAAATTCTTCATCTAGCCTAGGCACAAAAAACAAAAAAAATGCATGATTAAAAATTTAATTTATATTTTGTTCTTTTTTCAAAAAATGAGATCAAACACAACAAACTATATTTATTTATTTATTTTGTTTTTAATAAGAAAGAATATAATATAATATAATATATATATGTAAAAATATATATATTATATATTTATTTCTAATTATATATATATAAGTATATATATTTAACAAGAGATTCAAATAGATAATATATATAAATTGGTTTTAAACAGACCCAAAATAAGTCTGGGCATATAAATTTAACTCATAATAAAAATAATTTTCTTATCAAGCAATGATTTCACCACTAATTTTTTTTGAAAATTTTCAAAAGGTTTCACTATCATTTTCTACAGAAGATTCAAAGGTTTACAAACAAATTTTTCAATCACAAAACCCTCTTTCAAAAAAAAGAGAAATTGATTTTCAAATATGGCAACCAAGATTCTTGTTTACAGAACAAAAAATCAAATGAAATAATAAATTTAAAAGAACCTGGAGTTCTTTGTTCAAAGATGAATCCAACACAATAGCCTTCTTCCTTTTTGTAAGTAGAATCCCTTCTGTAGCTTCTTCTGAATCAATCCTTTCTTCTTTTCTTATAGAACAATTTTTACCAAGAAGCACAAAAACCTATTTTTTTCTTTTTTAGACCAAAAACCAAAAAAACCTTATGTGTAAAACTTCCTCACAATAAATTAAATTAAATAAAATAAAGCTATTATTCTTTTTCCTCAAAAATCTTCCACATTCATTGGTTCTTTTCTTGCTTTTAAAAGCACACACTTATCTCATATATTTTATTTAAAAATTTATTATTTTCACATGATATTATCCTCACAAGATATTCTCTATTGATTTTCTAATTTTAATATTTGGAAAAAGATAATATATAATTATCACCATCATTATTAATTACTTACACTTTTAATTAATTAAATAACTTTTAATTTACAATATTTAAATTCCAAATTAAAATTACTCACAATTAATCATATCTACAAAATATCATTAATTTATCCCACATAAAATAAAGATAAATCAAATGATAGCTAACCATAATTAAGATAAATAAACAACAACAATACATAGAGAAGGACGAAACCAAAACCATGACACAACAAGACTCACAATGGGATGACAGACTTGGGACGAAGACACTTCCTTATCAACTCCCTTTTTCAACATCATACCTATTGGGTTAATTTAATGCTTGCCTTGTTCTGCCGAAGTGGGTGGAATCGATAATTTTATTCCTGCAATTCCTGCATACAAACAAATGTCAAGTAACATGTAAATCTCCATTGTAGACACACAATGAAAATGAAATCATGGGGTAGCAGGGTGCTCACAAGTGAGTGATGCTACTCTGTCCTTTCACCAAGACTCACTAATCCACACATCAGAAAACATAGCATCATAGAATCACAACATCATCACATATAATATTAAAGAAAACCATAGAATAATCAAATAATCTAACCACCACAAAAAGTATCATAAATCATCATAATAATGTCAAGTGCAACAAACCAACCAAACTATGAATCCACACACAACCAAGTCAGTGAACTAATCACCATCACAAACCAGTAATAAACCGACACATAAGAGTATCAAAGAGTATCATCAACATGGGGGTATTACAGGACTAGTGCATTTTCCCTAGATATAGTAGTTGCTATTCTTTCCTACAAGTGGGAAGAAGTACATGGTGATGTTCCCCTTAAAAAAATACAGGATAGTGTGACCAAAGAAATGATAAAAAGCACTTGTTTTCATTTTTATCAAAATGTACGTGAGGTTAGGGGATACCAGGTCACTAGATGTGTTGATCGTGCTATGGCTGAATTTATCTACCCACGATTTCTCACAGCACATGGTCAATACCCAAACAATGACCAGATTTCATTATATTTTGTTCAACAATTATATGTTGAGGTCCATTTGGGCCTCAAAGTCAACTACCTGGACATTCCACCATATGTTGGTCAGGGGCATGGAAAGATTGTTGATAGGCCCACCTAACATTGAGCAAATAGATCAGCCCCAATATTTAGGGCATTGTTTGGTGAGAGGTCTCTTGCTCTCACCCCAATTCTAGCCCCCATAGCAAATAAGGTTGTCGTTGCTTCCCAAAAGGAAGCAATTGACACTATAGGTGGCATTGCAATGACTGCCACCACTAGGATATCTAATGATCATGTAGGTCATTATTTGATGTCCAGACATTCCCGATCCAGACCACTTTTAGCACAGTGGACCACCATGGATCCTTTTACAGTGGCTAGAATCCCTACTCCCACATAGCTTGATGCACTTACAGGAGTTATGGCACTCAGGACTCTGCATTGTTTGGCTAAGGACCTGTTGGAGGCATATTCCCACATTGCATTAGACTATGGGATTGGTATAGAGCATGTCAGAGATCATTTGGCACACGGATTTTGTTTAGCTTCAGGATCCTATCACTCTAAGCCGAGCACTATTGCATGTTAAGATCCATCTATAGTTCATTCGACAGCTACATGGATGATCAATTTTACTAATATGTTGATTGGTTCTAGTTCATCATCATTGATGCCATCTCACCTTCATAGTCCTCTACATTCATCATTTATGGCATGACATGGGATAAATCAAATGGATGTAGATGTTGATTCATCACTTGACCATTTGGTGGATATGGTGGAGGTGGCCATTTCAGAGGACTTAGGTCATTTGATATTAGATGATGTGCATGTATGTGTGCATGTGCATGTTTCAATTCTTTTTTCATTATTTTTAAATTTTTGTTTTAACTAGATATTCATGTAAGTTGATATATGTATATATATTGTTACATGTGGACATACCTCATGTCACTCTTGGCCTTGGTCCAGATCGTGTACATAATCAACGTGACTCTTTGGATGAATCTGCTACCAGTGGACATGTGAGTTTTAAATTTTTATATATACATGTGTATATGTACATGCAATATTTATGTATGCATAGATCTAGATAGATATTTTAAAATACAAGTTCATTTAAAAATAACTTTCATAAAATTTATATAATATAAATTATATGTATTTAACACATTCTATACACAATTTTATTTCCAAGGCTCAACACATCCATCAGAGCAGGACTGTTCTCATTCAGATGGTCATTCAACTAGGAGTTGACATTCATATTAGGCCCTCCATACTAGATTTATGATCTTTACTACATGTATTTGCTTATATGATGATCTTTAGTATTCAATATTTGATGATCTCTAACTTACATTTGCTTATATGATATACATACATCTTCTTATTTGTTGATCTTTAGTATTCGACACTTGATGATCTCTAATTTACATTTTCTTATATAATATGTACATACATTTTCTTATATGATATATACATGCATTTGCCTCTTTGCTTATAACATGTGTTATGTTTATACATTGAATCTCTTTACATGTATGTACATGTATTTGCTTATGGTTACATGTTTATACATGATATGTGTATGCATTTTCTTTAAATATTCAATATACATACATGTTTTCTTATTTGATGATCTCTTACAACTTACATTTCCTTATATTCAATATACATTTGATTGCTAGTAGAATTTTAGGAAATAAATGACACTTTATAATTAAGTTCATTCATGTTGATCACAATAAATATTTTTTTAAAAATGACTTAAGCAACATGAACCATTGAGTTGAGAACAAAATATAATCTTTTTGACAAGTAACTTGAAATACAATTCAAATATAATTAAGAAAATTCAATTCAAATTATACCTCTATTATACATTTTTGACACTTCAACAAAATTCTAAAATTACTAAATATGTTGTGCATACCTATGTATTAAATAACAACAAACTCCACAATGAAATAACTTGTTTGTTTATTACTTGATTCATTTAAACTAGGATCTAGTTATTCCATGTACACTAGAATATTTTTTTTCCCATCCCATATACATATAAATAGAAGCTTATTTTTCATTAATTTGGATATCAAATTACAAGATTAATTCTCATTTATATCACTTGGAGCACAAATTTTGGAGAAGAGGTTTTTGCACATTTATCAAGGATGCTAATATTGGAGAGACAACTTTTCAATTTTATCAATCAAGGTAAAATTTTGAGGAGAATTTAACTAAGTTGGTAGAGGAATTGCTTTGATTCATCTTTCCATTGAAGAAGAAAATGGGACAACAAAGAAAAAGAAAAAATGTGTCTCAATGAAAAATTGTCAAAAGAAGAAGAAAAAAAGAGGTGTGAACAAAACATGGAAAATTATCATAGAAAGAAACAAGGCACATGCTTGTTTCTTCTCTCTCTCTCTCTCATGTGTGTGTTTAGGACTTTTATTAACACCTCATTTTTTTTTTCTTGTAAATATATTTCCAATAGTCATCTTGCATAAACATTCCCTAAATTCTTTATCATCTATTTCCAATTGCTTTTGTTCCATAGAATTCTTAAGTTCAAGAATCTTTGATTTTATTTGTTTCAACTCCACTTAGATAACTCATAGTCTCTCACTTTCTTTGCTTGCATGCAAATTCAAACAACAAGTAGGAATTTCTCAAGCTAAAGTTGAGCCAAATCTAGATATTGAATCAAATGAATCTGCTAAAGAACACATGGACCTTGAATCTAGGGAGGAGAACCAAGTTCAAACAATTCTTGTTTGAGAGGGGTCAAGATCACTTCCTTCTACTGGTATGGATGAGCATATAAAACTAGCAGAAACTTCTCTCACTTATAGCATCATGTCTTATCACTTTTTTTTCTTGTAGACATAAACTTCACTTATATAACATCATGTCTCACTTTTGTTTGCAAAATATTTTGTGACATGTAGGAAGGGCTCAACAAGTAGGGAGTTCCCATGCTCAAGTCAAGCCAAATATAGAAATTAGATCAAATGAATCCACTCAAGAACACATGGTCCTTGAAGATAGGGAGGAGGCACAAGTTCAAACAATGCATGTTGGAGAGGGGTTAGGATCACTTCCTCCTACTAGTATGGATGAGCATATAAAAATAGCTGAAAAGGTGAGGAAACAAATTTCTCATAGAAATTTAGATCATTTACTTGAAATGGATATGGATAAATTGAAATGTTATGCCAACCAGCCTTATAATAAGAGAAAGAGGTTAATGACTAAATCTGTAAATGGAATAATCAATCATCATTTCAATCATCTTGATACACTTGAAAAAACCCAATTGCTATCATGTTTACTTCTTTGTGATGAGCTCAAAGAGTCATTACAATTGTTGGGTGTACATTCAACATCAAATAAGAAGAGACACATGGGATTACAGAAGGATATTGTTCAAAATGTTAAAAAGGGTTTAGATTCCATTGGGAAAGGATCTCGATTAGTGGATAAGGCCACTACAAGAAGGGTGATGTTGACATCTATTGTACATAGAGATATAGCAGGAAAAAGAAAAATATCTACACTTTCAACTGAAATTGGTTATAGTAGAACCACATTAATAAAATGTGAGAAAAAGAGAAAGTTTTTGGATGAGAGTTTAGAAGGAAATTGGGAAATTATGTGTAGAGCTCCGCATTTTGATAGGATTGAAGATGCTGTTAGGAACTTGGTCTCGGGTTTTTGGCATGATCAAACTCGTCCATCATCAAATACTAGAGATGTTATGAGACACAAGATTGGACCTAGTATTTATGAAAATCATATCAAACATTGGCTAGAAATAACACAATTTGAGATGTATATGAATTTTTGTAATGCATATCCTCATATAAAGATTGGGCAAACAGTGTTTCAAAGGTTAAAGCCATATTATGTGAAGATAAACAAGTTTTTTGAAACTTTTTCTTGTCGTTATCATATTGAATTTGATCTCTACTATCAGGTGTTTTGAAAGATGAGAGAAGAAAGATGTGGGTTTCAAAATGCACCTCCTAAATAGGAAATTTTGTTCATAAAGTCTATATTATGTGATCATGAAAATGGACCTTAAATAAACTACATAAAAGCAATTTGTGAGACATGGAAATTTGGCTAAATTTCCTTCAAGAATTGAGGATACTAACCTAACAAAGACAGTAAATTGCAAGCGGTAAGTACTATTTTTAAATAGTTTATTTGTTTCAATTTGATTAGATTGTTATTTGGATTCTCTTTAATGTAATGTTTCATTGATTGTGTGGTTTATTACTTATTCACATATTTTACTTGTATAGGTACATGTAAAGTTGTAAAAAAAAATTGGGAAAGAATCCACAAGGTTGAACTATGTAGAAGAGGAGATTATCATTGGAAAATTTATGGAAGATTTTTGAAAACTGGTATGACCATACATAAATCATTCCTTTCTTGCTAAGTGGAAAGCACAAAAATTCCAAACATTGAGAGATACTTTACCACATGGAATAGTTCTATCAGTAGTTGACTTTGCAGAAAATTACTCCTTTGTACATCAAAAGGAGATTCAATCAGAGTATTACTTTTCAAAGAAGATCACTATTATGGTTCATGTGTGTTATCGACATGCACAATTAGAATTGGACGGTGTTGAGAGTATAGATGAAGATTGATCCATTGAAAAAGAATATCACTTTTATATTAGTGATGATAAAAAGCATGACACGCTTTTTGTCCAAAATTGCTTTGCAATATTTTTGGAGAATTTGAGAAGCAGGGGTGTAAAATTTCAAAATCATTTTGTATGGTCAGATGGATGTGTGGCACAGTTCAAATCTTCATGGCCATTCTATGACCTTTGTAGTTATCATAAAATCTACAAAATACCACATGTTTGGAGTTTTTTTGAGAGTGGGCATGGAAAGGGTGAGCATGATCCAGAGTAGGAGCTTGCATAAAATGAGCTTTAAAAAAGTGTAAAATGAGTTATCCAAAAGATTGTCTAGACAATGCACATGATGTTTTTGAATGGTGCAAGAAACACTTTGCATCAAATGTGGTCGACACATCTTCAAGAACAAACTGACACATTCCACATAGAGTGTTTTGGGAGATATCGGGTATGTATAAATTACATTAAATCAAAAATTTGAATTTAATTAAATTTAAAATTTATATATATATATATATATATATATATATATATACATATTTTTTCACATAATTTTTTTGTTGTACATGTATCTAGGTGTGGATAGAAGATTGATGCATGGTGCAAGAGGGTAGAAAAAAGAAGATCTTTGCATTGTGTTAGGATTTTAGATAGTTGCCATGGATGCACATTAGACACAAGGGATTACTCTTATTTTTGCACTGAGTGCATTGAGGGAAACTCTGATTATGCATGCAACAATCAAGAACTTGGATATGTTGGTAAATGGGGTACGGTGCCACTAGTTGTTTCAGAAACATATGATAAAAATGAGCAAGAAATATTTCAAGAAATTCCTTTGATTTCAATTGATTATGACCATATTTTAGGGTTAGTTAGAAAAGGTACATGTGTAATTTTTCGATAATTTAAATATTATATATATCTAGTTAATGATCTTTAGAGACATTTTTAATTTTTTAGAATTTTTTTGTGTAAATTTGGTGTACATGAGATGTTTTTGTAGTCATAGCAAAGCTTGGAAACATCTAAGGTGTTAGCTATTATTTATTGTGTTGCACAAAAGAGAGGAATAAGCTAATACAACCTAAAAAAAGTGATGGAATGCCATTTCGCATAGGTGAGTTTGAATTTAAAATTTTATATACATTGTATTCACATGTGCACATTACATTATAAAAATTAAATATATATTGTACAAACCTTGAGCACGAAAATGTTGTACACATTCATATGTCTTACCTTAGGTTCATGTTTACCATGCAGGTTTTGTTGTAGTGCAAGGGACATATCCAAAAAAAGTCAAAGTTGTTCAGCATGGGATTCATTTTGTTGGCTATCAACTTGATAACAAGGTATATCAATATAGTCAAGGTAGGTGCATGAATTTGGGTTACACTTTTGTGGCTAATTCCAAAAAAAAATTGAAAATGACATAACACAAGTGCGTTATAATGCTTTCACGCTATGTCATTTTAAAAGAAAAAAAAAAGTGAAATTGATTCATTTTCTATTTTCTATTTTTTTCTCTGCCCATGGCCAAATACCCTCATTTTCATGCTCATATTCTAGGAGGAGGCATTCTACAAAATTCATCAACAACCATTTCTTTTTCTTTGCAAAGATGGCGCCATGACAACTAAGAGGTGCGGTAGGTAAGTATTGTTTGCTATTTGTTTTGAATTTCTTAGTTTCAAGTTGATTTTGTTTGTTTTAGGTTAGATTTGATTTTTTTTTTTTAGATTTGTAGGAGATGCAAATGATCCTACAAATCCTCAAAATACTCAACAAGAAGAGCAGGAAAATCCTCAACAACAAAATCCTTAACAAAATAAACCTCCCCCACCAATCATTCAACACCCTCCTTGGACTCAACAAAATTTGAGTGAAACTGAGAACAACAAAAAAAAATTGAGGATTTTATCAGTAGGTTGTGTGATACAAATGTTTCAACCACATAAAGAATGACTTGAGAAAATTCATTGAAAGAGATGTTAAAAAATGTAGATTCAATTACCCAACAAATAACTGGATGGCAAGATAGGAGGTAGGTAGCTAGGGCATATTATGCAAATAAACTATCATATAAACAAGTAAAATATTTAAAATTTACTAAAGGTGATTTGTGCTCTTTATTCACTAACCCTAGAACACATCAAAATCTTAGCCTCAATGCGAAGAGGTTTCCTATTCATTGGTGCCACCACCAAGAGATTAGGAACCATTTTTATGATAAGTGGTACTTGGTCTTTGATTATCCACCATGCAACAATTGTGAAGTCCCCTAATATTTTCTTAGGAAACTATACAATGAGTTCATATTGAACCAAATCCCAAATTATTTTGATATGAGGGAGTTCCAGGGGGGAGGTGGGGGTTCAGCTCAGGATAGGCCTAGTGTACAGTCGGATCCAACATGGCAAGGGAGATGACTTCTTGCTAGGCCGCCTCGTGAGCACATTGTTATGCTTTTCATTGTGAAGGAGAGTGTCAGCGTAGAGACATTGAAAACAATCAACACTTTGACCTAGAGTTTCATCCATCATACTATCCCTATTGTACATCGCCATCTATGGGAGTCTTCGGGTGGTGGCCTTCAAACCCATCTGTGTCAATCCTGTAGGGTGACTTGTTCATATGACCCCACCAGCACTCAGGAGGATGCTACACAGGATTCATATGCTACTATGCATGATCCATATGCATCTACGGGGATGGAGAGGATATTTGATATTTTGTGTCATGCATATGGCATTGATACTCAGGTAAATGTCAGCATATTAATTGAATTTAATTTATTAAATTTTGATTTTGAAATGCAAGATTAACTAATTTAGTTTTATTATTTTAATAAAATTGCAGGGTCACAGTGTTGAGATTGGATACATCAGTCCTCCACCTACCTATTTTTGTAGTACACCTAATAGTGGGGTATGTAACTAGTAAACAATTATAAATTTATTACATGTTAATAGTATTATTTTATGAATGGTATTTTAATATGTGATTTTGGATGTTGAACAGGCTAATATTGGAGGTTTCAAGCAAACACCTACTAGTACTAGTGGATTTACTCAAATGTACACAAAGGTAATAGAATAAAGATAACTTAACTAATGAATTCTACTTAATAGATTTTTGTAGTTTATATTCATATTGTTGGTTACATTGCATTACACATCATTCAAACTCAAATCATTACTTCAAATTCCATAACTAATAACTAGATGTTGATAGATGAGAAAATTTCAACTATACAATATAGTTGTTTAGAAAGTCAACATAAGTAGCACAATGCAATTACTTCACATGGAGGCATGTGCTTGCAAAGATGCACCAACACAACAAACTATGGATGCTTGGAAAAAATATATGAAACCATAATAGTAAGCAATAGCATAGACAAGGTAGTTAGTAGTTTGAAAAAATGCCTCAAAGAAATGCAGTCTCATGGTGATGGAATTCCATTCCATCACCACATGAGACCACATTTCTTTGAGGAATTTCTTCAAACTACTCACCACCTTTCCTATGATACCACATTTTTCATACATGTTAACCAAAGCATTTTATCAAACTACTCACTTCCTTGTAGTTGTTGCTATGGCTAAAAGCCTAAAATAGGTGCTTTCCAACAAACTATAAGGATGCTTGGAAAAATATCTATCAACGTATAATAGTAAGCAATAATACCATAGAGAAGGCAATGAACTTTTTGAAAAAATGCCTAGAAGAAATGCAGTCTTATGGTGATGGAATGCCATAATGTGCATTTGTTTGTAATGGCATGCCATCATCACAAGACCCCATTTCTTTTGAGGAATTTTTTCAAATAGTTCACTGCCTTCTCTATGCCACCATAGTTATCATTGGTGTCCATGAAAGCATTTAATCAAATGGTTCAACGGCTTGCTGCTATGGGTAAAAACCTAAAAACACATCCTTTCAAACAAGATATGGGGTGATCCCATAATAGTGGTTTACAATTTTTGGCCAAACTGGACACTAAAATTATTATTTTTAACTAAATCTTCACATTCGGGCACCTATAGCGGCTAAACCATGAGGAATTTGAAGATGGTGCAAACTAGAGTCTCATCAAATTTTGTTTTTCGATTCTAAAAATATTTTTTTCAAAAATTTTGGAATCAAATTGCACTTCTTTTTCCATCTCCCCGAAAATTGATTTTTTGAAAACAACATTTTTAAAAGTGACGCAAGTATAACGCATAACTTTTTTCCATGAACGATAAAATTTATAATTCTTTCAAATTTAGATTTGTAACTCTAATATCTAGTGCTTCCACTTGGTTAGATAGTCTTTTATTGAATATTTTTTCCTTAATCAAGTTTCAAAGTCAAACGAATTATAATTCAGACCGGACAGTATAACGCATAACTTTTTTCTGTATATCAAAATTAATTTAATTTTTTTTGTTGGATCAAGGACTTCAATATCTAGTGCACTCATATTTTTCAATTTTTTTTTGATAATCCTCTATTTTTCCACATGTGAAGAACAAAGAAATTCATTTTCGATGAAAAACCTATGTTTAATAAAACTTAAAAAAAATACATAACAAAACCAAAACATATTAAAATTATATTCATTGGATAGCTTGTTCTGAGGAATACCATAATCATTTGAAATAAATTTTAAATGAATTCATTTGATCCCTAAAAGCTAAATCAAAAGTGATTTTTTATCAGCATTTTGATAGGTGTAAAGGAGACGCATTTATAGGTATGGTTTAAAACTAGCGAGGTTCTATCCAAGGGGGTTTGATCTAAGGGGATTTGATCAAACCCTCTTCAATTGGAATCCTTAAAATGGAAATTTTTAAAGCTTAAATCATTATATTTTCTAAAAATATGTGATTTCAGCTAAAATTCGTTCCTCTCAGGAATTGTAAACCACTATTGTGACAGCACCCTATGGATAGGGAAAATAGTAAGCATGATAATCAAAAATATATAGTTTAATACTTGTACTCAAAATTTTGTTCACTAGATCTCATACATTATAAGTCATGACATGGATCGCTATTGTAACTTTTCTTGTTTGAATAATTTGTTGTTTTATTTTCAGATATTGGCTATAGAAACACCTCCAAATATTATGAGGGAAATGGATATCAGTGTTTCATCTACTATACAATCCTCGATGGCTCTAATAGGGGAGGTATGAGGCAAATTACTAAATTTCAATTTAGAGTCATTGTTATAGATGTTAGTTCTAGTGAAAAATCAAACCATTATTGATTCATAGTTTAATTCCTATTTGGATGGTTTATACAAGGCTTGAGAACACCTCAGCATTGGCATGCAAATATTTCCATCATGGAGAGTGATCGTGAGATGGCTATAAGTGATTATTTTGTTAAATATATCACTTTTTATAATGTAATTTCTATATATTAATTTCATTACTTCTTATTGAAACAATTAAAACTTCACCAAGAGCTAAACTCTAGGAGGAGCAGTAGGAGCACTCCTCGAGCACAACAGAAATGAGTGATGGACTTATCACCATCGGATCGCCAAACAAAGGGAAATAATTTATTTCTAGAGCATGGAGAGAAATGAATTTTGATTCCAGAGCCCTTTGTTGTATGCCTAGACATGGCAATTTTGTACATATTTTGTATTGGATATATTTGACATTGTATGCCTATATGGCATTCTCGTAAGTCTATATGGCTATTTTGCAACTATATTTTATACTTATATCAACATATATTGATGTATGCGTACATGGCTATTTGGTTAATACAAATCTTTTTTATTGATGGTGTCCATGTTTGCATTATAAATTCATGGTTCAATAGATATGAGTTATGTGTATTCAAGTGTATACTTTATAACTTATGTGTATAGTTTTTGACTTATGTGTGTTCCAATGTATACTTTGTGACTTGCACATTTTCATGTGTATACCTTGTATTCATGCATATACTTTGTATTAAGTTATGTATACCATATATTCATGTGTATGCTTCAAGTCATACGTGTTTGTGACTACTTGTACTTCCCTTATACATGTACATGCTTGAATTATTCATGTGTATACTTATTAATTGGCTAGTCCTAGCATTCATTATTGTCGTTCATGGTTTATCTTGAATAAATTAATTGATTGATAGTAAACAAATAAGCATCTAAAAGAAAAAAATATGTTTTCAATTGGTATTCCATGAAATGATTGATAAAAATATTCCAATTTATATTTAATCCTTTGATTGGAACAACTAAATTAAGCAAAGGATACATAATCTTCATGTAACACTTGCAAAACATAATATTCAGAGTAGATGAAGTAGTCAACTTCTTGACACATTACCTATGTTACCAGGTTCTTCTATTTTAGCCCTGCTTCTAGTTTTGGTTAACTCAGGTGGTGTGGGTCCTAGTTCAATTCGCCTATGGGTTCAACTAGGGTCCTTCATTTTTGGGTATGGTTCACCCAAGAAGAACCCAAGCAAGCCAAGACAAAACTTGCATTCCTAGGCATCCAAAACAATCTTTTTTTGAACATTTTTTTAATGTTTTATGGAGTTTGACTTTGACCCACACTAAAGGGAACCCTAAAAGTGACATCTAAATCATTTCAAACACCTTAAATAACTCATTCTTATTCATTTGTTTTGCAAACAATCATTTTAATTCCAAGAGGTTGAGCTTTCATTTTTTCTTCCTAGATTGAAAGTAGATTGTGACACAACTTTCTTTTAAAAAAAATGTTCTACATCATTGAACTAAGAATTTATCACACATCTGTAGAGAAACAGAGGAATACTACAAAATAAAACACATTACACTTTTGTTCTCACTGACTTGATGTACTCTCCAACATCTCTCTTCTCTCATGTGAAGAGTTAGAACTACTTGGCCATGCCTTTGCATCATTCAAGAAGTTTTGCTCTTTTTTCCAATGTCAAAAGCATGGTTGCATACAAATTAGGAGAAAGAATTTTCCTTTTAGATTCGAAATGCAAGAAAGTTTCAAAAAGTATCCTTGATATTACATAAAGATATGTGTTTATACCATAGCAGCAAAAATATTTTGGGGAAAAACTCAGCAAACCAAAAGTATAATATTTTTTGAAAAAATTGGGAAAAAGTTTGGAAAAAATTAGAAAAAATTAGATTAAAAAAAAAAAGGTAAAAAAAAGTAGAACAAGAGATAAAAACATTTAAAAAAAAATTAAAAGCATTCCCATAGTATAGAGATATAGAGAGAAAATAAAATAAAGAGTTTAACTAATAAATTGTAAAAAAATAGATTTTTGGAGTTTATATTCATATCATTGATTACATTGCATTGTACATCTTTCAAGCTCAAAGCATTGCTCCACATTGCATAACTAATAACTAGATGTTGATAGATGAAAAAATTTCAATTACAATATAGTTTTTACAAATTCAACCTAAGCAGTTATGCAATTACTTCACATTGCATAACTAATAACTAGGAGCAGTTGCCAATTGCATTTGTTTGTCATGGCATTTTATGAGACCACATTTCTTTGAGGCATTTTTTCAAATAGTTCACTACCTTGTCTATACTACCACATCTTTGATACATGTCTACCAAAGCATTTTGTCAAATATTTCACTACCTTGTTGCTATGGCTGAAAGCCTAAAACAAGTGCTTTTGAACAAGCTATGGATCCTTGGAAAAAATCTATCGAAAGCATTATCGTAAGCAATATCATAGGCAAGGCAATGAACTCTTTGAAAAAATTTCTCAAAGAAATGAGGTCACATGGTGATGGAATTCCATGATAATCAAAAGCATTTGATTGTCATGGTATTATTTCACCATGAGATCTCATTTCTTTGAGGCATTTTTTCAAAGAGTTCATTGCCATGTTTATGCTAGAACATTTTTCATACATTTCTATCAAACCATTCCATCAAACATTTTATTGCCTTGCTACTATGGCTAAAATCCTAAAACAAGTTCTTTTGAACAAGCTATGGATGCTTGGAAAAAATCTATCATAGCATAATAGTAAGCAATAGCATAGACAAGGCAATGAATTGTTTGAAAAATTCCTCAAAAAATGTGGTCTCATGGTGATGGAATTCCATGAAAATAAAATTGGTATGGATTGTCATGGCATTCCATCACCATGAGACCACATTTCTTTGAGGCATTTTTTCAAATAGTTCATTTCCTTGTCTATGCTACCACATTTTTCATACATGTTTACCAAAGAATTTTATCAAACAACTCGCTTCCTTACTGCTATGGTTAAAATCCTAAAATAGGTGCTTCTAAACAAGCTATGGATGCTTGGAAAAAAATCTATCAAAACATAATAATGAGCAATAGCATAGACAAGGTAGCAAACTATTTGAAAAAAAGCCTCAAAGAAATGTGGTCTCAATGGTGATGGAATGCCATGAAAATCCATAGAAATTTGTTGTCATGGCATTTGTCATGCCATTCCATCACAATGAAACCACATTTCTTTGAGGCATTTTTTAAACAGTTCACTGCCTTGTCTATGCTACCACATTTTTCATACATGTCTACCAAAGAATTTTATTAAACAATTCACAGTCTTGCTCCTATGGCTAAAAGCCTAAAAAAATACTTTCAAACAATCTATGGATTCTTGGAAAAAATCTATCAGAGCATAATAGCAAGCAACAAGCTATGGTCTCATGGTTATTTTTTATGCAAAAATCAGCGTGATTTTATTCACATTTTTTTGCAGGTTATAAACACATTTTTTTTGGAAATTTTGTTGTTTTAAATGACATTCAATTTTATGGTGTTTTTCTTGTTTATATGATGATATGTGATATTCTAATCCTAATTAATGCTTCTAGGTTGCATAGATATATATTTTGTTTTTACATGTTTTTTGTACCAATGAACCCAAAACGAACTGAACCCCCCTCCAAAAAATTTTGGCAAACGAATGAACGGAACCCTCAAACCTGAACCTCAAAACCTATTCCAACACTCTTCATTCTACCTGCACAAACTTAATTGACCACCAAATTATGTTACCCCTTGACTTTACCCATGTTTACTCCCTCAAACCTCTCTTTTTCATTCAAAACCCCTGTTTTCTGAACTAGGGCATATCATGCCATAACATACTTTTTACCTCCCCTATCCTTGCAAACCTTTTGAACACATCAAACTCCACAATATCACCCTATTTCCAACCTATTATAACTTATTTTCAAGCAATTTCTTATTTTCACCTCTTCTAGCCTTGCTTTTAAGGGGCCTTAATTTTTGAATTTTCAATAGGGGAAACATTAGTAATCTCTTCCAATGCCCTTAATAATTATATTTTCTTATTCCTACTCTCTATCCTACTTACATCAATCCCATATCACCGAGACACGACCTAAACAATAGGTGGAATGGCCCATTTCAACATACTACACTCAAACCCTTAAGGGATCAATCTAGTTGAATGTAGCTCAGAGCGATTCCATATGTTTGGGTGAGAAAGAGGACCATCCCTAGGATAAAAATGTCTATTCGAACATGTTGGAATAGTCTATTTGGTCACATGAGTTGCAAAATGAAATTTGCACCACTTTGCAACTTTCCACTACTTCCATTTGACACTTTTTCCATCAACTAAAAACTAGAAACCATAGAAAAACCACTCTGAGATAATGAAAAACAAGAGAGACTATTGTAGAGGGGCCCAATTTGATCCCATGGGATCAGACAATAAGTTTCTAAGAATCACAGTGTCTGAGTAACCTCATGTTGAAGTTTGTAGCCATTTTTCCCTTTGGACCCTTAAGGGATCAATCCAGTTGAACATAGCTCAGAGTGATTCCACATGTTTGGGTACAAAAGAGGACCATGCCTAGCATAAACATGCCTATTAGGATGTGTTGGAATAGTCTGTTTGGTCACATGAGTTGAAAAATGAAAGTTGCACCACTTTGCAACTTTTCACTGCTTGCATTTGACACTTTTTCCATCAATTAAAAAATGGACACCATGGGAAAACCACTCTGAGATAATAAAAACAAAGAGAGTTTATTGTATATAGGGCCAATTCAATCCCATAGGATTAGACAAGAAGTTTCTAAGCATCGTGGTGTTCGAGTAACCTCATGCTAAAGTTTGTAGCCATTTTTTCCTTTGGACCCTAAATGATCAATCTGGTTGAATGTAGCTTGGAGTGATTCCATGTGTTAAAGTGTGAAAGAGGACCATGCCTAGTGTAAAAATTCCTATTCAGGTGCGTTGGAATAGTTCGTTTGGTCACACAAGTTGCATAACAAAAATTGCACCACCTTGCAACTTTCCACTGCTTGTATTTGACACTTTTTCCATCAACTGAAAATTGGACACCACAGGAAAACCACTCCAAGATAACGAAAATAGAGAGAGGTTATTGTAGAGGGGCCCAATGTGATCCCATAGGATTAGATGAGAAGTTTCTAAGCATCATGGTGTCCAAGTAACCTCATGTTGAAGTTTGTAGCCATTTTTCCCTTTGGACCCTTAAGGGATCAATCCAGTTGAATGTAGCTCAAAGTGATTCAGCATGTTTTGGTTCAAAAAAATACCATTCCTAGTGTAAACATGCCTATTCAGATGCATTGAAATAGTTCATTTGGTCACACAATTTGCAAAACGAAAGTTGCACCACCTTGCATCTTTCCACTGCTTGCATTTGACACTTTTTCCATCAACTGAAAACTAGACACCGGGGGAAAACCACTCCAAGATAACAAAAGCTAAGAGGTTATTTCAGAGGGGCCCAATGTGATCCCATAGGATTAGACAAGAAGTTTATAAGTTTTATGGTTTCTGAATAAACTCATGCTAAAGTTTGTAACCATTTTTCCCTTTGGACCCTTAAAGGATCGATCTAGTTGAAGGTAGCTCAGAGAAATTCTGCTTGTTTGGGTGTGAAAGCGGACCATGCCCAGCATAAAAATAACTATTAGAATGCATTGGAATAGTTTTTTTTGTCACATGAGTTGCAGAACAAAAGTTGCACCACTTTGCAACTTTTCACTACTTGCATTTGACACTTTTTTCATCAACTGAAAACTAGAAACCACGAGAAAACCACTCCGAGATAACAAAAACTAAGAGAGGTTATTGTAGATGGCCCCAACATGATCCTATAGGTTTAGACAAATATTTTTTAAGCACCATGGTATCTGAGTAATACCCCATCAAATATTTTTACCTTTTTGCACTTTGGGATTTGATGTTTCATTGAACTATATGGTTCCATACAAGGTGATTGTGCTTTGTTTTTAATGGAATTTTGTGGGCAGTAGACTTAACTCTTTTTTAGTTTTGATTTGGTTTGATTTAAAGTGAATTTGTGCATTTTAGAAGCTAATTACTGAGGGTAAGTTTGTATACCCTATTTTAAGGGTTTTGAGTGCATTAAAATGTCATATTAAGCCTTTCACCCATTGTATGCTTCTATAACTCAATGGAAAGGCTTAGTTATGTTTATAAAAAATGTGTGCATAGTTTTGTGTGTAAGGGAGGTGAATAGAGGGTTTTTAGGTGATTCCCTAGATATCAAATGGTGCATTTTTTAGTGGAAAATGGTGGTTTACTACTAGGATTTGAAGAAATATTTAGGGGCAGCAATATCTCTTAAACTTTTAAGCTTGTGCAAACATTTTCAAATGTGTTTTAGGCTTTTGTTGGCTATAGGAATTTTTGAGTATGGGTTTTCAACAAATCCTTGCCTAACTTATAGTCTCCAAATCTCATCAAATGGGCTTATCTTTTAGAGAAGGTCATCCAATGGCCATCCAAACATCAATCAAGCTTTAACATAGAACCTAAGACAAATTCCCAAGAGATCATAACATGTTTCTTTGTACCACCATTAAGATCAAAAATACCACCTTGCATAAAGACTACTAAATTAGCCCTATTTACAAAGAGATGACCTTCTAAACACTAGATCTTCACTTAAACTCCTAAAACAACAATATGTTATGTGTCAAAACCTCTAATTCCATGATTTGTTTCTAGGTCCAAGACTCTTTCCAACTCTCTCCCAAACTCTCCCACCCTCTCTCTCACCCTCTCCCACCCTCCTCCACCAACTCCCACCCTCTCCAACTCTCTCCCACCCTATCTCCCACTCAACCACTCTCTCCAACTCTCTCCCACTCTCTCCAACTCTCTGCCACCCTCTCCCTCTTACCCTCTCCCACTCTCTCCAACCATCTCCCACCCTCTCCCACTCTCTCTAACTCTCTACCACACTCTCCCACCCTCTCTCACACCTCTCACACCCCTATCCACCCTCTCCCACTCTCCCACGTTCTCCCACTCTTAAATAACTCTCTTCACCCTCCCCACTCTCTCAACTCTGTCCCACCTCTCTACAACCCTCTTCTAGCCTCTCCCATCCTCTCCAACTCTCTCCCACCCTCTCAGCTCTCTCCCACCCTACTCCCTCAGTCCTCTCTCAACTCTCCCACCCACTCTGTTAACCTCTCCGACTCTCTACCACCCCTCTCCCTCTCCCTGCTTCATCACTCTCTCAACCCTCTCACCCCTCTCATGCTCTCTAACTCTCTCCCACACTCTCAACCCTCCCATCCTCTCCAGCCCTCTCCTACTCTCTCCCACATTTCTCCCTGCTCTCAATAACTCTCTTCAACCCTCCTCTCTCCACCTCTCTCCCACCCTCTCTCCCACCCTCTTCTAGCCTCTACCACCCTCTCCAACTCCTCCCACCCTCTCCCATGCTCTCTAACTTTCTTCCACTCTCTTCCATCCTCTCCCACCCTATCCCACTCTCAAATAACTCTCTTCTACCCTTTTCCACTCTCTCCCACCCCTCTCCCATCCTCTCTCACACACTCTCCCAACCTCTCCCACTTTCTCCCACCAACTCTCCCACTCTCTCCTGACCCACCCTCTCCAATCCTCTCCCACCCTATCTCCCACTCACCCACTCTCCCACACTCTCTCCCACTATCTCCAAGTCTCTTCCACCCTCTTTGATGCTCTCTTACTCTCTCTCACTCTCTCCCACCCTCTCCCACACTCTCCTACTCTCTCCCACCACCTACAACCCTCTCTCCCACTCTCTCCCACCCTCTCTCCCACTCTCCCACCCTCTCCAACTCCCTCCCACACTCTCCCACACTCTCCCTTAATCGCTCAACCCTCTACCCTTAAACCTTTAACCGTCAACCCCTATACCCTTGACCCTATACATTAAACCCTCAACCCTAATCCTTCAACAATATATCCCCTCCTACCCTCTCTCCCACTCTCCCAACCTCTCACACCCTCTCCCAACTTCTCTCATGCTCCCCAACTCTCTCCCACTCTCTCCCACACTCTCCCACCCTCTCCCACCATCTCTTCCATCCTCTCCCACCCTCTTCCACTCTCTCCCATGTTCTCCCACTCTCAAATAACTCTTCCACCCTCTCCCACTCTCTCCAACGTTCTCCCACCCTCTCTCCCACCCTCTCCCACTCTCTCCAACTCTCTCCTACCCTATCCCACACTTTTCAATTCTCTTCCATGCTCTCCCACTCTCTCCCACACTCTCTCCTACCCTCTGCCTCCCTCTCCCTCTCAAATAACTCTCTTCCACCCTCTTTCCCACTTTCTCCCACCCTCTCCCACCCTATCTCCCACTCACCCACTCTTCCAAACTCTCTCCCACTCTCTCCAACTCTCTCCAACTCTCTCCCACCCTCTCCCACACTCTCTGACTCTCTCCCACTCTCTCCCACCCTATCCCAAACTCACCCACTCTCTTCCACCATCTACCACCCTCTCTCCCACCATCTCTTCCACTCTCCCACTCTCTCAAACTCTCTTCCACACTCACCTACCCTCTCCCATGCGCTCTGACTCTCTCCCACTCTCTCCAACCCTCTCCCTCCCTCTCACTCCCACTCCCTCCCTCTCTACCACTCTCTTAATCTCCCTCTCCCTCCCTCTCTCCCACTCTCTCCCTCTCTCCCTATCTCTCTCTCACTCTTTCATTCTCTCCTTCTCCCTCTCTCTCTCCCACTCTCTTTCCCTCTCCCTCCATCTTTCCCACTCTATCCCTCTCACCCTCTCTCTCTCCCACTCTTTCTCTCTCTCCCTCTCCCCCTCTCTCTCTTTCTCCCTCACTCTCCCTCCCTCCCTCTCTCACTCTCTCCCTCTCACTCCCTCTCCCTCCCTCTCTCTGACTCCCTCACCGAATTGGAAAGATAGTGGGTAAAATTGGCATCCTAAATTGCCTTCTTTGAAAAACTAGGTCCAAGAGATGTGGTCTCCTAGTGATGTAGGAGATCCCATTTCCTAGACCTATTTTTTCAAATAGGGCAATTTAGGATGCCAATTTCACCCGCTAGCTAGCCAATTCGGTGAAATTGGAAATGTAGTGGCCTATTTGAAAAAATAGGTCCAAGAAATGGGGTGTCTCGATGATTTACATCACTAGGAGACACCATTTCTTGGACCCATTTTTTGAAACAAGCCAACTAGGATACCAATTTCACCCTCTAGCTTTCCAATTCAGTGAAATAGGCATCCTAAATTGGCTTGTTTGAAAAAATGGGTCCAAGAAATGGGGTTAAATCACCGGGAGACCCCTTTTTTCAAATAGGCCACTACGTTGTCAATTTCACCGAATTGGCAAGCTAGTCAATGAAATTATCACTGGGAGACCCCATTTCTTGGACCCATTTTTTCAAACAAGGCAACTTAGAATGCCAATTTCACCGACTAGCTTGCTAATTCGATGAAATTGGCAATGTATCACTGGGAGACCCCATTTCTTGGACCCATTTTTACAAACAGGCCACTACATTTCTAATTTCATCGAATTATCAGGCTAGTTAATGAAATTGGTGAATTGAAAAGCTAGTCAATGAAATTGGCATCGTAAATTGGTATGTTTGAAAAAATGGGTCCAAGAAATGGGGTCTCCTTGTTTTTAAATCACTAGGAGACCCCAAACCCAATTTTTCAAATAGGCCAGTACATTCCCAATTTTACCAAATTGGCAAGCTACAGGGTGAAATTGGCATCCTAAATTAGCTTGTTTGAAAAAATAGGTCCAAGAAATAGGGTCTCCTAAATCACCAAGAGACCCCATTTCTTAGACACATTTTTTCAAATAGGCCACTACATTTCCAATTTCACCGAATTGGCAAGATAGTTGGTGAAATTGGCATCCTAAATTGGCCTGTTTGAAAAAATAGGTCTAAGAAATGGGGTCTCCCTATAAATCAATGGGAGACCCCATTTCTTGGACCCATTTTTTCAAACAGGACACTACATTGCCAATTTCACTGAATTGGCAAGCTAGAGGGTGAAATTGGCATCCTATATTGGCCTGTTAGAAAAAATAGGTCCAAGAAATGGGGTTTCTCAATGATTTACATCTCTGGGAGACCCCATTTCTTGGACCCATATTTTCAAATAGACCACTACATTGCCAATTTCACCAAATTGGCAAGCTAGTGGGTGAAATTGGCATCCTAATTTGGCTTGTTTGAAAAAAAAAATCACCTGAAGACCCCATTTCTTGGACTGGTTTTTTCAAGTAGGCCAAGTGAGGATTCCAATTCTTGGATCCGAAACCCTTAATTCTCAACCCTCATCCCTTAATCACTCAACCCTCTACCCTTAAACCCTTAACCGTCAACCCCTATACCTTCTACCCTATACATTGTACCCTTTTCCCTAATCCTTTAACCATATAGTCTCTCCCACCCTCTCCCACCCTCTCTCCCACTCTTCCACCCTCTCCCACCCTCTCTCACACTCTTTGAATCTCTCCCACTCTCTCCCACACTCTCCCAACCTCTCTCCCATCCTCTCACACCCTCTCCCACCCTATCTCCCACTCACTCCCACCCTCTCCCACTCTCTCCCACCCGCTCTCCCACTCTCTCCTACTCTCACATGTTTGTGCAACCTCTCCCATTCTCTTTCTCAAACCCCCTCCAACCCACTGCCGCCCTCTCTCACTCTATCTTCCACTCACCCACTCTCCCACACTCTCTCCCACTCTCTTCAACCCTCTCCCACCCTCTCCCACACTCTCTTACTCTCTCCCACTCTCTCCCACCCTCTCCCACACTCTCCCACCATCTACAACCCTTTGTCCCACTCTCCCACTCTCTCCCACTCTCTCCCACCATCTCCCACTCTCTCCCACCCTCTCTTACTCTCTCCCACACTCTCCCACTCTCTCCCACCCTCTCCCATGCTCTCTTAATCTCTCCCAATCTCTCCCACAATCTACAACCCTCTACCCCACTCTCCTACTCTCTCCCACCCTCTCTCCCACTCTCCCACTCTCTAAAAATCTCTCCCACACTCTCCCTTAATCGTTCAACCCTCTACCCTTAAACACTTAATCATCAACCCCTATACCCTCTACCCTATACATTGGACCCTCAACCCTAATCCTTCAACCATATACTCTCTCACACTCTCCCACCCTCTCCCACCCTCTCTCACACTCTCCCACCCTCTCCCACCCTCTCTCACACTCTCCAACTCTCTCCCACTTTCTCACACACTCTCTTAATCTCTCCCACACTCTCCCACTCTCTCCCACCCTCTCCCATGCTCTCTTACTCTCCCCACTCTCTCCCACCATCTACAACCCTCTGTCCCACTCTCACACTCTCTCCCACCCTCTCTCCAACTCTCTCCCATGCTCTCCCTTAATCTCTCAACCCTCTACCCTTAAACACTTTACCATGAAACCATATACCCTCTACCCTATACATTGGAAACTCAACCCTAATCGTTCCACCATAAACTCTCTCCCACCCTCTCTCTCACTCTCACACCCTCTCCCACCCTCTCACATACTCTCTAACTCTCTCTCACTCTCTCACACACTCTCCCACCATCTCTCTCATCCTCTACCAACCTCTACCACTCTCCCACATTCTCCCACTCTCAAATAACTCTCTTCCACCCTCTCCCACTCTTTCCAACTCTCTCCCACCCTCTCTCCTACCATCTCCCACCCTCTCCCACCCTCTCCAACTCTCACCCACCCTCTCCCATCCTCTCTAACTATCTCCCACCCTCTCTCACCCCCTCTCCTTCTCCCACCCACTCTGCCCTCTACCCCTCCCACCCTCCCTCTCTTAAAAAGCTCTCTTCACCCCTCTTTCCCCACTTTCTTGCCTCTCCACCTATCTCCCTCACCCACTCCCTGTCTCTTCCTCTCTCCCAACTCTCTCCACCTCTCTCATGCTCTTTGACTCTCTCCCACTCTCTCCCACCCTCTTCCACACTCTCCCACTCTCTCCCACCATCTACCACCCTCTCTCCCACTCTCCCACTCTCTCCAACTCTCTCCCACCCTCTCCCACACTTTCCAACTCTCTCTCCCACTCCCTCCCTCTCTCCCAATCTCTTGATCTCCCTCTTGCTCACTCTCTCCCACTCTCTGCCTCTCTCCCTCTCACCCTCTCCCACTTTTTCCCTCTCTCCCTCTCTATCTCCCACTCTCTCAATCTCCCTCTCTCTCCCTCTCTCCCTCTCGCCCTCTCTCTCTCTCTCTCCCAGTATTTCCCTCTATCCCTCTCTTTGTCTCTCTGTCTCCCTCTCTGTCTCCCTCCCTCTCTCCCTCTCCCTCTGTCTCTCTCCCTCACTCCCTCTCCTACCCTCTCTTCCAATCCCTTTCACCGAATTGGAAAGCTAGTGGGTGAAATTGGCATCCTAAATTGACCTATTTGAAAAAAATGGGTCCAAGAAACGGGGCCTCCCGGTGATTACCCATTTTTTCAAAAAGGCCTATTTTGGACGCCAATTTCACCCACTAGCTTTCCAATTTAGTGAAAATGGTAGTGTAGTGGCCTGTTTGAAAAAATGGTTCCAAGAAATGTGATTATATCATCGAGAGACCCCATTTCTTGGACCCATTTTTTCAAACAGGCTAATTTAGGATGCCAATTTCACCGTCTAGATTGTCAATTCAGTGAAATTGGCATCCTAAATTGGCCTATTTGAAAAAATGGGTCCAAGAAATGGGGTCTCCTGGTGATTTACATCATTGGGAGACCCCATTTCCTAGACCCATTTTTTCAAATAAGCGACCAATTTCACTGAATTGGCAACCTAGT